>JAECWR010000073.1:15000-554175 GCA_018150935.1 Drosophila pruinosa | reverse complement strand
GTTACCACATCGGGTGTACCCCTCTCGACTCTGGACAGCAGCAACACTCATTACAACGGATTTGGCATTCAACGTCACAGAAGAGACATGTTTCGCGGAAACACGGAGAAGAACGGCAACATTCACACAAGACACACACATACACACAAAACACTCACATACACACAAATCACACACATACACACAAACACACACACATATATATAACAGCTGTCTGTGAACAGCATACAAACTAATAAGCATACATGTCAATAAACAGTCTAATTGTGAAGTTCAACGAGAGTAGATGTGTTCTCATTGAATAATTTTAATAGCGAGGATTTATATACTTATATTAATAAAACATTGTTACCCTCCAAGCCACGGTTGGTAACTGGCGCAGCCGGACTCGTCATTGGACTAGAAGAAGAGCCGAGGACGAAGACCCCACGCAATGCAGATCGGGATAATGTTAATAACAAAGTAAGTGTTGGATGTGATAAATGGCAAAGTGAAAGTTTAGCAATATAAAGTGCCGCCTAGCTACATACATATGTATGTATGTGAATACAAAAAAAAGAAGAAAAGAGCCAACTAGGTTCACGGGTGAAACAGGCGTCTATGCCCACTCGCAATGTTCAATAAAGGGCCAACTAGGCTCACGG
Source organism: Drosophila pruinosa (assembly GCA_018150935.1). NCBI lineage: Eukaryota > Metazoa > Arthropoda > Insecta > Diptera > Drosophilidae > Drosophila > Drosophila pruinosa. Next base: position 553,531 of record JAECWR010000073.1, on the reverse strand, counting down.
ATGAAACAGGCGCTTATGCCCATCCGCAACGAAGTGTCCAATTAGCAATTGTATTGTTCGCCGTGTTCTATTTGTTCACACGCTATCCTCTATATGGCAGTGTGAGGTGCCGACTACATATTGGTCGAATAGTTCGCTTACATTACGATAGCTGATTTGAACATACATACAAATGTACAAGTATATAAAACATGCATATTAGTTTTAGTTTTCATCAGCAATAACTCCAATGAATTCCAGTCGATTCTACAGTTCGAACATCGCGACAGTTCTGGCGCCTAACCAGCGTCGACGACGTCGCTGTCGCTGATACACAGCTAGAAGCTGTATACATTCGTACGATCACAAGTACTACCCAAGTTCTGTTGCAGAGGCAATAATTCTAGCGAAAGCAAGAATTCTAGAAAACATTTTTTTTCGGCTGTGGTTCAACAGCTCTGGCGCCTGGCTGGTCGTCGACGACGCGTTGCGACGTTCTTCGATCAAGCCAAAGCGCTACAACAGCGTTGCAACGGTAATAATTCCAGTGAATTTTTGCACCAAAGCAAAAATTGTATGAATTCGGCTGTTGGTTCAACAGTTCTGGCGCCTGGCTGGTCGTTGACGACGCGTCGCGACGTTCTTCGATCAAGCCCAAGCGCTGCAACAGCGTTTGTAACGGTAATAATTTCAGTGAATTTCTGGACCAAAGCAGTTCGGCCGCCAGCTCTGGCGCCTACACCAGCGTCAACGACACAATAACCCACCCCTATATAAGGGCAATGTTAAATGTCTTCAACTCAGTCCACAATCGTTCTGTAGTGAAACAACATCTTGAAATCGAATGTATTAATTTTGCTTGCAATATGCATAAAATATATACATAAAAACACAATTGATACAAAGCTCTACAGTATATTATACAAAATGAAAAAAGTTATAAGTGACATACTATATGAAATAAATAAATAAATACTGGAACAACAATAGTGACACAAACATTTCTAAGAGACAATTATACATATGTACGTGAAAGATGTGAAAAGGTACACACATAGACGTATGTACATACCCTGCTGGTGAATCAAAGTGCACAAACAACTAGCAAGCGGAATAACGCAGCAGAGGTGGGTCATTCACATGCATGTTTAAATATCTAAAATTATATTATTAATTTTATGCATTTCTTTATATTAAAAGATACCAAATTACAAAAAGCCAAAACGAAATTCTTTGCCACTTACCACAACCATACACAACAAATATTATATTATTAAAAAATTAACTGTTAAGTACACTAAACACATACTCTATACAAACAAGTAAGAAAGCTACAGTCGAGTTTGCTCGACTGTGAGATACCCTCCACCCAATTTTAAAATCAAAATATTATATTTTTCAAAAATATACTGAAAAAATACTTTAAAAAATATACTAAAAAATACCAAAATAATATATCAAAATTTTCATTGTTCGAAATTATTAGCTTGCCGGCACTTTAGTTGGTTTATTGAACACCATTATTATATCGCTGAGTGTCATAGCAACTAACTAGGCAGCACTAGCAGTTGCGTTACCACGTGCAACTGCTAGTGCCTTATAAAAGTAATTTCTTAATAATTTCTGTGTTTTTTATCCGATTGTAACCAAATTTTCAGCGATCATTAAGATGGTGATTAGTATTGTGCGTACCAAAACTGAACATTCTAGGTTTAAAATTACGCTTGAAATTTGTTTTTTTTGTATTTACGTGGGCGGAAGGGGGCGTGGCAAAAATCTAAAACAAACTTGATCTGCGTGCAACAATAAGACACACTGTCCCGAAAAATTTGTTTCTCTATCTCTTATAGTCTCTGAGATCTAGGTGTTCATACGGACAGACAGACGGACAGACAGACATGGCTATGTCGTCTCGGCTGTTGACGCTGATCAAGAATATATATACTTTATGGGGTCGGAGATGCTTCCTTCTGCCTGTTACATACATTTTCGGTCGGCACAAAGCCATAATACCCTTCTACCCTTTGGGTAGGCGGGTATAAAAACACCACACACAAAATATACAAGCAAATTAATATATAATTCAAAAGTTCATATCAAACAGCTTACAAATATTCAAACCAAAATATATATATACAATTTTTTATTTACATACACATATATTTTTGTCTCTTATCACAACCAAACAAATAATAAAAAAATTTTTTTTTAAGCATAGTACACTAAACACATAATACACACACAAAACGAAACAACATACATATATACGACATACTACATTGTACACAAAATAAATAAACAAACAAATCACTCTTATATTAAAACTAAAAAAAAAAATACAAAAAAATAATATAAAATAATAATAATAATAATAAAAAAAAAATTTTTTAAAAAAACAGTATACAAATATTAATACGCATACACATATATTTCATTGCTTAATACACATAGTTCACATAAGAAGCAATACTTGTCAGCTAACCCAGGAAGAAGCAGATCCATAACTAGAAGCTTAGCTAGAGCAGCAGAAAGAGCAAGGCCGATTAGAGTCTTGCAGCCTCTAGAAATAGAAGAAAACATTATAATACGAACAAACCAGACCACCATGATGCAAAGAACCAATAGAGACGTAATGGATGAACTTCAAATACCCGATGCAATTAAACTATTACCCACGTATGGAGACAAAGAATTGCTAACAAAATTTGTTACAAGCGTAGAGCGAGTAATGAAGTTGGTTACCAATGTAGAAAATACAGAGTACGGAGAATTACTATTAGGAGTAATTAGAGACAAAATAGTTGGACAAGCAGACCGGACATTAATTAGGGAGAGAGTAAAACTAAATTGGGGTAATATTAAACAAGCATTATTTGATAATTTCGGAGAGTCAAGAACTGAAGAATATCTATTAGACGACCTTCGTGAAATCCCATATAAAGGGTTATCTATAAAATTGCTATACCAAGAAATATCAGGCATACGAGCAGCGATACTAGATATTTTAGAGAGAGAAGAACTAGAGGACGAAATACGCAAAATAAAAGAAAATTCATATGAAAAGACATGCATACAGAAATTTATAGCCGGACAGAAAAACCCGTTAAAATGGACGGTAAAAGCTCAGAATTAAGACAGGCAAATGAAATAGCAAAGGAGTTCAGAGATGAATATTTGTGAGATAGAGCAAGAGAAGATTACGGGAGACAAAACCAAAACGGGTACGTTTCAGCTATAAAAATAGCAATAATGGACTAACTTACGATGCAAGACAGCAAAACAACAACAGTTATGACACAAACGCTCAACAACCAAGCAATACAAATTACAATAACAACCATAACACGAACCCACAAGAACAAAGGAACAGAAACCAAGAACAACGAAATAATTATAGAGACAACAGGGGATAACAGTATAATAGAGATAGTTATTCAAGACCTACTGGACAAGAGCGGAGCCAACGAGGATCCGTGGGAGCAGGAGGATCCGTGGTAGCAGGAGGATCCGTAAACTCAGGTAGAACACAGCAAAGCACCAGAAGGAGCTATGTTGAAGTCAACAATGTAGAAGACGTCCCAAAATTTTCAATAAATGCCTCGGACAACCCCCCGATTATATCTCAAAATCAAAATGTAGAGGAGCACTAATCAATATTTTAATTGAATCACCATTTGACAGACCGTTAAAATTCTTAATAGACAGCGGATCAAATGCTTCATTTATCGACCCAGACTTCGTACCCCTAAGCAAACAACAAAATTTACAGCAGCCAATGCAAGTTAAAACAGTCCTAAACACACATAATATATACAAAAAAATTACGTACAAACTATTCAAGGAATTCAAACAAAGTGGTGAATTTACATTTTTCTTATTTAAATTCCACGCATTTTTTGACGGAATCATCGGTATAGACCTTTTAACGTTTTTAAATGCAAAAATTGATTTCGAAAATTTAATCTTAGTAACCCCCAATACAAAAATCGAGATACTTCAAAGAAAAATGAGATCAGAACCCCCAATAAAACTAGATACAAGGACAAGAACTTTAGTAGAAATACCAGTAACAGAAAGGGAAGCAGAAATAAATATATATAAACGAAATAGCAATACAGGAGGGAATATATATTAGCGAGGGAATTTACAGAACAAATAATTACACAGAATAATAAACGAAACTGATCAAGACAGAATGATAAATGCTAATTACTCGATACAGGTAGATGTATACAATGCAGAGAGTTTTACAGAAATAGACACGACAAAACATACAAATATTGAAAACAATAACAATAGAGTTAAACTCAACATAAGAACAGAACACCTTAACAAAGAAGAAAAAGCTAAAATTTTGGAAATTTGTAAACAATATAGAACACTATTTTATAACGACGGGTACCAATTGTCAGTAACAGAAGGAACAAAGCATGATATTAGATTATCAGACGAACAACCCATATTCGTAAGACCATTTAGGTATTCTATAAAGGAAAACGTAGAGATCAAGAAGCAAGTTTCCGAATTATTAGATCAAGGTATAATCAGAAATAGTCGCTCACCATGGAGTGCACCCGTTTGGTTGGTACCCAAGAAAAGCGACGCCTCTGGACAAAGAAAATGGAGGTTAGTCGTAGATTTCAGAAAATTGAATGAAAAAACCATCAAGGACAAATACCCATTACCATTAATTGACGAAGTACTGGATTCCCTAGGAAAAGCAAAATATTTCTCTACGTCTCAAAAGACATAGAGAAAACAGCTTTCACGGCAGTAGGAGGGCATTTCATTAACAACTTGTTAGGAGATATAGTAGGAAAATATTGTTTAGTGTATATGGATGACATAGTAATATATTCAGCTTCGCTCCAGCAACACATTCAATATTTAAAGGTTGTATTCAAAGAACTCAAAATGTCTAATTTAAAAATACAACTAGATAAGTCAGAGTTCTTACGAAAAGAGATAGACTTTTTGGGACATATCGTTACGCCAGAAGGCATAAAACCGAACCCCAAAAAGATAGAAGCCGTAAAGAAATTTCCATTACCCACGACAAGAACACACATAAAATCTTTTATCGGACTCCTGAGTTACTATAGAAAATTTATTAAGGACTTAGCTAAAATAACAAAACCACTGACGAAACAACTGAAAGGAAAGAAAAACGTTGAGTTTTCAGAGGACTATAGAAACGCATTTGAACATTCAAAAACATTGCTTTGCAACGACCCAATCTTAATCTATCCGAATTACGAACAACCATTCCTTTTAACTACTGATGCAAGCAATTATGCACTAGGAGCAGTATTATCACAAGGACAAGTGGGAAAGGACAGACCAGTAGCGTACGCTAGTAGAACATTAAACGATACGGAAATCAACTATTCAGCGTCTGAAAAGGAAATGCTAGCAATAGTATGGGCCGTCAAACACTTTAGGCAATATTTATACGGGACAAGGTTTACGATATACACAGATCATCAGCCACTCATCTACATTAACAACAGCAAAAACAACCCAAAGTTAATAAGATGGCGATTACAGTTAGCAGAGTATGAGTACGACATCGTATATAAAAAAGGAAAGCTTAACACGAATGCTGACGCATTAAGTAGAATGCAACCGGAAATATTTATGGCAGATATAGAATCGACAAGAGCAACAAATGGAGAAACAACACAAAGTGCAGAGGACACAGGCAACATACAAACCACGGAAAAACCTATGAATGATTTTAAAACTCAAGTGGTATTGAAGGTAGGACAAGGAACAAATAGAACGGTAGAGAACCCATTTAAGTCAAAAAGTCGGACAACGTTTACAGACAAAGAATTCACTGAGGACAAAATTATTAGGATTTTAAAAGAAACCTTGAAACCTGGACGAGCCACAGCGGTGATGGCGAATAACGACATTTTTAAGAAAATACAAGAAACGTACAAAACTTATTTTTCTGGACAAAAATACACAATCATAAGAGCAACAATATTACTTAATGAAATTTACGAACAGAAAGACCAAGAGACGCTAATAATCCAAGACCATAGAAATAACAATCACAGGGGGATAGACGAAACGACGTTACATTTGAAAAGACATCACTACTTTCCATGCATGAAACAGACTATATCCAGAATAATTAACGATTGCGACATATGTCACACAATGAAATATGATCGCAACCCACAAAAATTAAAATTTCAGCTACCAGAAATCCCAGCATTACCGTTACATATTGTTCACATCGATCTGTATTTCATCAACAATAAAACCATGCTAACAATTATAGACAAATTTTCCAAATTTGCTGCCGCATATACCATTTCAAGTAGGGATTCGATTAATATCACAAATCAGATTAAAACTTTTATTTGTAATTTCGGGACACCCAGGAAAATCATCTGTGAACAAGGTGCGGAGTTTAACTCTGTGCTCTTCAAAGACTTCTGTAAGCAATTAAACATTGACTTATATTTCACATCATTCCAACAATCGAGTAGCAACTCCACAGTAGAACGGTTGCACTCAACGCTTACAGAAATCTATAGGATTATTTATAAAGTCAGGAAAGACCAGAAGTTAGAGTGCGAACATGACGAAATTATGGCAAAAACGTTAATAACATACAACAACGCCATACATTCGTCGACAAAAATAACGCCATACGAATTATTCACAGGAAAGACACACATTTTTAATAGAACGATCGAATATTCAGACGAACATGATTATTTACAAAAACTTAACGTATTTAAAACAAAATTATACACCCAAGTACAGACAGAAATGGCAGCAAAGGCCGAAGAAAGAATACAGAAGCTGAATGGAACACGAACAGACCCAATACCGTTAACAGCAGAAGACATAGTATTTAGAAAAGAGAACCGAAGAAATAAGATAACATCAAGATTTTCAAAACACATAGTTAGAGCAGATCACGGAATAACTTTTGAATCAAAGAAAGGACAAAAAATCCATAAAGAAAAAATAAAAAATAAAATTAAAGATAGGCAAACAGTTTAGTAAGTTGAAACAAAAAGATAATAATAATTACAAGCAAATAAACATGAACAAATAGATTATACGAAAACAGAACACACAATACGATTATATCACATATACATTGCGGTTAAAAAAATAGCACTATGACCACAATTTTTTCGTCTTAATTTTTTTTTTACTTTTTGGACACTTTTTGATTCTTTTACTTACTAAACTTAAAAGATACAATGATTATCAAATAATAAATGAAAAAAGTTAGTCGGTCTTAGCGGAATTTTTTTAAATAATTGCAAAAAACAAAGAATGCCTCAAATTCAGGCGGTAACAATACGCACCATTCACGTGTTTACGTGAATAACAGTAATACAAGCGATTAATTTATCGAAAATGCAACCAAATTTTAAAAGGGGATTACATTTAAGATTGAAATTAAGTTTAATCCAAAAAAAAACGAATTTTTATGGAGCTATGGGTCGCGGACAACATTGCAGTGACGAAGAAAGAAGAAGGATCAAAAACATGATCTAGAAGCCAAAACTTATGCCGAAATTGGGCGAATTGTCGGTTGTTCAAATAAAATGATCCGCAACGCTATATTATATAAAAAAAAGGCTGAAACACGAGGAAGAAAGACCGCAATGACTCCAAAGGAGGTCACGCGCTTGGTCCGCCAAAGCAAGAAGGAGCCTTTTAAGCCAGCTACGGAGCTAAAAAAGGAGCTTCAGATATCCGCAAGCGTGGAAACAGTTCGCAAAGGTTTGAGGCAAAATGGACTTAATGCCCGCAGTCCAAGGAAAGTCCCACTTTTGACAGCGAAGCATGTGGCAAGGCGCATACAGTTTGCCAAGTTGCACCAAGATTGGCCCGTGGAGAAATGGCGCAACATTTTGTGGTCAGACGAAAGTAAAATAGTTTTGTTTGGCGGAAAAGGATCTCGATTGTATGTTCGGCGTCCACCAAAAGCGGAATACAATCCTCATTTTACTTGCAAGTCGGTAAAACACGGAGGGTCAAGTATAATGGTGTGGGCTTGTTTTTCATACCATGGAGTAGGTCCGATATACTGGATCAAAACCATTATGGACCAACATGTTTACAAGGACATATTGGAAAATATCATGTTGCCATATGCCGAGAAGGAAATGCCTTTGATTTGGGTGTTCCAACAGGACAACGATCCTAAACACACCAGCAAGACTGCTCGGAAATGGTTCGAGGATAATTCGATCCGCCTTTTGGAATGGCCTGCCCAGTCGCCGGATTTGAATCCAATAAAAAATCTTTGGGCTGATATCAAGAAAAAGGTTTCTGAAGCTAAGCCCCGGAGTAACAAGGACCTTTGGACCGTTGTAGAGGACACGTGGAACAAAATTCCCAAAGAGAGGTGCCAAAACTTAGTGGACTCCATGCCGAGACGTTGTGCAGCTGTGATCGCCAATAAAGGCTACTCAACAAAATATTAATATTATTATTATTACTTTAGAATACGTTTCCTTAAATATTTAATATTTCCCGGATATTTTTTTTGTTTCCTTATTTAGTTTTAAGCCAACTTTGACTAATAGTGCTATTATTGTTACCGCCTGAATTTGAGGCATTCTTTATTTTTTGCAATTATTTAAAAAAAAATCCGCTAAGACCGGCTAACTTTTTTCATTTAATTTTTGATAATCATTGTATCTTTTAAGTTTAATAAGTAAAAGAATCAAAAGTGTCCAAAAAGTAAAATAAAGTTAAGACGAAAAAAATTGTGGTCATAGTGCTATTTTTTTAACCGCAGCTGTATATATGTACATATAAGGACTAGTATATAAGGATTACTATTCTAATGTTAATAATAATAATTATACTTAGTATGAACATCTTATTATAAGTACACTGGCTACACCGAAATTCGTTCCGCCATGCGTTCCATCTCTCTGGCTGTCACTTTATTCTAAGAGGGGAGGAGTTACCACATCGGGTGTACCCCTCTCGACTCTGGACAGCAGCAACACTCATTACAACGGATTTGGCATTCAACGTCACAGAAGAGACATGTTTCGCGGAAACACAGAGAAGAACGGCAACATTCACACAAGACACACACATACACACAAAACACTCACATACACACAAATCACACACAAACACACACACATATATATATAACAGCTGTCTGTGCACAGCATACAAACTAATAAGCATACATGTCAATAAACAGTCTAATTGTGAAGTTCAACGAGAGTAGATGTGTTCTCATTGAATAGTTTTAATAGCGAGGATTTATATACTTATATTAATAAAACATTGTTACCCTCCAAGCCACGGTTGGTAACTCGCGCGTCAAAGGCACTTGAGGAGTAGTCACCGGGTTACGAGTTTCATTCTCAGTTTTTAAGGTGTTCATTCTACTGTTCATTTTTTTCATATCTTTTTTAATCCCGGACACCTGGTCTTTGACCCCGGTCAGCTGGATAAGGAGCGCATTTAACGTTTCCTTAATTTCTTCCATTTTAATTACGACGGACTAGGAAAGTAAACTAAAGACGGATGAACGACTATCTTAAGCAAGAAGCAAGACAACGAGTAATGACGGATCAACCAAGATTTACTTTTAAACTTTATTACTTACACTATTATCGTGACAATATAGCGAATAGCGATAATCAGAATTGAAAGCAATAGCGTTTCACTCACCCTTTACAATGATGTTGTTGTGTTGTTGTATATTTGTTGGATGTTGCTGTTGTTGGGTGTTTTGAGTGTAGAGGAGTAACGTGTTCCTTATTTTCTAGTGAAGAGAAGAAAAATTTCTTAATCAATGGGTTTTTGGTAATTTTTTATTTTCGTATTTGTTGTTTGTTTGTTTTCGTAGTTCGTAAATAATTTCAGTGAATTTTATGGTGACAGTGAAAGCAACTACGTGACCGATCGACCATAACACTTGGGCACGGTGGTCCGTATTTCTCCTTTTTGGCGTTAGCCTACTAAGGTACGGTTGCCACACAATCCACTGGGCAGCTTTTTCGGGCGTATCCAGCAGATAACCACTTTAGTCACAACTCGCGAATAGGCTACAGCAAGTGTAGGCAAATCGCCGCAGTGGGTCGTTACATAGAATTTCTTTTGTATTCTTCCACGCAGACACTTTGGGCCCGCAAATGATGCGATCCGCTTCTGGACGAAGCGGCATCATTGCTGCGGCGAGTGGTCTTTCGTTTCGTTTTAAAGTTCACTGTTGCCACTGTCGTCACTTCTACACATTTTCATTTTTATTTTTTTCTTTTTTTTTTTATATCCTTTTACTTATTTTATATTTCTTTAATTTTAAACATTGATTCATCACGTTTTTTGTCAGTTGGTTCTCACTGCTCGGGCGCCAGTTAAGACGGGTCGTAGCCCGTCTAGGTTACCTTCGGCTCTCGTCGCCGCATAGCTCACCTAGTTAAGATCTCGAACATCTGGAACATGCTGTTGTACGGAAATCGATTAACTCTAATAAGAAAAGTCACCTGCTTTGCTTCAACGTTATAATTATCTTTATTGAAATATGCTTAGACTTAATTGTTGTTTTACAAGAGCGATTGGATTCAGTTGCGATTCAGCGGTGGCAAAAGACTAAAGACTTCAGTTCTCGCTGTCTCCCACCAGAGCTCCGACTCCAGTGACTAAGGGCAGCGTTAGCTGACGATGCAAGAAAGGGGTAGCCGCATTGCTGCCGGATAAGCTGCCGAAATACGAGCCGCGCTAAGTCAGCGGGCGCTTACCCAACGTCCGGCGACACTGTTGTTCTTAACAACAAAGTGTCGTTTGAAGACGCAGCATATTCCAGTCAACGTGATCGCTGAGCGTCGCTGATGTAGCTATCGTGGCTGCGACGTGGTCGGTGGACAAGAGGCGGGGGTTGAACTCAGCGTTTTTGAAGTGGGTATCCGCTGAGCGTCGTCGATGTCGAGTGACGTAATGCAAAGTGCGCGTGCAAAAGCGACGGTTGAAAGAGGGGAGGAAGACACGCGGAGAGGGTTCATAACTTATATATATGTATATATACATATGTATGTAACAAATAGTAGTATGGATGGTGTGGTGATCCCGGTGGTAACGCTGAGCGTGGAATTGGCAATATGGCAATACGCGCAACAGAACTTTCGATGTAAAACGGCTTCGATATCGATAACAATAGAGTAGTCAGTTGTCAACAAGAAGCAGAGAGAGACTGATAGAAATCAAGCCGCAAGTAGAAAAAAAGTCGTCAAGCCGTCAAGAAGAGAAGTCGAGTCGAGTTAAATAAGTCGGAAAATAAACAGCCAAGTTGTCAAGTCGCGCTAATCATATATTTCTAATATTCATCTTATATTAATAATTATAACAATTAACTTCATTATCATAATAAATATTACATGTATATATTCTTAATAACCATCAACTGCCAAAACCACAAAATATTTAAGATATATGTAATAGTTTTATGTAACAAGAGGAGAGACGCCGACTCCATGAAATATTTATTCTTAATAAACCGAGTCGACTTGACCATACGTATTATTTTTGTACGCAAATTAAGTTTGTTAAAGATTTTGGCCGTTTAGAAGACACAAAAATAATCGCTATATCACCGCACCAGTTTCCTTTCTTTTTTGACAATAATACATTTTAATAGTTCGCTATGGATTTTATGCTTTATTCGGGACCAATGCTGTTACTTCATCAACGTTCGTTCATCAACTAATTATAACGATCTTATATTCTATTTTACATACGTCAGCTCTGACCTTACTTCTGCTGCTTGTAGGTTTGCTTTCTGCTTCAGCTCGCCATATCCCTCCTTTTTTTACCAGTCTAAGTTTTAATCTTTGGCCAGTTGTTGATACTTCCATCTCAGATGGCTGGGCTGTTTGGCATTCCATTAACTCCAGACTTTGGGCTTTTTATGGGGTTGCGGGTTCTAGTACATAAACCGTCTTTTGCCAAATCAATATTTATTTTCATTAAATTTCTAATATCTCGTGTTAAAAGCTGACCGTCTCCTAATACTTTTAGTTTGTTCTCTCTCTCAATTATTACTTTCTCTCTCTTTATTACAACGTGTTCTGTATGGTCAACACTTTTGGTTTTGTCATACAATCATGGTCTCATATAGATGAATATATAATTTTGACACTAACGTCCTGAATTTCGCGCATCTTGTCTCGTATTACTCTATTAAATTAGGGGCAGTACCTGTGCATATACATATATATATATATTTTCTAATTTATGTTTGTATTATGTTTGTTTTGGAATGCAATTTTTTTTTCCTCACTGGGGCTTTGTTCATATTCTCCATCTCTCTGTTAACTTGCGGCCAGTAAGGTGGAGCTCTGATCTGCTCTATGCCACTAACCTTGCAATATTCCCTGAGTTCACTACAACCAAACTATCGTCCGTTGTCTGTTCGTATGCATTTTAACGTTATAGAACTTATGAACTTAAAATGGATGTACATAGTTTCCTAAGAAACTAAGATATAGTGTCTTTTGTCGTAAGACCGTTGTAATAACAAATTGATTGCCTCTTAGTAACATTGTGTCGATTACAGATAGCTCCAATCGAAATGAATAGAGCTTATTTGCTCCAACGGAACATCCCAAATCATTGCTCAAACAAGCTATGTCATCAACGATTTCTTCATTGATACCGGAATAAAGATTTATAAGCTCCGATGAATACTATACATACATTTTGAGTCAAAGTCCTTGGTCGAGGAGTTGCCACACAGACAAGAGAAAGCTTCAGGGAAATCTTTCTTTCCACCTTCAAGAATTACCTTGAACTTATAAGTTTGTTGAAGAAGGAACCATTTTTCAATCCGAGCTGGAGGCTTTGATGACTTCGTGAATATAGTTTTGTAATCAATAACGAGTTCGAACTCTATCCCTGTAAGGTAATAATGATATCTTTCGAATGCCCATATCAGTGCTACGGTTTTCTCCTCTATATGCAAATACAATTTCTCGACGTCTGACAAACGAGTTTTAAGGTCGTCGGATAATTCTTTTCCCTTACCACCCCATACGAACTTATCATCTTTCCTCAACTATTAACTCAAAAGCTCTATGTGATCAGCCAAATCTGCAATAAGCCTTTCAACGTATGTGATCAACTCTTAAAATTGTTATAAATGTTGTTATCTGCCTTCTCGCCTCATCCAACTCGAATTGGTGATAGCCATATTTTAGGTCGAGCCGTGAAAAGTATTTGGCATCCTGTAACTTCTCGTGTCAAAGCACAAACAAACAACGATGGGCGAGATCTACAGGCTATGCCCAATTACTGGATCGAATATATCATTGTGTAACGTTTTCTTCAGTTATTATAATACTTTATCTTCAAAAATGTTTGGGATGCATCTCAGCGGCAGTTGAGTGGATCTCACATTCAAATCGATTGGGAAACAGGGCATTTCCATCTAATAATCCTAATTTTAAAATGTTTAATTTCGTAACAGTTTCTCGTAATAACTTAGTAATAATTAACTTCTATTTTTATTATAAAAAATGGAGCAATCACTTCTGAGCCTATTCCGACCGATATAGAGCTCCGAATACAAAAATTGCGTTTAGTAATTGATTTGAGGCATAGCCCCGAATCTGTTTTTCCGACTTGGTTCTTACGTTGAACACTGTCGATTTGTGCTTCTCCATTGATAATCAGTCCGTTTGGCTCATTAGATTAGAACAGGATCCCGAAACGACAATCAATCCAATAGATCGGCCGATAATTAAATATTATATTTAAGAAGTTCATCCTCCTCATCATTGGTGCGGACTCAAAAACAATTTTCTCTTATCATATTTCCTTTCTTTCTCTATTCCTCTTGGATCTTACGCACATCTGTTCGTGATTTGCTTGGTATTCCCGCTATTGGAGTATGTGGGTTGATGCTTCAGATTTGTTCTGCATTGTCGACCAAAGTCCCCGAAAAGATTGCATTTGTTGCATCTGCGGCGCTGAACAGTTCTAATTGCCGCCCACTTGACCTGTACGGCCACATCTACAGCATTCTGAACATTTTTCAGGTAAATATCTGGTTTATTGAGTCAGAACAATTTCTGCAATTTCAGAGTTACCGAAACAACATTTTTGAAAACCTTTATCCTTCTCCTTCCATTGGTGCAAGAATCCTGAATAGAAAGCGTTCAAGTTTGTTTTGTTTTGGCGAGAAATAATCATTTAACTTATTCATCAACACTAGAAACACGCGTGTTTGACCAGCCTGGTAGGGATCGACCAGATCATCTGCAAAGGAATACACCGCCGTTTGTAATTGAACGCCTCTATAGTTCTTTGTATCGACTTAATCTTTATAATACTATTTGTCGACTTAACACTTTTCTCTCTCTTTTCACTTGCATCCAACTGATTCGCAGCTAGGTGTTACCTTATTTATAAGTACATATTTATGAATACATATGTATATACACATATATAACAAGTAAGAAAGCTACTGTCGAGTTTGCTCGACTGTAAGATACCCGCCGCCTAATTTTACCATCAAAATATTATATTTTTCAAAAATATACTGAAAAAATACTAAAAAATATACTAAAATTATACCAAAATTTTCTTTGTTGGAAATAATTAGCTTGGCGGCACTTTAGTTGGTTTATTGAACACCATTATTATGTCGCGGAGTGTCATAACAATTAAATAGGTGCAGCTGCACGTGGTAACGCATTATAAAAGTAATTTCTTAACAACTTCTATGTTTTTTATCCGATTGTTACCAAATTCGCAGAGATCATTAAGATGGTGATTAGTATTGTGCGTACCAAAATTGAACGTTTTAGGATTAAAATGACGCCTGTAATTCGGTTTTATTAAATTTACGGGTGCGGAAGGGGGCGTGGTCCAAATCAAAAACAAAGTTGATCTGCGTGCAATAATTACACACACTATTCGGAAAATTTGGTTGCTCTATCTCTTATATTCACTGAAATCTAGGTGTTCATACGGACGGACAGACTGACAGACGGATAGACGGACATGGCTATATCGTCTCGGCTGTTGACGCTGATCAAGAATAACTTTATGGGGTCGGAGATGCTTGCTTCTGCCTGTTACATACATTTTCGGTCAGCACAAAGCCATAATACCCTTCTACCCTTTGGGTAGGCGGGTTTAAAAATGGTCTATATCAGCGATGGGCACGATATTTGCACTTCGGAGCAGACAAGGCAATAAAATTTTACCTCTACGCGAGGTTCACGAGTCGCGACCAAAGCAGTAAAAGGGGTAACCAAGAGACGTGGTAGCTACAGGTTTGTATGCGAGAAAATTACGCTTCTGTAAGCAGAAACGAGACAAACTAGCTAGAGTAATAAGCAAGACAAGGACAATAAACAAAGTCGCGGCGCTTTAGACTGAAAGTGGAGTGGGAACGTTGTTCTTGTTTTGTGTGTTAGCGCGATCCTCGAAACCGAAGTCCAGACCCTTTAGTACTCTTATGATGCTCTCGAGCGTAAGACTGAAAAAGACGTAAGAAAGACAGGCAAATAAATAATAGTTTTTTATGTTTTATGTGTGATTCTTCATATACGGTCACTGCTCTTTATTATACTTGTACTTGCTCTTTATTAACTTTGGTCAGCTATAGTGAGCACTATGAGCAGCCAGCGCAAGAGGGTGCCCCTCGCTAGTCTAGATCATTATTCTTTTTTTAACCCAAATTGTTGCTAAGACATTTAGATGTCACCTTACGAACTTATTGAGCATTTCACTGAAGTTATTTCAAATGTTCACTTCGTATTGTCTTTTAATTAACAGTTACTCAGTCTCCCTTACAATTATGTATCATATACTTACGCAGATATTGCTTTGTGCAAACTCGCCCATACCTTCTTCTTAAATATTGTCTTGATCTCTCATTAAGGCATATCCTTGCCATTTGTGCAAACTCTTAGTATAGGAAATGCCCCCTGATGAAGCCAGAGTAGTTGCACGTCAAAATAGCAATAATAGCTTTGGCATATTTGCAAATCTACCTTTTTATACCCGCCTACCCAAAGGGTTGAAGGGTATTATAACTTTGTACCCACCGAAAATGTATGTAACAGGCAGAAGGAAGCATCTTTGACCTATAAAGTATATGCCGGAGCATTGGTAGCATTATTTGAATTTAGTACAGCAACATGAATATTGTATGTGTCAGAATTGTAATAATGAAGAATAGAGAAAACAGAACAACCGTCATTGCTTTCTTGTGTTCTTTATATCACTGAGAGTCGGTGAGAGGACTATCTCTAAATTCTCTCACTGAGTGAGACCCGTGCCTACGTGTTTGGTGTGTTGCCTCTTCAGTTGGTTCGTCCTGTGTACATCACTTGAAGAAGTGTGTGAGCGCGACTGGACTGGCTATTTGCTGTGTGTGCGAATGAGCAGGATGGCAAGTGTGTTATGAGCAAGCGGCGCAATAGATTTTGGCGACGAGCGAGCGTGCATGAAAAGAGAGAAGTCAGTCTTGGTAGAATATTCGTGGTACACAGACGATAGTATTTGTGAAACGACTACAAGTAGAACGATGGCGCCAACGAAGGGAACGGGGCTCGCTGCTCGAGGTGCTAAGAATACTGAAGCAATTGACGCTACGACATATATACATATATTTTTGGTTAGCGTCAACAGACGAGACAATATATAATATCTATGTCCGTCTGTCCGTCTGTCAGTCTCTCCGTCTGCCCGTATGAACATGTAAATCTCAGAGACTATAAGAGATAGAGTAACAAATTTTTCGGGACAGTGTGTCTTATTGTTGCATGCAGATCGCCCCTGTCAAACGAAAACAAGTAAGAAAGCTACAGTCGAGTTTGCTCGACTGTGAGATACCCGCCACCCAAATTTACCATCCAAATATTATATTTTTCAAAATATACTGAAAAAATACTAAAAAAAATATACTAAAAAATACCAAAATAATATATCAACATTTTCTCTGTTCGAAATTATTAGCTTGGCGGCACTTTAGTTGGTTTATTGAACACCATTATTATGTCGCGGAGTGTCATAGCAACTATCTAGGCAGCACTAGCAGTTGCACGTGGTAACGCCTTATAAAAGTAATATCTTAATAACTTCTGTGTTTTTTATCCGATTGTAACCAAATTCGCAAAGATCATTAAGATGGTGATTAGTATTGTGCGTACCAAAATTGAACGTTCTAGGTTTAAAACGACGCCTGCAATTCGGTTTTATTCGATTTACGGGGGCGGGAGGGGGCGTGGCCAAAATCAAAAACAAACTTGATCTGCGTGCAACAATAAGACATACTGTCGCGAAAAATTTGTTGCTCTATCTCTTGTAGTCTCTGAGATCTAGGTGTTCATACGGACAGACGGACAGACAGACAGACGGACAGACGGACATGGCTATATCGTCTCGGCTGTTGACGCTGATCAAGAATATATATACTTTATGGGGTCGGATATGCTTCCTTCTGCCTGTTACATACATTTTCGGTCGGCACAAAGCCATAATACCCTTCTACCCTTTGGGTAGGCGGGTATAAAAACGAATTTCAAGCGTCATTTTAAACTTACAATTTTGGTACGCACAAAACTAATCATCATCTTAATGATCTCTAAAATTTGGTTACAATCGGATAATAAGCACAGAAGTTATTTAAGAATTACATGTATAAGGCGTAATAAGATGCAGCTTCACCTGGTTAGTTGCTATATCACTCAGTGACATAATAATGGTGGTGGTAATAAACCTACTTAAGTGGCGCAAAGCTAATCATTTCTAACATAAAAAATGTTGTATTTGGGTATATTTTTAGTATATTTTCCAGTATATTTTTGAAAAATATAATATTTCGATGGTAAAATTGGGTGGTGGGTATCTCACTGTCGAGCAAAGTCGATAGTAGCTTACTTGTTTTTTGTATAAACCATAATTATTAAGTTATTGCTATTAGGTTCTTGACGCGATCCAAAGTAACACAGCACAAGATGCTTAACGCTTTTTATAATAACGCACTTTGCAAATTCGCTATGGATTTTCTACTTTATTCAAAACCAACTTTGTTACTTCACCTACGTTCGATCAGCAACTAACTATACTTTCTTATGTTATATTTTACAATATGCTTCGCAAGTGACGTTTGTTCTAACGCCACTGCTGCTGCTGATAGATTTGCTTGCTGCTGCAGGTTCCCACAATCGCCATTTAAATAGTTTCTAAAATTTTAGTAAAGATTTATTAACAAACACAGAAATTACTAAAAACAAGCAGAAAAGGCTACAGTCAAGATTTGACTGTCAGAGGTCATGGATAATTACAGTTACAACATGGCAGCACCTTTCTTCCTTGTTTTGATAATCAATTAGGTCATGGATTTTAAAAATTCATGACCTTTTTGCGTTTGTCCGCGTGTGCGTAACAGGCAAAAGGAGACTTCGGCGACCCCATAAAGTATATATGTATATCCGCTTGTCCGTCTGTCTGTATGAACATCGAGATCTCAGAGACTATACAAGCTAGAGCTACCACATTTGGAGACAATATGTAAATATGCCTCTGTAAACCAATAAAAATACATTCACGGTCACAATTATAGACTTACAGCATTTGTTTTAAGCATGTGAATAATCTTAGCGCTGTGTTTGGTGAAAATTTTATTAAGATCGGACGATAAACATGGAAGTAGTAATACAGTAAGAAATAGTAATACACTAGCAATTTGACAATTTGACTCAATAACACAATTTCTGCGGTGAGTGATTAAGATGTTTGAGTGGTTCAGCCAGGAGTTGTGCATTCCGCCATCCATAGGAACAGAGTGTTTTGTAGTTGAGCGCTCGCATACAGTATTCTCACTTGGTTTTTTCTTCGTCCAAATTTTTACCTGTTAGTGACTTTTTAGGCCACGGATTTTGAAAAAATGTATGACCTATTCTGTTTTTTTAATGTATGTACGTAACATGCAGAAAAAGGTTTCAGCGACCTCAATAAGTATATACATATGTTCTTCATTTACATCAACACCTATTTCTCAGAGACCATAAAAACTTTAATTATTATAAATATAAATTTTTATACCCACCAACCCTGTAGCCGTTCCTTCTTATTTTAGATTATGCTTTTAATTAACTATGGTTAGACTTACCGCAATATTTAATTCATATTCATAATTAATTTTAATTAAAATGTATTCATATATAAAAAAAGATTACTTCCACATCATTGCATTGCATAACGCTCTTCGTTTACTAACATTTGCTGTACAATAAATATTTCAACATCAATTTTTTTATTTCATTGATCACAATACTGCTGATCTCTTTGCTGATCGTTTCCAAAGAAACTTTATTAACTCATCAACGTTTCATAGAGTTATTGCCAGGCTTTCTGCTATTCTCAACGCATTTGAAATACTTTTATCTTATCAACTGCAATACAACCATTAACTTATTAGAATTCTCATCAATTGTTACTGACAATGCAAACGGATGTAACGCTTTTGTTTCTTTTATGATATAAGCTCAATCTTCTTGGATTTCTACTAAAGTAAATTATGAATTTAAAGAAAATTATTTGCTCACGAGGTGTCCTCCACTCCGCTCAGCTGAGTGGAGGAACGCTCGCTTCGCTCGCTCACCGCTTCCGCCCCCACGGAGCTGCGAGGTGTCCTCCACTTCGCTCCGCTACTCTGCCCTGCGTTCTGGAAAGCTCGCTTCGCTCGCTCACCTCTTTGGCATTTTTTGGTATATTTTAAAATGATGCCCTCTTTGGTATTTTTTAGTATATTTTAAAATGATTCCCGGAGGAGGAGCAGAAAACTTTTATATATAATAGAAAATGTATGTAACAGCCAGAAGTAAGCATCCCCGACCCATAAAGTATATATATTCTTGGTCAGCGTCAACAGCCGACACGATATAGCCATGTCCGTCTGTCAGTCTCTCCGTCTGTCCGTATGAGCACCTAGATCTCAGAGACTATAAGAGATAGAGTAACAAATTTTTCAGGACAATCGGATAAAAAGCACAGAAGTTATTTAAGAATTACATTCATAAGGCGTAATAAGATGTAGCTTCATCTGGTTAGTTGCTATATCACTCAGTGACATAATAATGGTGTTCAATAAACCTACTTAAGTGCCGCAAAGCTAATAATTTCTAACAAAGAAATTGTTGATATATAATTTATCCGCTACGCGGAGCTGCGTAGAGGACACCTCGTTCCAGTATATTTTTGAAAAATATAATATTTCGATGGTAAAATTGGGTGGCGGGTGTCTCACAGTCGAGCAAACTCGATATGAGCTTTCTTACTTATTTTTTGTATAAATCATAATTATTAAGTTAAGTTCCAAAGTAACACAGCACAAGTTGCTTAACGCTTTTGATAATAACGCGCTTTGCAAATTCGCTATGGATTTTCTACTTTATTCAAAACCAACTTTGTTACTTCACCTACGTTCGATCAGCAACTAACTATACTTTCTTATGTTGTATTTTACAATATGCTTCTTTAATAAAGATTTATTAACAAATACAGAAATTACTAAAAACAAGCAGAAACGGTTACAGTCAAGATTTGACTGTCAGAGGTCATGGATTTTTGTATACAGCGTATTTTAATTTACAATAATAACAAGTAAGAAAGCAAATGACGAGTTTGTTGAGTGTAAAATGATTGCCGGAGGAGGAGTAGGAACAGAAAACTTTTATATATAATATTAAGACCGAAGGAGGAGGAGCAGAAAACTTTGGTATTTTTTAGTATATTAAAAAAAAATGATTACCGGAGGAGGAGGCGGAGGAGCAGAAAACTTTTATATATAATAGAGAGATATTCATAAATTTTCTCGGATATTAATGAATATGGATGATGTTAAGCTATATCTGACATTTAATGATCCCTTATAAAGTTACAGATTGCAATCTGACCTGTGACTGTTTTCAATCCGTCTGGTATATAAATTTATGAAATCTTAATTGATATAAAAGTAAATTTATATCATATTGTAGGGCCGTTCCCCAATAAAAAAAATTTTCATCAAAACGATATGCTACTTGAGCGTATGGTGTTAGTAGTAGTAGTGCAAAAGCAAATTCTTCTCTTTGCTCTTCGTAATCTTGACTAAAATCATATTATAAGATTGCCTTCATATTTAGTTGACTTTAATTACAAGACCATCCTGTACTTTCTAACCGTTGAAATATCCTTTACGTAGTTTTTCAACACAGAAAAAAACGAAAAGAGATTTTGCCTTCCTTATAATGTCGTGCTTATGTTATTTAACTTTCCCTCCCCTCGGCACTTCACAGTGTCCAATATAACCATGGTACCGGTGCATGTCCACGAAGCAACTCTTCAGCCAAGTGGTTAGCAGCGTGAAATTGGGCTTAATTTCGGCTGATTTATCCAAACCCATCTCTGCGGAGCAGTTGGCTACGTTGAAGTCCAGCACACTAAAGGCGGTACTGTTGCGTTCCACACCAGATGTTAGCTCAGGTTTTGAGGGTTGTATACCCCGAAATGAGTGACTGCTTCTGGTGGGCGAGGATAACAGCACTGCCAATTGAGCCAGGGGAGCTGTTGGACGGACCCGATGTGTCCAACAGCGCCCTTGACGTAAAATTGCTGGAGGAAACGGAGTTTCCCAAGGCTCACCCCATTAGAAGTTACTTTCCCGGTAGCGCTGAGTTCACTCCTGCGACTATCCTGGACTATATTGGGATCCAGAACGCCAGCAGCTTCGCCACGAATCTGTGGCGGGTGGTGCAGCACTGCCTAAACGGCTTAACGACTCACCTCGTAATGTTGGTTGACGAGGAGTCGTACAGGGCTCTGACGGAGAGCCAAGGGAGAGTGAAATTATGATTTGGCAGGGTCTAGCTGACCCTTAAGAATTCAGCTCCCAAAGCCTCCTCCGCCAGAAGGCAAGTCGCCTTATCACGACCACCATTAGGAGGGAAAATGAGAAGAATTAAAGTGCTCCAGGCGAACCTGCACCACGCCAGAGGAGCGTCGGCCACACTGCGCAGGGTCGCCTGTGATGATCAAATCAGCCTGGCTCTCGTTCAAGAACCATGGTTGATTGGTGGCCATATACGTGGACTATCATGTGGATCATGTAAGTTGTTATATGACCGTATGGGAGGTGCCCCTCGCACTGCAATACTTTTGGTTAACAGTGTAAGACATTTCCCATTAACTCTCTTCATCCTCAGAGACGTGGTGGTAACGGCTATTGAGGTAGCCACTGCAGACGGTGTCCGGGAAGTTGTGATCGCCTCTGCATACTACCTGGGCGATGTGGATGATGTACCCACAGCAGAGGTCCAGCGGCTGCTAGAATTCTGTCGTCGCAACAACAAACCGCTCGTGATAGGTTGTGTTGCTAATGCACATCACACAATCTGGGGGAGCAGCGTCATGAACAAACGTGGTGAGTCCCTTTTAGACTATTTATTGTCTTGTCAATTAGATGTAGCTTACATAGGGTGTAAAAATGGGCTGTAGATTCTCTTGCTCCCTTCAAAGCCCCAGGGGGTGACAAAATCTTCACAGCCCTTATTTAAAACAGCCTGGCTCATATTCTTGATCCACTGGTCGGCCTTCTTAGAGCTAGTTTTAATTGGGGATACATATCCAGCTGTTGGAGGGAAGTAAATGTGGTATTCATTTCCAAGCAAGGGAATCGTTCGCTTTACCAGCCTAAGTCCTATCGGACGTTCGATCTTACTACCTTTCTGCTTAAGACGGCGGAAAGGCTGATAGATATGCACATTCGGTGCTCTCTGCAGACGTCGACACCTCTGCATACCACGCAGCTTGAGTACATAGCCGGTAGATCGACGGAGGTCACTCTCCACAGTTTGATGGGGAAAATTGAGAGAGCTTTCGAATCCAAGAACATTGGTTTATGCTCTTTTCTGGATATAGAAGGTGCTTTTGATAATACCCAATAATACTGAAGTACCGGATAATTACTTCCACCTTGGACTCCACGACTGTATGCATTAATGCAGTCAAAGGCTGTCCCCAGGGAGGGATTCTATTCCGATCCTACTCAGATCCCTAATAGTTGACGAACTACCACGATTCCAAGCATATTATGCGTTGCTGGACGAAAAATTTGCTCTGCTTCATCAGGAAAGAAGAACAGATTTTGTATAGATAGGGAGAGCCTTATAGGCACAAAACATCACCATGCAGAGTTTAAATTTAAAGAAGAGCAGTTTGCTGCATTCAAGAAATCGCAAGTTGCATTAGTGAGTGCACCAGTGTTGCTGTTGTATGACTCAAAAGCACATTCTGATTTTCACACAGACGCTTCTATGTATAGGTATTGTGGTGTTCTACTTCAAAAATTAAGGAAGATCAACTATTTCACCCGATTCAGTATTTAAGTCGTAAAACGAAGCCAGCGGAAGAAACATATCATTCGTATGAGCTAGAGGTGTTGGCGATTGTCGAAGCATTGAAGAAATGGCGTGTATATTTGCTAGGGATCAAATTTAAAGTCGTTACTGATTTTAATGTCTTTACAACGACAATGAAAAAACGCGGTGATATGCCGTTAAGAGTATCATGTTGGGATTTGTTTCTCCAAGATAACTATGAAATCGTAGCGGAACAAAGATTAATATATAAGATATAAGATGTGTCAGACGTCGGTACGTAGGATCATTCCTATGGCAAGCATGGTGTCTCATATAAAGATCCAATCTAGGAACTTATAGTAGTACCATCGCTAATGGAAGAGAAATTATTAAAAGTACTCATAGGCAAGGACATTTTTCAGTTAGAAGGACACAAGAAGCCGTTAAAAAAACATTCTATATCCCACTGTTATCTGCCAAAGTGCATAATATAGTCAAAAGTTGTATTGAATGTATTATTTCGGAGAGTATGGCTGGTAAAAAAGAAGGTTTTTTAACACCAATCAAGAAAGAGGATAAGCCCTAAAGAACATACCACATAGATCATGTTGGTCCGCTAGAACAGACTAACAAGAGTTACAATTATTTGTTGTGGTTGACGCATTTTCAAGTTTACGTGACTTTATCAAGCTAAAAATACGGCAGCTGAAGGAGTTGTAGATAGGCTCAAAAGACAAACAGCAATGTTCGGAAATCCAAAGCGTATTAACTCCGATATAGGTGCAACTTTTATTTCTAACATGTTTAAGGAATATTGGTGAGGGGATACAATATCTAATGAAAGCGACAGGAGTTTCTCGAGGAAACGGTCAGGTTGAACGCGTCCATAGTTATGTAATACCGATGTTATCGAAGCTCTATCAAGAAAATACTTGTAGTTGGTATAAACACATTGAAGCCGTCCAGAAAGTAATAAACAGTACCCCACCAAGGAGTACAAAAATCTCTGCTTTTAGACTTTTAAAAGGTGTTGAGATGAGAGTCAATTAATTGGACGATATGCAAAACCATTTGGATGATACTTATATTCAAAAGTGTTTGAGAATGAAAGAGAAAATCTTCGTGTAGAAGCGAAAAATAATATAATATAAAAGCAATCCAGCAGAAAAATTGCAGAACGTAAATTGTAAAAAGGATAAAAATATAAATTTAAAGAATTAGTAGCTATTAAAATAACGCAATACGGTTTAGGTTTAAAGCAATTTTTTTGGACCGTATAAAATAGTTAAGATCCTACCACATGGTAGATACGAAGTAGAGATAATAGGTGACCATGAAGGGCCAGGAAAAACTTTTACAGTGGCAGAGTACATAAAAAAGTGGGAGCCTGTATATGAAATGCCGCAAGAGACATTTAATTTGACAATTACCACTAAACTATTAAATTGTAAAACCAAACTAAATTAACGGTGCTTGAATTAAAGTAAACGAGACGGCCATCGACAATCCTACCTACATTCGATTATTAGATTATTAGTAAGCCTATTCTGTTCGATAGAGCTTAAAACATTTTGTTTAGTATTGGTATTATCTATTGTTAACTCATATTATTGATGCTTACAATGGTTTTAAGGCTAAGCACTCCAGCGTTGAGCCAATGATAATAATGTAGCGGAAGCAGCAAGCACCGAATGTTGCGAAACTGTTACAGCAAAAACTGAAGCTGCGACTCAGCTATGGGATCAGAGAATGTGGTGCTGGGCTAGCATCTATATCAACAAACCAATACTTCTTGACTCTTGGTCGAGAAAAATGGATTGGCACTCTTTTCTGGAGGGTCCCGGTTGTACTAGGCTCTCATAGTTGCATTAAATTTGAAATTGATGAGAAGTTAAGTAAAGTCGAGTTTGCTCGACCACCTAATTTTACTGAATGGAAGAATAAATAAGAGTGACCATCAAAATATTAAATTTTGCACAAATATACTGGAAAATATACCAAAAAAATTGACAAAAAAATTTACCAAAAAATATATTGAAATATACTGAATTAAAATTAATTTTTGGCGGCATTTGATTTATTGAACACCATTATTAACTTCTGTGTTTTTTATCCGACTGTAACCAAGTTTTTAGAGATCATTAAAATGGTGTGTAGCAAAATTCTACCCTTTGGGTAGGTGGGTATATAAATATACCAAAAAATATACATCTACTATAATATACTATACCACTGCAGGAGAGTGACAGTGAAATATTTGTGAACGGACGCGTTTCTATTCGTCGCAGCGTTTTTCCACTCAGACCGCAGTACAAGCACCTAAAAAATAACAAGATCTCCTGTAGATTGACCATTGCCTGGCGCAGACCACTTACCTTGTGAAGCTGCGCCGCATCGCCGTCCCTATAGCGAGAAAATTTCTTTTATTTTTTTTTTTGTCCACAGGAGCCCCCGGAGGAAGTCACAATTGATACGGGAAAAATTCACAATTTGCTGGCGACATTGCGAGTGAAAGTAACACAGTCAGCTGTTGGTAGTGCTGGGTAGCGCCACGAGCCAATCAGCTGTACGCGTGCAGCTCGACTCAGCAAACAAATCACCTGAACATCCGAGACACAAGCCAGTGCTTAACTTGTCTTCGTCTTAGAAAAGTTTCCAAGAGTATTGCATACTTTTACGCTTTTCTAACCATAGGACAACTGGTGCATACGATAGGGAGCTTCTTTCAGTTACCTAATTCGTCGAAGGACAGTCAAACATAGAATTAAAGGGAGTCGGGGTACCAAGTCGGGGTGGTACATCCCTCACCGGAGCAACCAGCAGCCGAGCTGCTGTCGAAGTTTCTTCTGCAGCCGAGAATAATGTGAACCCCCCCAGGTGGCGGGCCAACTTCAGCCCTCCCCGGGTGACCGTGCCGCAGATCGAGTTCCCCGCACCAGCGGGTGACATGGAAACGCCAAAAAGAGGCAGAGAGGAAACAAGCCCGAGCAGCTCGACCATGGCGAACAAAAAAACAAGGACGAGTCGCTCTCTAGCGCAAATATCAGAGGATCTAGGCTAATAGAGGAACTTATAGAGGTTTTCAAGCCAAATGCAGAACGCCACATCTACCAGGACAGGAGGGACAAGCTTGCCCGCATGAAAGAACTACATGGAGAGCTCAACTCCAAACTATCGGAGAGACCCGACTACAGGAGCGTGGACACGGAGAAGAGCCCAGCAGCCAAATCCCAGCAGACGAGACGCAAGTCAGCAAACCTGAATGTAGGTGCCTAGACTTCTCCCCAGCAGACCCGACGGACCCAAAAACCTCGCAGTAAGCCAGGCCCCAAGGCAGCTGGCGAAAATGGCGCTGTCCCGCAGGCGAGAAAGGGTATCGGAATCGGAATCTATGAGGACCCAGCCGACCAATAAACACCCTCAAAGGAAGCGCAGGACGGATGCCATTCTCATACAACCAGGGGACGACGTGCGCCGTATGCGCAAAACAGCAGGAGATGGTCTACTTTAGGAACTCGACGGAAAATGTAAGGTCGCCATACAGAAAATAAAGAAGGACATAGGAGTGACACTCGGGGACCAGGCAAAGGTCAAGGCGATGTCTCAAGAAATATCCATTGAGATAAGGGATATCCCTTGGGTATGGCCCCTTCGCAGAAGCAACGCTAAGAGTAGACTGTAGTAAGTCTACTGGGATTTTCGGCAAAGCGGGTCCTAAGCGAGGGAAAACAACGGAGGACAAGGTGTTACAGGTGCCTGGAGTTTGGACACATAGCCAGTTCCTGTAAGAGTGCCGTAAACTGAACGGACTGCTGAAGGATGTCGCGCACTACGCAGGCAGTAGGAAATGTTCGTTGGCAACAAGAGCATCTTTAGCCAAGCCAAGTAAATGTTAACAATATTACAGCATAACCTGAACCTGAACCGCCCACAATCTGCCCCGCCAAACAGTTCGCGAACTGTTAGTGGATGTAGCGCTGCCATACAAGCTGGCGCAAGACGCAAAGTATGCGGCAGATGCAACGATATGGATATGCGACACTCGGCAGCTCGACCTGGATCAAATTCGCTCCTCGAAAGGATTCGTGCGAGGGAAATTTGGAGACGTCTGGCTGTACAGCTGCTATTTGGCTCCTATCCTACAGATACGGGAGTTCACTGGGGTTCTGGAGGACATCGCCGATGATACAAGGGACAGACAGCGAGTTCTAACTGCTGGAGATTTCAACGCATGGTCGGAAGAATGGGGCAGCGCATCAACGAACGCTTTTGGAACGCCTTCAATTCGGCGAGATGGGACCGAATCTTGGACTCTTTGAGGAATTTCGAGATCCCCGCCGACCTTTTGAGCATTGTAAGAAGTTATTTCAGCAACCGGCTTTTGCGATACGAAACATCGGCAGGAACGCGCACTTTTAAAGTGGCTGGTGGGGTGCCGCAAGGATCAGTTCTCGGCCCACTACTCTGGAACACGATGTACGACGGGATTCTACGGCTGCAAATACCACAAAAAGTCACCATTGTGGGATTCGCAGATGACGTTGCCCTGGTTGCCACAGCCAAGCACCTGGAGGAAGCAGAGCGGCCATGCAATGAATCGGCTACGACGGTAAGGAACTGGCTTTCATCGGTAGGTCTCCAGCAGGCAGAATACAAGACCGAGACCTGGTAAGTAGCATGAAAGCATTAGAGGTCGCTCATGTAAGTCTGGGGTATGTCACCATTACCTCAAGCCGTGCCATAAAATACCTTGGGGTGTTGATCGACACTAGGCTATGCTTCAGAGAGCACCCAATCTTTGCAGAACGGAAGGCAGCAGGAGTAGGACAGGCGCTCCGCAGGATTATGTTGAAAAACCGTGGACCAAAATAAGGGCGTCGGCTTCTATTGCAGGAGGTGACCAAAGCCACTATGTTGTTCGGATCTCCAATATGGGCACAAGCAATGCAGATGACGTCGTACAGCAGAGGCCTCAAATCCACCTATCGGTTAGGAGCACTACGAGTGTGCAGTGGCTTCAGGACAATCTCCGAGGACGCGGCTCTGGTCATAGCAGGGATGATACCGATTGACCTGTTGGCCTTGGAGCGGGCCACTAACCACGGATTAAAGGATTCTATCCCCCGGTTGGAATACCGGAGAGCAGCGGCGAGGGAAACAACACACAGCCTAAGGACCTGGCAAGCGAGATGGGACGCATCGTCGAAAGGCCAATGGACCCATCGGCTAATACCACGTGAACTAACCGTAGGAGAGGAACAGTCAACTTCCTCTTGACGCAGCCACTCTGTGGTCATGGATGCTTTAGGAGCTACTTGCACCGACTTGGGCATGAATCGGAGCCCCATTGCCTGTGGTGCTACCCACCCGTGGAGGAGAGAGCGGATCACATTTTAATGGATTGCAACCGCTTTCGCGCAGAAAGGATTATCATGGAGGAGACACTTGGGCCACCTTTAAAGGTGGACAACATAGTAGAAAAAATGATGGCCAGCGACTAATGCTGTTCAGCGGTTTTTACATTTGCGACCAGAGCCACGACCCTTCTGCGCTCGCTGGAACGAGAGAGGAGAGCTTCAGTATCTGGTAATTAAAATCCCGCACTGGTAGCTCGAGAAGCAATACTTAGAGACAGTTCCACGAGCTTCCCCATGGCCACACCTAACCTTCACCCCAATTTCTTGTCCCCCCTATTACTTATTAATTTTGTCTAATTACCAAAACCATTTTTAATTATCTATACTGTTGTTTTGAAATAAAAGCAAGTAAGAAAACTACGGTAGAGTGTGCTCGACAGTGAGATACCCGCCACCCAATTTCACCATCGAAATATTATATTTTTCAAAAATATACTGAAGAATATACTGAAAAATTATACTAAAAATATACCAAAATTTTCTTTATTTGAAATTTTTAGCTTTGCGGCACTTTAGAAGGTTTATTGAACACCATTATTATGTCTCGGAGTGTCATAGCAACTAACTAGGTGCAGCTGCACGTGGTAACGCCTTATAAAAATATTTTCTTAATAACTTCAATGTTTTTTATCCGATTGTAACCAAACTTTCAGATATCGTTAAGATGGTGATCAGTATTGTGCGTTGTGAACGTTCTAGGTTTAAGATTACTCTTGAAATTTGTTTTTTTCAATTTACGGGGGCGTGGCAAAAATCTAAAGCAAACTTGATCTGCGTGCAACAATAAGACACACTGTCCCGAAAAATTTGTTGCTCTATCTCTAATAGTCTCTGAGATCTGGGTGTTCACACGGACAGACAGACGGACATGGCTATATCGTCTCAGATGTTGACGCTGATCAAGAATATATATACTTTATGGGGTCGGAGATGCTTCCTTCTGCCTGTTACATACATTTTCGGTCGGTACAAAGCCATAATACCTTTCTACCCTTTGGGTAGGCAGGTATAAAAAAAAAAAAAAACCATACCACTGCGCACATAGCCATCTGCACCTGTTTTTACCCCTTAAAAGTATGTCTTGAAATACAATTGTGTTTTTTATTCGTTAATAACTAAATTCTAAAAAACCACTGATTATTAGTGATGATTGTGTGAATTAAATTTTAAAAGCACTCTTGAAATTGTTTTTTATTTGTAACCTTTTGCGTTTGTCCGAAGGGCGTAACAGGCAGAAGAAGACGTCTGCGACCCCATAAGGTATATATATTCTTGATCAGCATCAACAGCTGAGGCGATATAGTCTGTTCCCGATATCGGGAACTTTACGCCACTTTCTTGAATTCCGTGTACCTTGTTTATCATCCGATCAAAATGGAATTTTCACTAAACGTCCGCGCTAGAACTTTGCACATGTATGTTGTAAAACAACTGCTGTATGTTTATAATTGGAGCTGTAGCATGTTTTTTTTGTAGCTATTTATAGAAGCGAAAAGGGGCGTGGACAACTTTTGAAAGAAATTTAATCTGCGCGGGAAGACTTTAGA
Source organism: Drosophila pruinosa (assembly GCA_018150935.1). Lineage (NCBI taxonomy): Eukaryota > Metazoa > Arthropoda > Insecta > Diptera > Drosophilidae > Drosophila > Drosophila pruinosa. The sequence goes on along the minus strand of JAECWR010000073.1, from coordinate 523,225 downwards.
TCTTGTCTCCAAATTTGGTAGCTCCAGCTTATGGGCAGACACAGCTATATCGACTGTCCCAATCCCCTCCAGAACCTTTGCTCCACAAGCAAAAAAGTTATGGCAAAAACCAATACAGAAAAATTTTATTATTATTATATTAAATAAGGGCTGAGAAAACTTATAAACTCAGAAGAGAGCTGAATAACAAATACGAACTATGAACATAACTTTAATAGTTACTATTTGATACAAAAACACCAATTCTAGGCCTTAGTGTAGAAGAAATCCATGCAGCGAAAAAAAAAAAATTGTTAAATCTGGGAGGAGTCTAGCTACATTGTATTTTCACTACCGGGTGCTCTTGCTGAGTCATCCGCCCCAAACAAAACAAGTAGGAACGGCTACAGTAAAGCTTTGACTATACGAGGTCATAGATTTTAAATGTACATGCATAAGTTAGAGCATAAAATATTAAATAAATACAAATTATAATAACTATCGGATGAAAAAATGGACTTTTGACATCGCACCGCTCGGGAATCGAACGCGTGGTCTACCGACCAGCGGATGGCACAACTCTAATGTGATCTTAAATTTACCCGTGCGGGGTTTGAAACGCCAACATTCGATAAACTCTCCGCTACTCAACCATCATCACATTTTGATGAACGTGGGTAAAAATACACTATGTAATACTACAACTCTTATTACAAGAAATAATATATAACCTTAAAATAATAGTTCTGGAAAAAAAAGTCTGAGCTAAACTGTACGGTATTTGAACTTAGGACCCTTGGACTACTTTGCTAGTGTATTACTATTTCTTACTCTATTACTTCTTATATATCTTCCATTTTTATCGTCCGCGCTAGGATTTTTCATATGTGGGTTGTAAAACAAACGGTGTAAGTGTATAATTGTGGCTGTGAATGTGATTTTATTGTTTTACAGAGGTGGAAAGGGGCGTGGCCAACATCTAAAATAAAGTTAATCTGCCTACGGAGCTCTTACATATTGTCTCCAAATTTGGTAGCTCTAGATTTTATAGTCTCTGGGATCTCGGTGTTCATACAGAAAGACGGACAGGCGGACAGACAGACAGGGCTATATCGACTCGGCTGATGATGCTGATCAAGAATATATATACTCTATAGTTTTGCATACGTCTCCTTCTGCCTGTTACGCACATTCGGACAAACGCAAAAGGTCTTAAATTTTTTGAAATCCCTGACCTAAAAATACGGCAGATTATAACGATGTCGGGTATCGCGATAATTGTGATGACTAGATTATTCCATGCCACTATGTCAGACTTACTATATACATCGGCGACAACAGGATTGTCGAAAGATGAAGCTGTAATGGACGAAATCATATGTTGACACCAAACAGTCCCAATATATAACAATATATAACAAATTTGGATAAGAACTAATAAATAAGTTTCGCTACTACAGTGTGCATGTTGTGTCCACAAAGTGGCATAGGCACTGGGAAACCACTGGATATCGAAAAGTTGAGTTATTGTGGTCAACCTCTGATTCTGTTTGTTGGTTGTGAGCTTGAGGCAACGTAGCTTTCTGACAGAATGTGTAAAGTGTCCGTAAAGTGTCATACGCTTGGCGTCTTACTGACTGCGAAAACCACGTCACGATTTCAACGCCCGAGAAGCTAACGAACGGCAGCAGGCAGTCAATTTAGTTGTTGGTACGCAACGGATGTTACCGCGGGGTTCGGGGTTGTAAAAATAAGCCTGGTGAAGTGGACGATGATTTGCAGGTAAAATCTCCGTACTGTTACATGCCAAAGTACTTGGATCAGGTCGCAGCGTCGCGTCTCTACAAATTAGGACACTAATTAATAATCGACCATGCTCAAGACGAGATCGTACCTTATCTCTAAAGGAAAACTGCAATTTTCCAGCCATTGGTAGGTTCGTCGGGACGGTGCAAGCAAATATGCTTTTATGCATTTTTACCACAATAATTAAAAAAATTAATTTTTTATTTGTTGCGGATGGCACCTTTTACTAAGCGATTGAAAATTCATTAACTGGGGTGCATGCAATTCAATTAAGTCGGAAAAAGTGTCCCGAAATCCGGTGTGTTGCGTTGGATGCAAAGTGTGCAAGTTGTTAGGATTGTAAGCTCATCAGATGTACAAAATTTGCCCACTTATCACAATATTCAATGCCGTAAGTCAATCGATATCAAACTATCGAGTAGGTCAATGTTTATAGACTTTTTTTTTTATTATCTTTGCTTTTATTTATTGAATCTTCTCATTTTCGAGACTAACAATAAGTGTATCAAATCTTTTGCTATAACCTACTAGCAGTCATGTAGACTGGAACAGTAGATATGGTCCTGACAAATTATGGCTGGGTTGGAAGGTCGGTACGTTGCAGGCGGGATCGGTTGGAAATCCGAGTCAAAACCCTTGGGTGGGCAGAGAGTTTTTCATTGTAGGACGGTTTTTGCTTGTCTATTTCATCTTTTACTGAGAGAATGCCGAGGTCCCTGTGGATGTTTTGGTTTCGAATATACCATGGTGCCCCAGTGATAGTTAGCAGGATCCTTGATTGAGCGCACTGTATGATGTCTATGTTGGTTCTGCTCACGTTCCCCCAAAGCTCGGGGCCATACGTCCAGATTGGCTTAAGAGTGGAGTTGTAGAGTAGGACCTTGTAATCCAGACACAAGGGCCATCGGGTGTTTATAATCCAGTGGAGGCTGCGGGCTTTCAGTTTCTTGCATTCTACGTCATGTCAGACGTCTGTCGAGGTGGATGCCGAAATACGTTACTTCATTGACTTGGGGGATCTGCGTGCTATTCAGGTAGAGCGGAGGGCAAGTTTGCCTGTTAAGAGTAAACGTTATGTGTTTACACTTTTGTTCGTTTATTTTGATACGCTTGATGTGAGATAGCCACTTCCCGACTGCCATGAGGTGTTTGGCAAGTTGGGTTATTGCATGGACGGGGCATCTGGAGCGGCTAAGGATCGCAGTGTCGTCAGCAAAGATGGATGTTGTTAGTCGGTCACTCGTGGGAATATCCGCTGTGTAAAGGACGAATAGAGTTGGCCCAAGTGCACTGCCTTGTGGCAGCTTCGATAGTGTAGTTTTCGGATATTGTTGTGTTGCACCTCGCTGCGAAAGCTTTGTTGGAGAGGTACGATTCAAGGAATTTATGAGTGTACCCAGGCAAGTGTGTTTTAATTTTATGCATAAGACCATAAAGCCAGACGCGGTCGAATGCTTGAGATACATCGAGGAATATCGCGCTGCAGTTTTCTCTAAGCTCGAAGGCTAACTTGCTCAATTGTTCCGTGTATTTCTCTGAAGCCAAATTGATGGGCTGGGATAATGTTGTAAGTTTCCATATATGGTATTATGCGCGTTAGAAGGCATTTTTCGAATAATTTGGACATGCATCTGTAAAATGACGGAATCGTGTGGTCTTTTCCAAATTTCGGTATCATTATTGTAATTGATGTTTTCCATTTACTTGGGTAGTGGCCGAGACTTATGATTCCATTGAAGAGCTTACAGATGACCTCAACAGCACAGTACGGAAGTTCCATTATCATTTTTGTAGTTATTAGGTCACCGCCTGGAGCCTTTTTTGGTTTTAGCTCCCTAATGGATTTTGTAATCTCATTCAGCCGAAATGAAGTTGTCGTTGAGTCCGTTTCGGAGTGGATTTGCGGAAGAACATAAGCATTTGCTTCGGGGTTCGGCTGGAAGACGCCTCTGAGATGTAAGGCAAATGTTTCGGCTTTGTCTTTGTCGCTGCGGGCCCAGCAACCTGACGATTTTTTTTATCGGGGTAACGATTTCAGTCGGAGAGCTTAGATTTGGGTGAGCCCTCCACAAGGGATGCTTTGTACTAGTTGGCGAGAGTTTTTCAATATATATATATATATTGGCTGCCTGCCAATTGTTATTCATGTAGCTTAGACTACTGATTTCAAATTCGTTAATTTGTCTCCACTTTAGATTTGATAATTCTTATTTTTTCTACCGACAAAAGACGGATAACACCGACCGACAAAGCCTTGCACTAAAAAACGCCTCCAACTCGTTCGACGGTCTGTTTGCAAACGACATAAATGCAATTATTTGATCTTACCTCTATACGTTTTGAAATTGATACACCTCACTGCAGAAAACAATAATTAATGAGACGTCTGCAACCCATTAAGTATATATTCTTGATCAGCGTCAACAGCCGAGTCGATATAGCCATGTCCGTCTGTCCGTCCGTATGAACACATAGATCTCAGAGACTATAAGAGATAGAGCAACAAATTTTTCGGGACAGTATGTCTTATTGTTGCATGCAGATCAAGTTTGTTTTTGATTTTGGATACGCCCCCTCCCGCCCCCGTAAATCGAATAAAACCGAATTGCAAGCGTCGTTTTAAACCTAGAACGTTCAATTTATTTACGCACAATGCTAATCACTATCTTAATGATCTCTAAAAATTTGGGTACAATCGGATAAAAAACACAGAAGTTATTAAGATATTACTTTTATAAGGCGTTACCACGTGCAGCTGCACCTAGCTAATTGCTATGACACTCCTTGAAATAATAATGGTGTTCAATAAACCAACTAAAGTGCCGCCAAGCTAATAATTTCGAATAAGGAAAGTTTTGGTATATTATGTTGGTATTTTTTAGTATATTTTTTAGTATTTTTCAGTATATTTTTGAAAAATATAATATTTTGATGGTAAAATTGGGTGGCGGGTATCTCACAGTCAAGCAAACTCGACTGTAGCTTGCATACTTATTCCTTTTGATTGCATGCGGAGACTGCACCTGTTAATCGACTTTTTCTTATGTTTTTATGTTTAAATAATTAGTATAGACATATTATATTAAAATTTCAGCATTTTTTATTACACTCATATTTTTATTTATGTATTTTCAACAGTGTTTATAATTTAGCAATTTGATACTATCTTACATATGTATGTACATTCATATGTACATATGTCTGAAAATATGTATATATGAATTCGCTTAAGCATTCTATTCTAATGGAATAGGGCTTCTTAAAAGAGCAGATGGCTCTTTCACTCAAGATCGCAGGGAAACACTTGAGCTTCTACTACAAGTCCACTTCCCGGGTTCTGTGGCGAATCCAGACCTCTCCAGTCGCGATGACGCCATTTTGTCACCGCTCGTATTCGCATTCGCATTCGGACGTGTTTTTTTGCTGTCAACTAACATTTGTTATTTTACCTTTCCTGCGCCTTGTTATTAAATAATTTTGTTTGCAAACTAACAATACCTGTGTTATACGGCGGAGTGTTTAGTCACAGTGTAATAATATTCAATAATTTACAATTAATTGTGTGTTTTAATATATCAACAATTTGTGAGGCTTAATTTTCTGTTTGTGAGAGCTTACAGTAAATTTGTGTTTTGTTTTGAACTGCTACAGCACATTGTTGGTATATCATTACATATCGCGCTCTTTCCGATCTCGGGCACTTTCCGCTCTCGCGCTCTTTGTGCTGTGTTTTGGCCGTTTTGGCTATTCTTTTCTCTGCTTTCGTCGCGCCCGCGATTGTGATTTTGTGCTTGCTGTTTTTCTGTAAGTAGATATCAGCGTACTAATACCCTGTTAGTAACACAAATTTTATTCTTATTTAAATTTTTGGTTTCATTTAATTTTTATTTACTCTAAAACCTGCATTAATAAAATGGATCCGTAATGCTGGCTATGTGACAATGTTTCATATGAAAATGTGCTGGCTTCACCAGCCGTATAGTCGACCTAATTGGCTCAAAATCTGGTTTAAGATGGACATGTGAGTCGTGCAGGGATGTTGAAAGGGATGTTGCGAAGATTCATACGTCAGACGAAGCAAGGCTTTCTATTCGCAGGATTCAAAAAACTTGCGGATAGTTTCGCAACTTTGGACTCTGGGTTTAAGGGCATGAAGCTTTTAACCGAGTCTCCAAAGCGTAAAAAAGCTAATACTCGTTTGTCCATTGGCCCTAACGAACTTGATGTCCCTGAGCTGGTCAACAACTCGTCTGTTCCGAATAATCTAATGTCATTTACCTCTCCCACCTCTCGACACTCCTCAGCGTCAATGATTGTCAACAATGACATTGTTCACATGGAGGTCATTTGTTCTGATCCCGTTTCAGTCTCGGTACCTGCAGTAGTTGTTAATGTTGCAGAGACTCAACATGATCAACCTTCTGCTGTACCTAACGTTCTACCAGCTAGTACAGATGCTCCTATCTCGACTTCTGCTACAGTTGCTCAGAACACTATAGTACCCACCTATGAAACAAATTTTTGTTTCTAGGCTTGCCCCTAATACGTCATCTGACGACATTAGGACCTTTATTCGGTCCAAAATTCAAGCATCATTAAAGGTGGAAAAATTTAACTTCTCATATGAACGGGAAATCGCATCATTCAAAATAAGTGTTCCTGCCGATCATTTTAGTAAAGTTTGCTTTACTTTAAAAACTTTTGGCCGGAATACTTAATTATTAAAGAGTGTGTAAATAAAAAGAAAAATCGGCCACCGATTTTACTTCCAAATGTTACCACTAATTCCTCTAAGCTGTAAACTAATTTATTGTAGTTTTAGTATCTTTATCACCTGCTCATATATACCTCCTGCCTCAGATAACTCTCTGTATTTATCTCATTTTTCTGTAATCAATAGTATTTCTGAAAAGCTTTCGGATCGTGATTTCTTAATAGTTCTTGGAGATTTTAATATTTCTGAAATTTCGTGGCTTTCGTCATGTGAGTCCAACATATTGAATCCTTCGTCAACTCATGTCTTTGTTGATAGCCTTTTTGATATAGCTTTGTCTTAAACCAATTCTATACCAAATTGTCTAGGGTAAAATGCTTGATCTGATTTTTTGTTTTGATCCCAATACCTGCACGGTGTCCAGATTAAATCCTATTTCCTCACCTGAGGATCCCTACCACCCTACTCTGGAGGTGCTGATTGACTTACCAGCAAGTGTTTCGGATGCAGGTGTTTTACCGGAGAAGCGAGTTCGTTGTTTTCGGAAGACCGATTTTAAAAAACTTTCTTGGCTTCTTTCGCGTTCTGACTGGTTCCAACTTTCTTCGTGTATTGACCTGGACAAGGCAGTTGAAATTTTTTATTCTACATTAAACTCTCTGCTTGATGCTTGTGTTCCCCTTGGTACTCCACAATTGTCTAATAGACCGTTATGGTTTACCAAAGAACTAACAAAGTTAAAGAATAAAAAATCAAAGCTTTATAAAAAATATAAGGAAACTGGCTCTCTCTTATATTTTTCTCGCTACACTGTTGCTCGTTCCGATTTCTCCACGCTAAATGATCTTTGCTACAAGGATTATTTGAGAAAGTGCAGACTTACGTTTCAGCGTGACCCGAAACGCTTTTATGACTTCGTTAATTCGAAGCGAAAGACGTCAACACTTCCAACAACATTATTTTATGATAAAAAGACAGCTTTTAATGATCGTGGCATTGCCGATCTGTTTGCTGATTTTTTTCAAACGACCTATTCCACATCAACTTTTTATAGAGCCCAGTCTTATCCGTATCAAGTAAACCAAGCGAATTGCATTTTTGGTCCCTTACTTTCTGAAAGTTTACTCATACGTGAACTTAAGTCATGTAAACCAGTTTTTTCTTCTGGCCCTGACGGTGTTCCTAGTTGCATGCTTAGGTTCTGTGTAGAGGGACTTTGTAAACCACTTTTAAAATTAATTGAATTGTCTGTAGAGTTGTGCTCTTTCCCTAATCTTTGGAAAGAGTCTTACATTATTCCTCTCATGAAAAAAGGAAATAAATCCAACGTTCAAAACTATAGAGGTATCTCCAAGTTGTCTGCTATTCCCAAAGCATTTGAGAAACTAATAACTTCTCAACTGCAACACTGCTGTAAATCTATAATTTCACCCTACCAGCATGGGTTTGTGAAATGTAGGTCTACTACCACTAACTTATTAGAATTTTCATCAATTGTTATTGAAGTGTTCCAATCAAAAATGCTAACGGATGTCATTTACACTGATTTCAGTAAGGCTTTTGATTCTGTTAACCATAGTCTCTTATTTCACAAGCTCAATCTTCTTGGATTTCCACAGAACTTAATTTTGTAGATATCTTCATATCTTTCATTTAGAATTCAAAGAGTATTTTACAAGGGCTCTGTGTCCAAGACTGTCCAAGTCACTTCCGGCGTACCCCAAGGAAGTCATTTAGGCCCATTGCTGTTTACATTACTCATAAATGATCTACCGTCCTTATATCATACTCTCGCATTCTTATGTCTGCAGATGATGTTAAGATTTGTCTGACTTTTAATGATCCCATATATAGCCTCAGATTGCAATCTGACCTTGATTGTTTTCAATCGTGGTGTGCTATAAATTTATTAAATCTTAATTGCAATAAATGTAAACTTATGACATTTTTTAGGGGTATTCTCCATTTAAATAATTATCATCTTAATGATACTCAACTTGAGCGAATAGAGTTAGTAACTGATTTAGGTATCCTTCTTGATTCAAAATTAAAGTTTGATAAGCATATTTTGTCTGCCTCTAATAGAGCCATGGGTGTCCTTGGATTTATTAAACGTTGGTCAAAAGAATTTAACGATCCCTACATTACTAAACACTTGTACATCTCACTGGTTTGTCCTATTCTTGAGTATGGATCTAATATCTGGTTCCCCCAGTATAGGGTTCATCAAGATATGCTTGAATCAGTGCAGAAACAATTTCTTATTTTTACTCTTCGTAGTCTTAGCTGGAGTCTCACAATTAGATTGCCTTCGAATCGTAGTAGACTTTTATTACTAAACCTTCCTTCTCTTTCTGACCGTAGAACTATGCTAGGTGTAGTGTTTCTACATAGACTAATCATTGGCGAAATTGACTCATTGCAGTTGACAAGTTAGATCAGCTTTGCCGTTCCGGTCAGAACGACTAGAAGTTTCCTTCCCCTCTCACTTTCCCGTTGTAGTACTAACTATGCCAGTCACAATCCTTTCCGTATTTTATGTGTAAGTTATAATAACTTTTCTAGTCTAGTTAATAATACTAACACTACCTTGGAAATTTAAATATTACTCCTAGATACATTACCTCGTATTTAAGAATAGTTCTAATTATTATTATTAGTAGTAATAGTATTATTATTATTATTTTATTCTTTTTGTTAATACAATTTGGTTGTTTTGTCTGTGTTAATTGTTCGCGACCTCCATTCCCGCACGTTGTGCGGTTGCCCCTCGGTCGGATGGGCGGGTGGTCGTGTCTGTCTAGGTCCGCGCGTTAACAAGCCCGAGCTTGGTGTCGCTGGGCCACTTGATCGTACTGGCGGTAGTATGTCAGCGTCCAAGACTCTCGCGGATTCAGCCTATCTGAATCCATCTTCGACCCCGAAAAGGTCAAATGGGCTGTAGATTCTCTTGCTCCCTTCAAAGCCCCAGGGGGTAACAAAATCTTCCCAGCCCTTATTTAAAACAGCCTGGCTCATATTCTTGATCCACTGGTCGGTCTTCTTAGAGCTAGTTTTACTTGGGGATACATACCCAGCTCTTGGAGGAGAGTAAATGCGGTATTCATTCCCAAGCAATGGAATCGTCCGCTTGACCAGCCTAAGTCCTATCGGCCGATCAGTCTTACTTCCTTTCAGCTTAAGACAGCGGAATGGCTGATAGATATGTACAATCAGTGCACTCTGCAGACGTCGACAAACGTCTGCATCCTACGCAGTTTGCGTACATAGCAGGCAGATCGACGGAGGTCGCTCTCCACAGGTTAGTGGGGAATATTGAAAGAGCCTTCGTATCCAAGAACATTGTTTTATGCTCTTTTCTGGATATAGAAGGTGCTTTTGATAATACCGGCTACGGGTCCATCTCTACTGTTCTAGAGAGCAGAGGAACTACCCGTCCATTGATCCGGTGGATTGAAGCTATACTCAAGCACCGGATAATCACTTCCACCCTGGACTCTACGACTGCAAGCATTAATGCAGTCAAAGGCTGTCCCCAGGGAGGGGTTCTATCCCCCCTACTCTGGTCCCTAGTAGTTGACGAACTACTAGTCTTACTCTCCGAGCAGGGCATTCAAGCTATCGGCTAAGCTGACGACCTGGCTCTTATAGTGACCGGGAACTATTCCAGTCCAATCAGCTCTGAACACGGTAAGTAGATGGTGCGCAGTTGTTGGTCTTAGCATCAATCCACAAAAAGCTATTATAGTTCCTTTCACTAGGCGCTATTCCGTTGACATTGGTCAACTTTATATCAGCGGCTCCCCTGTGGGGCTATCCAACGAAGTCAAATATCTAGGGGTGACCCTCGATAAAAGACTAAATTGGAGCTCCCACCTCAGCAACACCCTCACAAAGGCGACCCATGCCATGTGGGCCTGCAGGAGATTCTTTGGTAGAATCTGGGGTCTTAAATCCTGCACCATCCGGTGGCTTTTTTGACATGATGGTCAGACCGATCGTCACCTATGCTGCTATTGTGTGGTGGCCAAGGTTACGCAGGTCACTGCCATCAGCAAATGCAATAAATTGCACAGGCTGCTGTGCCTCTCACTGACAGGTGCACTTCGTACCTGTCCCACCGCAGCAATGGAATCGATACTGAATCTGACTCCGCTGCACATCCAAATTAAAGAAGTCGCCGCTATGAGCCTTCTTAGAATCAAGCTCCAATCAGGGCTTCTAGCTACCGAATCAGGACATGCTAGCCTGATCAAAAGACATTCCTGGCATAGATATCTGCACTAGATCAGATACTATGACTAAGAAACTTTTCTTTGGTGCTAAATTCAGAACCCTCATCCCGGACCGGAAGGACTGGGACACTGGCAACCCCATCAGCGACCCCTACGGTATTCACTGGTATACCGACGGGTCAAAAACTGATCAGGGGGTCGGAGCTGGGATCTTTGGACCCAACTCTAAAACCTCAATTGCTATGGGCAAATGGCCCACAGTCTTCCAATCTGAGGTTCATGCCATCGAGTTCTGCTGCCGTCTGATCCTAGAGAAGGGGATTAGAGGAGCGAACATCTACATCTTCTCTGACAGTCAAGCCGCCATCTTAGCCCTCTCCTCCAAAAGAGTAAGCTCTCGACTGGTGGCCGATTGTTGGAACTGCCGCCAGAGACTGTCTTTAATTAACAACGTAACCCTTCTATGGGTACCTGGACACTCTGGTATCCAGGGCAATGAGCTGGCGGACGAACTTGCTAGGGCCGGTTCGTCAGCTACTTTTCCCTTCTGTGGCATGGGTTGGTCAACCATCTCAGCTATTGTCAAAACCTGGGCTGTTAGGTTGACTGATCGCTACTGGTCGGTCCAACCAGGGATGCGGCAAGCCAAGGAGCTTATCAATCCCGTGGTCGACAAAAAACCAGCTTACTTTCCAGGAGGGATCTTCACCTCCTCGTTGGCTATCTTAGTGGCCATCATACGGTGAACTACCACCTCACTTAAATGCGTCTGTCTTTCGATGCTGAGTGTAGACTCTGCAAAGAGGACGATGAGACAACCAGATACATTCTGTGCGACTGTCCATCCTTGGTATGGACTAGGAAGAAACATCTGCACGTGGATACCGTAGGTCCTGAGCATATTATGCGTTCCTCTATGAAAGATCTGCTCTGCTTCACTAGAGAAGCAGAGCAGCTTTTGTCTAGTTAGGGAGAAGCCTTATAGGCACAAAAAACCACCATGGTCGCAGTGCCTCGCCCCTTCTCTGCTGGGAGACTCCCTTTATCATTATTATTATTATTATTATTATTTTACTCTGTGAAAAGCACCGGCGCACGGTACACGTTATACCCGAGAAAGAAGGCCTCGTATTAGAGAATAATTACTCCAGATGTTTTGAAAGGAGACCCCAGACTCAATAAAAAAAACATCTACATGAGCGTCAAATATTTTGTTAAGATCTTCTTGGCACATTGTGTTTGTTGGAATGTGCGTAACAGGCAGAAAGATAAATTACTAAGCCTATACATATAGTTGGTAATTTGCAAAATCACCGAAATTGTTTTTTTCATTTCAAGTGCCCGATGCAGAATCATATTCATTATATGACTTTGATTGCTCGTACACTCACGATATTTAAGTCATTTGCAGCCGAAATCAAAGGAAGACGGCTAAAAAGAGCAATTGCGTCACGTATCCGTATCCTTAAATACTAGTTCATTTACCTTCTGCAAAGTAATCATTTTATGGATGGTACGGATGATTTAGATGGCCAGGAGCAACAAGGTGTTCAAGAAATGCTAACATAGCATTTTTAATTTTAACCATGTCTCCCATTAAAAAGGTATTCGAAGCGAGATAAGAACGTTGAATGGTAATGAAATTTATAGCAAACAGTATCCATATACTTAACAGATTTGTTAACTTGTAAATAAATAGGATGTTAAATAATAACATAATAAGACCCAGTAGAAGTCGATTTAATTTCCCGGAATGGGTTATACGGAAAAAGTGTTATAATGAAGATGGTAATCGGTACTACCTAATTATAATGACACGCTTGATCACTTAAATAAATAGATTTTCGTGTTTTCGTTTATATATGATAACTTTTAATTTGGGAGTATTGCTTTATCACAGTCGTACACTTCACAACTAATAAGTTAGGCAGTGTGCTTCGGAGGAGAACTTCTCCCGCTCGTCCGCTTGGTCGGCTCCCAGACTATCGTTAGTGTTGGTCGTGCGTCATTGCTGCCTCTTTGCTCGGTTAATGCTGGCTGCTTGCTAGTTTCGGCTTCCACCTCTAAAGTTTACTAATGAGTCTTAGCTTCAGTGGCTGGAATGTCTTGTCCGATTGTTGGATCTCTATACTTCCTTCTGGGGACTGGAGTACAGCGTTTTCTAGAACCGTTTTTGGCTTCAGGTGGCAGGCATCTGATTGAGATGTCAAGCGATTATCTTGAGCTGGGTGCTCTTCCTGGAACTTTGTTAAGGTGGACGATATTTCAGGGGTTCTATTGAATAATTTTTACTGAGAGCTACCACCATTGTCCTGCTTGGGGTAGCGTTATTTCCTGTCGAATATACTGTCTCCTATTATAAGTCTAAACAAGTAGGAACGGCTACAGTCAAGCTTTGACTGTACGAGGTCATAAGTTTCTAGTGTACATGCGCAGCGTATAATAATGTTATAAAATTATGAAAATTGTAACTAACTATTGGGTAAAACAAGTAAGAAAGCTACTGTCGAGTTTGCTCGACTGTAAAATACCCGTCACTCAATTTTACTGAATGGAAGAATAATAAAGAGCGAACACGAAAATATTATATTTTTCAAAAATATACTAAAAAATGATTCTCAAAATATACCAAGAAATACACCTAAATTAATTTTGTTTTAAATGATTAGCTTGGTAGCACTTCATTATGTTTATTGAACACCATTATTATGTCACTGAGTGACAACTGGCTGAACAGGAGCAGCTGCGTGTGTCTGTGTTCGGACTTCTGTTCGATTGTAACCAAATTTTCAGAGATAATTATGATGATGATAAGTATTGTGTGTGCCAAAACTGAACGTTCTAGCTTAAACATGATGCTTGGAAATCGTTTTTCGATTTACGGGAGCGGAAGGGGGCGTGGCCAACATCTAAAATAAACTTCATCTGCCTACCAAGTTTTTACATATTGTCTCCAAATTTGGTAGCTCTAGCTTTTATAGTCTCTGAGATCTCGATGTTCATACAGAAAGTCGGACAGACACACAGGGCTATATCGACTCGGCTGGTGATGCTGATCAAGAATATATATAGTTTATGGGGTTGCAGACGCCTCCTTCTGCCTGTTACGCACATTCGGACAAACGCAAAAGCTCATGATTTTTTTTAAATCCGTGACCTAAAAAATGTTGGGTACCTCATTCTATATATTTCTTTCATTGTTACAATTACACTCGCTGATGAAACAGATTTATGAGCTTGTCATGTGTGGCCCATATATAAGTTAACGACTTGCTCTTGCGCTTCCCCATTGCCGCCCCTTCTGATATACTATCACCTCAGGGACACCTTCAACCCAACGTAACAATAATTATAGTCAGCGTCATCAGCGCCCCAGCTAAGCGCCAATGACAACAGCAAACTTCCATACCTGCCAGCAAAGACAGCACAATTCTAAGTGCAGCATAAGCGACAACAGCGGATATTGCGAAACGGGCACAGCAACAACTGAACCCGCGACTCAGCATTGTGACCGGAACTTGTGGTGCTGGGTCAGCACCTATGCCTTCGAACCAAGACCTCTTTGGTCTTGATCAAGCCAGCGCAGGGCCACTCTAGTTTGGACTCGGAATAACAACAGTAGTACTATTGACAAACTTTATTAACGTCTCGATTATGAAATTAAATAAACAAATCGACTGCAACCCACAACCGATCGTTTCCTTCGTCTGCAGCTCTCGCAGTTCTGCATCCTACTCTATCTCTATTCATCAAGCTGAATCGTCAACTCGAGGGAATGGTCTTCATACCAAGGTAACGAAGCGAGCCCGAAGGACTCTAATCAACGCAGTGTCATGGACTGCGTTAACTTGTATGTATGACACAGACCGATAAGCACAAGTAATCGCAGACTCCGAATACTGTACGATGGAAGACATTAACCCTGATTCGACATATAAATCCATATTATATGTTAATTCATACATACGTTGGCATAAACATTTTGAAATACGCTGCCAATGCTTATACTCGCATACCTAATGGATAGAAGGTTATCATGTCTATATGCCAACCAAAAATGTATGTAAGACGCAGAAGGAAGCATATCCGGCCCTAAAAAATATATATATTCTTTATCAGCGTTTACAGCCGAGACAATATGGTCTGTATGAACACCTAGATCTCTGAGACTATAAAAGCTAGAGCATTCAAATAGTAATTCTTATTTTTGCATGCAGATCAAGTTTGTTTTAAAATTTGGCCACGCCTCTTTCCACCTCCGCAAATAAAAAAAAAAACAATTCCAAACGTCATTATAAACCTAGAACATTACAATATTCACGTACACACAATAATAATCACTTTTTTAATGATCTCTGGAATTTTGTTTACAATCGGACAATAAGCACTGAAGTTATTCGAGAAATACTTTTATGGCGTGAAATCAAGTGCAACTGCACCTGTTCAGCCTTTATGTCACTCAGTAACATAATAATGGTGTTCAATAAGTCTACTAACATGCTAGGAAGCTTATAAATTTGAACGCAGCTAATTTTGGTATATTTTTTGGTAAATAGTATTGTTTTTTAGTACATTTTTTTTAAATATAATATTTTGAAAGCCGCACCTGAATTCGCATGGCTAAAATCTAAAACAAATTTGAATTCGCAGCAAACTCTTATGTTTTAAAAAATTTTTTGGAATTTTAACACTCTTATTTATGCTAATGTTTCGTGTGTTACCGAAGACATAAAACATAGATATGACTCAACAATTCGGAGGCTAAGCACATAATTTCCAACATTTAACATTCATAAATTATTACTTTGAATGTTTAGTCCGGTCATTTAGTTCAAACACATTGGTTCTTGTAAGAATTTTAAAAAATGTACTTTGTAGATTATTTAAAAATTAACTAGTAACTTATGAAAGTTTTCGAAATTTGAACTAAACTATATATATTTTAAAATTTATATATTAAACATTCACGTTGTAACTGCAGTACGATCAAGTGACTCAGTGACACAAAGCTCAGACTTTTTAACGTGCGAGCTCAAGGAGCCCACCCATACATCCGACAGAGGGGCTCACCGCGTAACGTACAGGAACGGAAGACGCGAAGAATTAACACAGATGATACAGACAAAACATCAATAACTATACTTAACTACGAGACAAGTGTTGCACCAGTAAGGATTTTATTTGAAAAATAGTGTTAGTAGCGCAAATCACTTGGGAAAGCTTATTGTAATTTGAACAGAAAATACAAAAAAAATTGTGACTAGCGTAGTAAATATTACAACGGGAAGGAGAGATAGGAAAAAAATTTCTGGTCAATCTGACCGCAACGCCAAAGCTAATCTGACTTGTCAAGAGAAAAAAGGTTTAGAAATCAAATTTTCATACGATATGAAGGCAATCTAACAGTAGGGTTCCAATTAAGACTATGAGGAGCAAGGAGAATAACTTGTTTCTGCACTAGTTAAAGGCCATCTTCATGAACACTATACTAGAGAAATCAGATATTAGATTCTTACTCAATTGTTGGATGAACCAATGAGATATAAAGATTTTTTGTACTGACTCTATTCGCTCACGTTGTATCTAATTATGATGATAACTGTTTAAATGGTGAATACCCCTAAAAAATCACATGTTCAAATTCACTGCAATTTAAACTTAATAAATTTAAAGCACACCAAGATTAAAAACAATCGAGATCAGATTGGAATCTGAGACTATATAAAGGATCATTAAAAGTCAGACCAAGCTTAACAACATCAGCATACCACGGAGGATCGTTTATGAATAGTCTAAACAGCAGTGGGCCTAAATGATTTACTTGGGGTATTCCGGAAGTAACTTGACGATCTTCGCCACAAAGCCCTTCAAATATATCCTTTAAATTCTACATGAAGATAATCTCAAAATAAGGTTTTGTGGAATTTCAAGAAGATTAGGCTTACATAATAAAATACTATGGCTGTGAAAAATCAGTGTAAATGACATCCGCTTCCATTTTAGATTGGAGTCCTTCAATAACAATTAATGACAATTCTAATAAGTTAGTGGTACTAGACGTATATGTCGCAAACCCATGCTGGTAGGGTGGAATTATAAATGTACAGCAATTGAAAAGTTATTAGTTTCTCAAATGCTTTAGGAATAGTACACATTTTGGAGATACCTCTACATCTTCGAACATTAAATTTATTTCCTTTTTTCAAGAGGGGAATAATATAAGACTCTTTCCAAAGACTAGGAAAAGAGTACAACTTTACAGACAATACAAATAATTTTAAAAATGATTTGCAGAGTCTCTCTGCACAGAACCTAAGCAGGCAGCTAGGAACTCTATCAGGCCCTGGAGAAAAAACTGATTTACAAGAATTAAGCTCATGTAAGAGTAAACTTTCAGCAATTTAAGGGACAAAAAATGCGATTCGATTGGGTTACTTGATATGAATAAGGTAGAGGTCTCTGAAATGTTAATGAGCAATAGGTCGATGGAAAAAGTCAGCAAACAGATTGGCAATACCATGAGCATTAAAAGCAACATTTAAAAAAAAAAATAGTGTTGTTGGAAGTGTTGACGTCTTCTGCTTCGAAGTCATAAAAGGGTTTTGAGTCTCGCTGCAACCTTAGTCTGCACCTTCTCATATACTCCTCGTATCAAAGATTCTTTACGGTGGAGAAATCGGACCGAGCAACAGAATAGGAAAAAAATATATATATCTTTGACTTTTTATTAATTAATTTTGTTAGTTTTTTAGTAAACCATAGCGGTCTATTAGACAATTGAGTTGTACCAATTTGGTCACAACCATCAAAGAGAAAACTTCAAAAATCTTAATTGCATTAACCAGTTTACTACACGAAGAATGTTGGAACCAGTCAGCACGTGAAAGAAGCAAAGAAAGGTTTTTAAAATCGGTCTCCTGAAAACAATGAACTCACTTCTCCGGCAAAACACCTGGACCCGAAACCCTTGTTGGGAGGGTGGTAAGGATGCTCAGGTGAGCAAATAGGGGTAGACCTAGACAGCGTGCAGGTATTGGGATCCTACACAAATTTAAATTAAGCATTTTGTTTAGACAATTTGGTATTGCGTTGGTTTTAGACAATGTGATGGATTCAATACATTGGAATTGTTAAAATGTTTATCTAGGAGTCAGACATCTATGAGTTCAGATGAGATATCAGCATAGACAACGATAAGAACACCACCACTACAACGCCGCATGCTATCACATCTATAGAGGGATTTCAGTCTTAAGAATATCATGTATTGGCCAAGCTTCAGTAAAGGCAATGACATGGAAAGGAAAAAATAAAGTATTTAAAGACAAGTGAGCTATCAGATGAAGTTTGAGGCTTAGAAGAATTAGTGGAAGTAAAATCGGTGGCCGAGTTTTCTTTTTATTTACTAACCCTTTAATAACTTAGTGTTCCAGCCAAAAGACTTTACAGCAAACTTTACTGAAATGCCCAGCAGGGACACTTAATACAATCGATCCGACTTCCCACTTATATGAAAAACTATATTTTTCCACCTTGAATGAAGCTTGAAATTTAGACCGAATAAATTTGCTTGAACCTTGAATCAAAAGTTTGTGTTATAGATGGGATACCATAGGGTTTTGAGCAACTTTATCGGAAGTATAAATAGGAGCATTTGAACTAGCTGGTAGAACATTTGATCCATCAGAAGGTTAATCAAGAATTTTTTTAAAAGTAACAACTTCTGCTGGTGCCGAGACTTAAATGGGATCAGAAGAAATGGTATTCAGGGAATCATATTATTGTCAGCAATCATTGACACTGAGGAGTGTCGAAGTAAGAAAGATGTAAATGACAATAACTCTACATTATTAGGAAAGGACGACTTGGTGATTTGGGCCAAGGAACTAATGAGTATTTGCTTTTTTACGCTTTGGAGTCTCGGTTAAGAGCTTCTTGTAAAACATTATAAAAAAGGCAGCAACAAACGAAATATTTTTGCATTTACTTGTAACAGGCATTTTTTATTGTGGTAGACAAACATAATGTAGGTTTTAGTAGCAAATAAACTTAAAACAAACCAAAAATTAAAATAAGTAAAAAACAAGTAAGGAAGCTACTGTCGAGTTTGCTCAACCCGCCACCCAATTTTACCATCGAAATATTTTATTTTTAAAAAATATACTGAAACATATACTAAAAATATTTTAAAATAATATACCAAAATTTTCTTTGTTTCAAATTATAAGCTTTGCTGCACCTTTGTAGGTTTATTTCGCTTAAATACTTTTATTTAACAAAATTTCTTAATTGGATCAGCGTACTATTACCCTTTTTGGGCAACTAAATCTAATCATTAACATTTAATCTATTTTTAATATCTATGTTATTTACAAAGATTATATGCTATACGTAGTATGGAAAAAATATTGTTATGAGCTAATATGTAAATTATTATTTAGAATTTAAAGAAGAATTTAGAATTTAAGTGAAGTCCCGGTCTATCAGTCTTGAGGATGGACGCGTTTGAGTCTTCTTCTTGTCCGATGGCTGGCAATCCGTTGGGATGCGATGCTTAGTCTCCTAGCTCCCTAGCTATAATACTACTTCGCTCATAATACTTCTTAGCTATCTCCTGAAGTTTTTCTTCAATTTTTGTCACCTTCAGATCCCGTTCAATATCCCTTGTTCGCATGTACCAAGGAGCGCCTGTGATCTTCCTTAGTGTTTTTGCCTGGAGAACCCGAATTTTGTTAATGTGCGTTTTGGCAGCAATTCCATAAGCCATAGCGTAAAACAGACCTGGCGCTAATATAGTCTTATATATTGTAACTTTGTTGGCGAGCGATAGCTTGTTACGAGCTGCAATTAACCATGAAATTTTTGCTAACTTGGATTTGAATGATTTTTGTAACGAACGTCCTAACAAAAAGCTTCTTGCCAATTTGTATAGCTGAGGTGTTGGGATTTCTTTAGTTTTATGTAGCAGTCCAGGATGCCATACTCTATCAAAAGCTTGTTGTATATCCAAGAAAGCTGCTACCGCATTCTCTTTGTTCTCTAGGGCCTCTAACGCAAGATTTACGATGCTATGGAGTTGCTCAGGTGTGCCATATTGGGTCCGGAATCCGAATTGGAATTCTGGTATCACCGATACACTGTCTCAACGTCGCGTAGTCTGTTTAGAATCAGCCTTTCCATAATCTACTCAAGTGAAGGTAGGAGGCTGATTGGTCTATACGAGTCTACCTCTGTTGGCTGCTTTCCAGGCTTTAGGTGCAGAATTATATTGGCAAACTTCAAACTTTTAAGAAGTGTCCCTCATGTAGGACGCTGTTAAATATTAGTAGCAGAAACCGTAGAGCTTGATCTGGTAGAATACGTATTGTTCTGTTGTCCAGTAGATCATATCCCGGGGCTTTTTTGGCTTCAACAAAGCAAGAAGACGTTTCACTTCGTCGAGAGTGACAGGATCCTCAGGTTATACTATTTGGAATGGCGTTTCAAGGGACAATGGCGCCACCAGACGACAATGATTCGCATCGGCAAATGCAAGTGGCCTGAATCGTTGTTCCAAGTTGCTTGCAACCAGACGGGCACCTTAAAGCTGATATCTGGGAAATCTGGGACTTGAATCTTTTGGTTATTCTAAACAGAGAGAATTTGAAGGAGTCATCAGTGCCTAAGTTCTCTAGCAGGTTTTTTATCTGTTGTTGCTTTCTGTGGGACAACACTTTATGAAGACGATTGGATAACCTTTTGTACATCTGTTGTATTCGGGCATCTCCTGTTCTAGCAAATTCTTTCCTGACTCTTCTTTTAAGGCGGAGGAGGTCAACTATTGCAGAAGGTACGGGAGGTTGAGTTACAGCATGCGCATTGCGTGGAGTTCTCGGGGCAGCATTTGCTGCTGCTTGATGCAGATTTTCCAAGAATATGTTTATGGCGTTGTTAATATCTTCTATTCCTTGTATGTCTATGTTTTTGTCGATCAGTTCCGACAAGTGATCCGTGAAAGCCTCAACATTGGTACCTCGAGGAAGAAAACGGGGGCGTTGTGGCTTGTTCATCGGCATAGTAGAATGTTGGCTCTCCTGTTGCCAAAATTTGGTAGTGGCAGGCTCTTGAGTTGCCTCACCAACCGTATTTGGCATTGTAGTCTCCACCTGCTATAAATTTGTCACCTAGCGTTACAAAAAGATTTTCAATATTAGCTCTTATCAAACGCTCATTGGGTTGGAGATACACCGATGCTAATGTGACAGTTCCCTCTGATGTCTGCAGCTGCACATTCGCTATCTGCCGGTAGTTAGTTGAGATTGGAGGTTGGGGACAGTGATTCAAAACGGAGCGCACTATGACAATGGCACCGTCCCTGCTCTTTCCACTGGGGTGGACAGCGTGGTAGGTAGTGTATCCAGGTATGAAGATGCGCTGCCCTTCCCGTACGTGTGTTTCTGTGGCAAACATAATATCAATCTTTTTCATGCTTAGGAATAGCCGAAGCTCCTCAGAGTTCCTAGTTAATCCACGTGCATTCTACAATCCGATTTTTATTATTGGTTGAGTCATTTTGACGTTCGTGAAATGAGAATCTGAACTAGTTCTCGAAAGGCCTTGTTAGATTCCACAGTCTTCTCTATTAGTTTGAACATTTTGTTCATTCTCGAGTTTATATCCCGGATGGCGCTTTCCAGCGCCTGAAACTTTTTTCCAAGGCCTAAGTCTTGTGGTGAGCCGTCTGAGCAGTCTTTCTGGTGATGATAATTCGGAAATTGAGAACTTTTGGGCCGTGCAATATCGGCGTATGAAATGGTGCTTCTGATGGCCTCAGCCGGAGTAAAGCTGCCATTGTTGACACTAGCAACAAATGTAGGGAGCCATGGGCTTGCATTGAGCTTTTTTAATTTTTCGACTCTGACAGGGCAGACTTTGTCCATTGAAGCATGATATCCTCCGCAGTTGACGCACAAATAAATGTCACTCGTGCATAGGTTTATTGAACACCATTATTATGTCACGGAATGACATAGCAACTTTATCCGATTGTAACCAAATTTGCAGAGATCATTACGATGATGATTAGTATTGAGTGTGAGAAAAACTGAACGTTCTAGCTTAAACACGATGCTAGGACATTTTTTTCGATTTATGGGAGGTGGAAGGAGGCGTGGTCAACATCTAAAATAAACTTCATCTGCCCACCAAATTTGTATATGTTGTCTCCAAATTTGGTAGCTTTAGCTTCTATAGTCTCTGAGATTTTGATATTCATACAGACAGCTATATCGATTAGGATGTTGATGCTGATCAAGAATATATATATTTATGGTAGTGTCAGAACAATATTTACATATTAAAGTTTTCCCGTTCAGTTCAGATTAAGTTGGTTTGAACTAATCCGCACAGTGCACGAACTAACTCTCTGATTGTCGATCTTTCGATTAGTTTGTTTGATCGAATCTCCTTCGTTCATTCACATTTCGCTCGATCGATTAGATTGAGTGTCTGATTGGCTTTAGGTTCGGCGGGAATTTTATACTCGCCTACCTCTTCATTTTCATCCAGGAATAACAGGTAAAATTTCTCTATAATCCCCTGCAAGCAATAAAAGAAGATTTCCGAATAGTTGAAAGTTCTCGCGCAAATCGCGCAAAGCTTTATATTCCCAATTTTTTATGTGCCATAATATACGAAGCCTGGTTGATAAGTCATTGACTTTTTAAATTTACCGCACAGTTACTGCAAATACAATACTGCTCCCGTCAACTGTTATCAATTAGTAGACTGCTATAAAAATTTGAGTAAACTGCACCATTTAGTTTGTGTTTGACAGCCATTGTAAGCAGACAACCTCGTGAATTTTAACGGAAATTTAAAAAAGTGAATTTCGTGTGCTGATTAAGCATTATATTTTGTGAAAAAAAAAACCGTCACTGAAACCAAGGAAAGACTTGATAAATACAATGGGGCTTCTGCACCATCAATTTTGATGATTAAGGAGTGGTTTACTGAGTTCCGTTGGTCGTCATGCCAGAAATTGTCGATAAAATCCATGGATTGATATTGGCGGAACGGAGTGAAAGCGCGTGAGGTGGCTGAGGCTGAAAGCATCTCGACCGAGAGAGTACAATGTGTTGTATGAATATTTGAATATTTGGACATGAAAAAAATATTGGCGCGATAGGTGTCGCGATTACTCACACATGACCATAAGCGCAACCATGTGACAAAAGGAGTGCTTAACAATGTTCAACGGTAATCCTAACGAATTTTTTCGCCGTTTCGTTTTCGTAGGCGAAACATGGATCCATCACACTAGAGACCAAAAAACAATCAAGGCAGTGGGTTTCTCTAGGTGAACGTGCACCAAAGAAGGCAAAGTCGTCGGCCAACAAGGTCATGGCCACAGTGATTTGGGATGTATGAGGTCATTCACATCGAATACCTTGAAAAGGGTTAAGCGGTCACCGACAAATATTTTTCAGAGTTTTGAACAGATTCGATATTGATTTGAAGCAAAAACGACCGCATTTGGCGAAAAAAAAAGTTGTGTTCCATCAGGAC
Organism: Drosophila pruinosa; assembly: GCA_018150935.1. Taxonomy (NCBI): domain Eukaryota; kingdom Metazoa; phylum Arthropoda; class Insecta; order Diptera; family Drosophilidae; genus Drosophila; species Drosophila pruinosa. The sequence continues at coordinate 499,945 of JAECWR010000073.1, read as the reverse complement.
AATGCACGAGTGCACAAATGTGTAGTCACAATGGCAAAAATTCATAAATTGGGCTACAAACTGCTACCCAATCTACCACATTCTCCAGATTTAGCCGTTGTTTCCAAACCTGAAGAATTAGCTGGGCCTTAAGAGATTCGGAATGAAGAGGTCATCACTGAAACAAACGCCTATATTTAGGGCCTTGAAGAAACCTATTCTTTGGAAGAAAAAAATTGGAAAAACGCTGGACTAAATGTATACTAGCTTATACAATGGATATTATGTTGAGAAATAAAACACTTATTTGCCGAAAAAAAAGTTATAATCAAAAAGTTTCTGACTTCTCAAACTGCCCTCGTATTTATCGGAAAAAATAATTTACATTTTTCTTAAACTCCTATGCCGGATGCTTTAGAAATATTACATGTGGGAGCGGCAATTAATTGTATATTTGGTGGTAATTGGAGAGCAGAATCGTACTTTCGCCTGGTATAAATATTACAGCTATTCCATCTGAAGCAAGCACTGTTGCAATGTTAAAATGTTATCCAAAATGTTGTAATTTGGTGCAAATTCGCATTGAGCGAAGCAGTAGCAATTAAAATCTCTTCCATAATTCTGTTACAAATGAAGGAAAGCAAGCGATCAATACTATTGAAAATAGTGCACTTAGATGGGCCATATTGCATGCATCATTCAAACATATGTAAATTAACTAACTTTATGAGTATTGTAGCTTCACTCTGAATAATTTAGTTGTAATGAGACGGAGTAACTAGTGATTCCAAGTAATCATTTGTATTCCGCGGCTTGCAGGCTTCAGTATCAAACTTATTCTAACTTAGCCACCCTAAAAAAAGCTTAATCAACTTATCCTGTCCAAGAAAAGCTTAGTCTACTTACACTAACAAACCAAAGCTTACTCTCTACATTCTCATTTGTCTGGTGGCTTGTTGAGCACATCAGCCAGCCCAGACTCTCGTGTTAACTGTTCCCCCTCTTAAGTTTCGTTAATCCTCGAACGATCTTAGAGTTTGAACCTGTTATTTGTTTAAATTAATAATTGTTTCCAGCTTATGCGGGTGCAATCTTCGGAAATCTGCAGCTGTGTCTTTAAGGATTCGCAGGCTCAATGGGTAAAATTATATTTTGTTTCAATAGTTCTTAGGCCGTTGGCCATAAGGGGTAGCAAGGAGATCAACATGTAATCCCAGTATTGGCTGGGGCACGTGCCTTTCTTGCTCCTACTGTCGGACTATACTCTCCACGCGAGGGCGGCTGGAAGAAGGCCCCTAGCACGGTCATGTCTCTGCTAGAGGTGCTGAATAATTGCAGTCGGACGAAGATTGTGAATCTATAAATAACCCCAATCCAAGATGGAACAGCATGCGCTGATGGATGCATGGCCGGGTGGTAGCCCAGTCTCTAGTATGCGGACTCTGGATACCTGTCGCCCTCCAGTTTTATTTAGACTTTCCACGGTACGCATGCTTTGCCGTGGATGACCTTCCCGCCTACTCGTGGGATCAATTTTTATGGATCAAAATATTCAATTAGAAAAGTCTGATACGACTTCAATAGTATCATCCTTGGGCGATGCCTTCACGGCCGACTCCTACACCAGCACTGCATCCAGTGGGCTGCTGGCTTCCACCCCCAATACTATGGGTCTCGACTCTAGTATTTTAGGGGACCCGGATAGGCCATGAACTCCCATGGACACAGGGTTCGCTAGTGCTGAACTTCCGTCCAATAGCGGTTCAGTCCGGCAGCAACCCGTCGAGGTATTGTCCTCCGAAAACGAAGCTGACTGAGACCGAATCAGCTTTGCTGACGACGCTTCCGTGGCCTCTCAGAGGTCAGGCCTCACGGAAGCAGGCTCTCAGATACAGTTGCTGCGGCTGGAATCGAAGGATGCCTTTGTAAAACTGAAGAGCCGCGAGAAGAAACTTTTTAAAGCTGCACTCGCGAAGGGTTCGAACCGAGCGGAAGCTCTACCTATCGCCACTGCGCCCACCATCAACACCAAGGCAAAACGAACGCGCGCTGACGATTACATCTCCGAGCCCACTAGACTCATAAGGAGTCTACGAAGTCACTCTTCAGCCAAGTGGTAAGCAGCGTGAAATTGGGCTTCACTTCGGCTGATTCATCCAAACCCCTCTCAGAGGAGCAGTTGGCTACGTTGAAGTCCAGCATACTAAAGGTGGTGCTATTGCACTCTTCACCAGGTTCCAGGTTTCGAGGTCTGTATACCCCGATATGAGTGGCTGCTTTTGGTGTGCGAGGATAACAGCACTGCCAATTGGGTCAGGGGAGCTGTTGGACACATCAGGTCCATCAGCGCCCTTGACGTCAAATTGCTGGAGGAAACGGAGTTCCCCAAGGCTCACCTCATCAGAGGTTACTTTCCCAGTAGTGCTGAGTACACTCCTGCAACCATCCTGGAATTTATTGGGCTCCAGAACGCCAGCAGCTTCTCCACGAAGCTGTGGCGGGTGGTGCAGCACAGCCTGAACGGCACAACGACTCACCTCGCAATGTTGGTTGACGAGGAGTCGTACAGGGCTCTGACGGAGTGCCAAGGGAAGGTGAAATTCTGATTTGGCAGGGTCAAGCTGATCCTTAAGAATTCAGCTCCCAAAGCCTCCTCCGCCACCCCTGCTCCATACCCATCCTTACCCGCACCCTCAAGGCAAGTGGCCTTGTCACGACCGCCATTAGGAGGGAGAATGAGCAGAATTAAAGTGCTCCAGGCGAACCTGCACCATGCCGGAGGAGAGTCGACCACACTGTGCAGGGTCGTCTGTGATGATCAAATCAACCTGGCTCTCGTTCAAGAACCATGGTTGATCGGTGGCCATATACGTGGACTATCATGTGGATCACGTAAGTTTTTATATGACCGTATGGGTGGTGCCCCTCGCACTGCAATACTTTTGGATAACAGTGTATGACATTTCCCATTAACTAACTTCATCCTCAGAGACGTGGTGGTAACGGCTATAGAGGTACCCACTGTAGAGGGTGTCCGGGAAGTTGTGATCGCCTCTCCATACTACCTGGGCGATGCGGATGATGTACCCCCAGCAGAGGTCCAGCGACTAGTTGATTTTTGTCGCCCTAACAACAAGCCACTCATGGACGGTTGTGTTTCTAATGCACATCACACGATCTGGGGGAGCAGCAACATCAACAAACGTGATGAGTCTCTCTTAGACTACTTATTGTGTTGCCAATTAGATGTAGTCAACATAGGGTGTAAACCCACTTTTACTAATGCTATTAGGGAAGAGGTTTTAGATCTCACCCTTATCAGCAACTCGATAGCGAGTTCGCATGTTAACTGGCGGGTTACAGACGAAGCCACTTTGTCAGACCATCAGCACATCAGGTTTGACCTTCCTGGCCAAGTCGAAATTCGCCAAAACTCCTTCTGTCCTAAAAAGACAAATTGGGAGCTTTTCAAAGCCTCTGTAGCTTTCAAAGCAGACTTATTGGTCAGTAATCCTAAATCAATCAGTGAGATAGAATTCGCTGCCAATCTGCTCCAAGATGTGCTTATCTCATCCTTCGAGGACTTCTAAGTCCAGAAGTCCCTAAGGGTCAGTCGTAAAGTTCCGTGGTGGAATGAGGAACTGGCTGTAGTTAGAAGGAGGATCAGAAGCCTATTTAATAAGGCTAAATCTAACCGCGCTAGTTGGGACGTCTATAGGGACGCTCTCACCAACTACAACAGAAGCATTAGATGAACCAAGCGTGATACATGGCGCATCTATTGTGGTAGAATAGAATCGTTGCCAGAGGCAGCGAGACTCCATAAAGTATTGGCCAAAGGGTCGTCTAATGGAATAGGGATTCTTAAAAGAGCAGATGGCTCTTTTACTCAAGATCGCAGGGAAACACTTGAGCTTCTACTACAAGTCCACCTCCCGGGTTCTGTGGTGAATCCAGATCTCTCCAGTCGCGATGACGCCATTTTGCCATCGGACTCACGCGGATTTAGCCTATCTGGATCCATCTTCGACCCCGAAAAGGTCAAATGGGCTGTATATTCTCTTGCTCCCTTCAAAGCCCCAGGGGGTGACAAAATCTTCCCAGCCCTTATTTAAAACAGCCTGGCTCATATTCTTGAGAGTAAATGTGGTATTCATTCCCAAGCAAGGGAATGGTCCGCTTGACCAGCCTAAGTCCTATCGGCCGATCAGTCTTACTTCCTTTCAGCTTAAGACAGCGGAATGGATGATAGATACGATCGTATGTACAATCGGTGCTCTCTGCAGACGTCGACAAACGTCTGCATCCCACGCAGTTTGCGTACATAGCCGGCAGATCGACGGAGGTCGCTCTCCACAGGTTAGTGGGGAAAATTGAAAGAGCCTTCGTATCCAAGAACACTGCTTTATGTTCTTTTCTGGATATAGAAGATGCTTTTGATAATACCGGCTACGGGTCCATCTCTACTGTTCTAGAGCGCAGAGGAACTGCCCGTCCATTGATCCGGTGGATTGAAGCTATACTCAAGAACCGGATAATCACTTCCACCCTGGACTCCACGACTGCAAGCAGTCAGAGGCTGTCCCCAGGGAGGGGTTCTATCCCCCCTACTCTGGTTCCTAGTATTTGACGAACTACTAGTCTTACTCTCCGAGCAGGGCATTCAAGCAATCGGCTATGCTGACGACCTGTCTCTAATAGTGACCGGGAACTATGCCAGCACCGTGACAGTGTTGATGCAATCAGCTCTAAACACGGTAAGTAGAGAGTGCGCAGATGTTGGTCTTAGCATCAATCCCCAAAAAGCTATTATAGTTCCTTTCACTAGGCGCTATTCCGTTGACATTGGTCAACTTTATATCAGCGGCTTCCCTGTGGAGTTATCCAACGAAGTCAAATATCTAGGGGTAACCCTCGATAAAAGACTAAATTGGAACTCCCACCTCAGCGACACTCTCACTAAGGCGACCCATGCAATGTGGTCCTGCAGGAGATTCTTTGGTAGAATCTGGGGTCTTAAATCCTGCACCATCCGGTGGCTTTTTGCCATGATGGTCAGACCGATCGTCACCTATGCTGCTATTGTGTGGTGGTCAAAGGTTACGCAGGTCACTGCCATCAGCAAATGCAATAAATTGCACAGGCTGCTGTGCCTCTCACTGACAGGTGCACTTCGTACCTGTCCCACCGCAACAATGGAATCGATACTGAATCTGACTCCACTGTATATCCAAATTAAAGAAGTTGCAGCTATGAGCCTTCTTAGAATCAAGCTCCAATTAGGGCTTCTAGCTACCGTATCAGGACATGCTACTCTAATCAAAGACATTCCTGGAATGGATATCTGCACTAGACAAAGGAACCATGACAAAGGAACTTTTCTTTGGTGCTTAATTCGGAACCCTCATCCCGGTCCGGAAGGACTGGGACACTGGCAACCCCATAAGCGACCCCCGCGGTATCCGGCTCGTCAGCCACTTTTTCCGGTCCTGAGCCCTTCTGTGCCATGGGTTGGTCAAACATCTCAGCTATTATGAAAACCTGGGCTATTGGGTTGACTGATCGCTACTGGTTGACCAGTGTCGACCTCTTCTTTTGAATTATAGGATTTTTAATTGACCGTGTCTAAAAGAGCATTTATGTGACTCTGTCTATTGTTAGACCCCATAGCTGGCTGTCAATCTTAGTTTGTTGGAGGTCGTCAAAGTCCGGAGTCGGAGTCGTTGATACACCTATTCCTACTGGAGCTGGGAAACTATCGATTGTGTCGCCATTCGATATTTTGGAAGTTTTGAGAGCAAAAATTCGATACTATCAATAGTATCGTTTTTTTGGTACGTTACCTTAAAATAATAAAAATAACAATTTTGAATGTTTTTCTCACATTTAAAAATAATAAAAATAACAATTTTGAATGTTTTGCTCATATTTTATATATTTAATAATAATAATATAACAAACTAAATGGGAGATCAACTTCATAATTTAATGGGTTCTCATATTTTATATATTAAATACCTATAAGGGGAGATCAACTTCATAATGTAACGGCAAAATTAAAGTCAAATGTTTTGACTAAGAAAATAAGGGAAAAAAATGATTCATTCCATGCATTTCTTTGCAAAAATAACAGTAAGTCAGCGTTGTTTGCTTTAAAAAAAGCCTTGCGATTACTTATAATAAGTCCACACTCATAAAAATTTCGGTACCAAGTTTTTAATATTAGAATCATTATGCTGAAACAAGGAAAATGTTATTTGTGGTTTTCCTAATGGTTAATGCAAATATGTATAGTTACCTTACCAGTATTGTAGGAGATCTGTATTTTCCTCTGAGTGCTTCACATTAAAATATTGACGGAGGTCAACAATTCCGTCCGCCCTTTTTGTTTTAGGCAATTCTTTCTTACCCAAATTTCATCAACTTCGTACTGCTGTTGTCAGTGATTTGAAAAATTTGCACAGCACAATCGATAATGCCGAAAAATCAATCGATGGCTCAGAAATGTAAAAATTCGATACCTCGATAGTACCATCGATAGTTTCCCAGCTCTAATTCCTACTTATTATACCCGCCTACACAAAGGGTGGAAGGTTATTATAACTTTGTGCCGACCAAAAATGTATTTAACAGGCAGAAGGAAGCATTTCTCTATATATTTTGGATCAGCGTTAACAGCCGAGACATCTGTCCGTCTCTCCGTCCGTATGAGCACCTAGATCTCAGAGACTATAAGAGATAGAGCAACAAATTTTTCGGGACGTGTGTTGCACGCACATCAAGTTTGTTTTAGATTTGTGCCACGCCCCCGTAAATCGAAAACACCGAATTTCAAGCGTCATTTTAACGTGATCATATTAATGATCTCTGAAAAGTTGGTTATTATTATTATATTATTTGAGAAAGGGAGTCTCCCAATAGAGAAGGTGCGAGGCACTGCGACCATGGAGGTCTTTTGTGCCTGTAGGCTCTCCCTAGCTAGGCAAAAGTAGCTCTGCTTCCCTAATGAAGCAGAGCAGATCTTTTGTCGAGGAACGCACAATATGCTCGGGACCTGCGGTATCCACGTGCAGATGTTTCCTCCTAGTCCACACCAAGGCTGGACAGTCGCACAGAATGTGTTTGGTTGTCTCGTCGTCCTCTTTGCAAAGTCTGCACTCAGCATCAGAAGACAGACGCATTTTAGTGAGGTGATAGTTCACCGTGTGATGGCCACTAAGATAGCCAACGAGGAGGTGAAGATCCCTCCTGGAGAGTAAGCTGGTTTTCCGGTCGACCACGGGATTGATAAGCTCCTTGGCTTGCCGCATCCCTGGTTGGACCGACCAGTAGCGATCAGTCAACCTAACAGCCCAGGTTTTAACAATAGCTGAGATGGTTGACCAACCCAAGCCACAGAAGGGCTCAGGGCCGGAAAAAGTAGCTGACGAACCGGCCTAGCAAGTTCGTCCGCCAGCTCATTGCCCTGGATACCAGAGTGTCCAGGTACCCATAGAAGGGTGACGTTGTTAGTAAGAGACAGTCTCTGGAGGCAGTTCCAGCAATCGGCCATCAGTCGAGAGCTTACTCTTTTGGAGGAGAGGGCTAAGATGGCGGCTTGACTGTCAGAGAAGATATAGATGTTCGCTCCTCTAATCCCCTTCTCTAGCATCAGACGGCAGCAGAACTCGATGGCATGAACCTCAGATTGGAAGACTGTGGGCCATTTGCCCATAGCAATTGAGGTTTTAGAGTTGGGTCCAAAGATCCCAACCCCAACCCCCTGATCAGTTTTAGACCCGTCGGTATACCAGTGAATACCGTAGGGGTCGCTGATGGGGTTGCCAGTGTCCCAGTCCTTCCGGTCCGGGATGAGGGTTCTGAATTTAGCACCAAAGAACAGTTCCTTAGTCATAGTATCTGATCTAGTGCAGATATATATGCCGGGAATATCTTTGATCAGGCTAGCATGTCCTGATTCGGTAGCTAGAAGCCCTGATTGGAGCTTGATTCTAAGAAGGCTCAAAGCAGCGACTTCTTTAATTTGGATGTGCAGCGGAGTCAGATTCAGTATCGATTCCATTGCTGCGGTGAGACAGGTACGAAGTGCACCTGTCAGTGAGAGGCACAGCAGCCTGTGCAATTTATTGCATTTGCTGATGGCAGTGACCTGCGTAACCTTTGGCCACCACACAATAGCAGCATAGGTGACGATCGGTCTGACCATCATGGCAAAAAGCCACCGGATGGTGCAGGATTTAAGACCCCAAATTCTACCAAAGAATCTCCAGCAGGCCCACATGGCATGGGTCGCCTTTGTGAGGGTGTTGCTGAGGTGGGAGTTCCAATTTAGTCTTTTATCGAGGGTCACCCCTAGATATTTGACTTCGTTGGATAGCCCCACAGGGGAGCCGCTGATATAAAGTTGACCAATGTCAACGGAATAGCGCCTAGTGAAAGGAACTATAATAGCTTTTTGTGGATTGATGCTAAGACCAACATCTGCGCACCATCTACTTACCGTGTGTAAATTCATTTATTTCTCTTAGTATAGCTTAAACTAACTTATAAAAGTATTAAAAAAAATTAAAATTAATTAATTAATATTAAGGTATTAAAAGTATTAAGATTAAGATTTATGAGGTGGCGGAGTAGGTGTAGAGTGAGGCAGGCCCCGCAGTACGGCCGCTAAGCAATGCTTCGCAGGGAAAAACTCACTCCTACACTGCCGCCCTCTCCCTTTCCAGTCGACGTAGTTCACGCATTATCGTCGCTGCGAAAACACACACTGCCTCCCAAACTAAGGAAGACGCGATCATCAGTAGTGTCAAATTGTCCTCGTTGATGGGTTCCCCAGCTGCGGATTCCAGGAGCATCCTCTCTGGAGTGAATCTCCCACAATAGAATATTATATGCTGTGCATCCTCGGTGTACTCCTCCCCGCACCATGTGCAGTATGCGTATTTCTCATGCTTGAAGCGGTTCAAATATGCCCTGAAGCAGCCGTGCCCGCTCAGCAACTGCGTCAAATAATAGTTGACTGAGCCATGTTTCCGGTCTAACCAAGTCTGAATGCTGGGGATTAGTCGGAAGGACCACCGGCCTTTGGTGGCTGCCTCCCAGCGTTCCTGCCACTTCTGTATAGTGTACGGACGCACTAAACAGCGAGCCTCTCGTCTGGTCCGGCCACTGGCAGTGCCCTCCACTACTGCTTTTTCCTCCTCGGCTAGAAGGTCAATGGGTATCATGCCGGCAATAACCAGTACCGCATCGTCAGAAATTGTTTTAAACGCACTGCAGACACGGATTGCTGACAGGCGGTGAATAGCCGTTACACCACGAGCATAGCTCTTTACTCCCATCGCATTGGCCCAGATCGGTGCGGCGTACAGGACTACCGACCGGATACAGCTGGTCAGCAACAACTTGCTTTCCTGCCTTGGCCCTCTGGTATTTAACATTATCCTGAAGAGAGCTTTGCTGGTGCAGGCAGCCTTTTCCTGGACCAGATGCAGATGCTCACGAAAGGAAAGTCGTGTATCAATCATGACTCCTAGGTAGCGTATCGCTCGTTTTGATGCGACCATGTTGTCGCCTACACGAATATGCGCGGTTTCCACGAGTTTCCGGCTGCTTATGAGGACTGCCTCTGTCTTGTGCGTTGCAAGCTTAAGGTGGACGCTGTCAAGCCATGAGATGATCGCATCGATCGCTGCACTGCAGGATTCTTCAGCTACTGCTAGATCTTTGGCCACCACCACAACAGCCACATCGTCTGCGTAACCAACAACCTGTGTATTCTCGGGCACAGCTAGGCGTAGGATGCCGTCGTACACTACGTTCCACAGGAGCGGGCCCAAGACGGAGCCCTGGGGCACTCCAGCAGAAACCTGGTGCAACTTGGGGCCCTCTGAGGTAGCGTACTCAAGTTCTCTCGATCGAAAATAGTTGTGGATAATGGCTTGCAGATAAGCTGGCACATTGAAAAGTGTCAGTGCTTGGAGGATGCATTGCCAATCAGCCGTATTGAAAGCATTCTTTATGTCCAGCGTGGCCACGAGACAATACTTTTTTGCGCCGCCCTTCCACCTGACGCCCTCAATTGCTTTTGCCGCTACGTCAACCACTTTGCTGATTGCGTCGAAGGTGGCCTTCCCCTTGATGAAGCCAAATTGGTTTGGCGATAAATCTCCAGCTTCGCGGATCGCTCCCTCCAGTCTCATGGCTATCACCTTCTCGAGAACCTTACCAAAACAGTCTATAAGACAGATGGGCCGGTAGGACGACGCTTCCTCGGGGGTCTGCCCGGTTTTGGGATTAACGCTAGCCTCTGCTTCTTCCACCGCTCTGGAAAGACTCCTTCGAGCAGGCACCGTGTGAATACCTCAGCGAAAAGCTCAGGCCTTAGCGAGAGTGCGAGCTTAACAACGCGGTTTGGTATACCATCTGGACCTGGCGCCTTGTTTGGCTTGATGCTGCGCGCAATCAAGAGGATCTCCTCAACTGAGACGCATTGGACCTCTTCTCGCTGAAAGGGCCGTGAGGGCAGCCGAAGTTCAGTGCCTTGGGGGGGAACTACTGTTCCAAGCGGAAATAGAGTTTCTACAATGGACTGTAGCTCTACGGGGTCCGAGGGAACTGCTGGGGCGTCTGTACCCACACGCTTGACGACGATATTGTAGGCTTTCCCCCAGGGGTCCTGGTCTGCAGAGTCGCATAACTGGAGAAAACACTCACGCTTACTTTTGCGTATGGCATGCTTCAGGCCTCTTCTGTTTGCGCTGAAAAGTGCTTGAAGGTCCGGCCATGTTGTACGATTGCGTTTCTTTGCCCTTAGGTACCGCCTCCTGGCCGAGATACAGGCAAGGCGCGCTTCCGCAATCTCCTCGTTCCACCAGTAAGTCGGGGCGTGATGTCTTGGGTGCGTTGAACGGCGTTCCATACTTGCGCACAGATATCTTGAATGCGGTGGATTACCTGGTCAGCTACTTCTTGTGCTGTGCCGACAGCTTCCACGGTGCTCATCGCTGCCGAAAACGTAGGCATGCTGAGAGTGGCCACTCTGTAGCCGCTCCTGGAGGAGGCGCCCCGCGATCTACATCAACTTACCGTGTTCAGAGCTGATTGCATCAACTCTGTCACGGTGCGGGTATAGTTCCCGGTCACTATTAGAGCCAGGTCGTCAGCATAGGCGATAGCTTCAACGCCCTGCTCGGAGAGTAAGACTAGTAGTTCGTCAACTACTAAGGACCAGAGTAGGGGGGATAGAACCCCTCCCTGGGGACAGCCTTTGACTGCATTAATGCATGCAGTCGTGGAGTCCAGGGTGGAAGTGATAATCCGGTGTTTGAGCATAGCTTCAATCCACCGGATCAAAGGACGGGCAGTTCCTCTACGTTCTAGAGCAGTAGACATTGACCCGTAGCCGGTATTATCAAAAGCACCTTCTATATCCAGAAAAGAGCACAAAGCAATGTTCTTGGATACAAAGGCTCTTTCAATTTTTCCCACTAACCTGTGGAGAGCGACCTCCGTCGATCTGCCGGCTATGTACGCAAACTGCGTGGGATGCAGAGGTGTCGACGTCTGCAGAGAGCACCGAATGTGCATATCTATAAGTCTTTCCGCCGTTTTAAGCAGAAAGGAGTAAGACTGATCGGCCGATAGGACTTAGGCTGGTCAAGCGGACGATTCCCTTGCTTGGGGATGAATACTACATTAACTCTCCTCCAAGAGATGGGTATGTATCCCCAAGTAAAACTAGCTCTAAGAAGGCCGACCAGTGGATCAAGAATATGAGCCATGCTGTTTTGAATAAGGGCTGGGAAGATTTTGTCACCCCCTGGGGCTTTGAAAGGAGCAAAAGAATCTACAGCCCATTTGACCTTTTCGGGGTCGAAGATGGATCCAGATAGGCTGAATCCGCGTGAGTCCGGTGACAAAGTGGCGTCATCGCGACCGTAGAGATCTGGATTCGCCAAAGAACCCGGGAAGTGGACTTGAAGTAGAAGCTCAAGTGTTTCCCTGCGATCTTGAGTGAAAGAGCCATCTGCTCTTTTCCATTAGACGACCCTTTACCCAATACTTTGTGAAGCCTCGCTGCCTCTGGCAGCGATTCTAAGCTACCACAGTAGCTGCGCCATGTATCGCGTTTAGCTCGTCTAATGGTTTTGTTGTAGTTGGTAAGAGCGTCCCTATAGACGTCCCAACTAGTACGGTTAGATTTAGCCTTATTAAAAAGGCTTCTAACCTTCCTTCTAAGGACAGCCAGTTCCTCATTCCACCACGGAATTTTTCGATTGACCCTTAGGGTCTTCTGGACTGAGCTGTCCTCGAAGGATGAGACAAGCACATCTTGGAGCAGATTGGCAGCCAGTTCTATTTCACTGATAGAGCTAGGATTGCTGAGCAATAGGTCTGCTTTGAAAGCTACAGAGGCTTTAAAGAGCTCCCAATTTGTCTTTTTGGGACAGAAGGAGTTTTGGCGAATTTCGACTTGGCCAGGGAGGTCAAACCTGATGTGCTGATGGTCTGACAAAGTGGCTTCGTCTGTGACTCGCCAATTAACAAGCGAACTCGCTATCGAGGTGCTGATAAGGGTGAGATCTAAAACCTCTTCCCTAATAGCATTTATAAAAGTGGGTTTGCACCCTATGTTAGCTACATCTAATTGACAACACAATAAGTAGTCTAAGAGGGACTCACCACGTTTGTTGATGTCGCTGTTCGCCCAGATCGTGTGATGTGCATTGGTATCACAGCCGATCACGAGCGGCTTGTTGTTGCGGCGACAGAATTCCACCAGCCGCTGGACCTCTGCTGGGGGTACATCATCCACATCGCCCGGGAAGTATGCGGAGGCGATCACAACTTCCCGGACACCGTCTGCAGTGGCTACCTCAATAGCCGTTGCTACTAGGTCTCTGTGGATGAAGTTAGTTAGTTGGAAATGTCTGACACTGTTATCCATAAGTATAGCAGTGCGCGGGGCACCTCCCATACGGTCATATAACAACTTACATGATCCACATGAAAGTCCACGTATTCGGCCACCGATCAACCATGGTTCTTGGACGAGAGCCAGGTTGATTAGATCTTCACAGACGACCCTGCACAGTGTGGCCGACGCTCCTCTAGCGTGGTGCAGGTTCGCCTGGAGCACTTTAAGCTTGCTCATCTTCCCTCCTGATGGCGGTTGAGACAAGGCCACTTGCCTTGCCCCCCCGAGAGTCGTTTCCGCGAATGCCCTTCGGCGGTCGGGACGAGCCACTCGGGAGGTCGCCTTGCGACCCCGCTCGTGGGAGGTGCCCTTGCGGGTGGGTTGCGGCCTGAGGTGCTGGCAGTGGGCCTGGCCGAGGCACCTCTGACGGTTGACGGACGGTGACCACTTGTCACCCGTCTAGTTGGGCCCTTTGGGGCTGTAACCACAATGGCCGGTGGGGTGGGGGAAGGAACCTTGGGTACCAATCCGGCCGTAGCGCTCGTGGAGGCCACAGGGTCAGCCAATGCTGAAAACCCTGAGGGAACCACTGGCGCCGTAGCCGGAGCGGCACTGGCAAGAGAGGGAGCGGGTGAGGATGTGGATGGAGCAGGGGTGGCGGAGGAGGCTTTGGGAGCTGAATTCTTTAGGATCAATTTGACCCTGCCAAAGCAGAATTTCACCTTCCCTTGGCACTCCGTCAGAGCCCTGTACGACTCCTCGTCAACCAACATTGCGAGGTGAGTCGTTGTGCCGTTAAGGCTGTGCTGCACCACCCGCCACAGCTTCGTGGAGAAGCTGCTGGCGTTCTGGAGCCCAATGAATTCCAGGATGGTTGCAGGAGTGTACTCAGCACTACTGGGGAATTAACCTCTGATGAGGTGAGCCTTGGGGAACTCCGTTTCCTCCAGCAATTTGACGTCGAGGGCGCTGATGGACCTGATGTGTCCAACAGCTCCCTGACCCAATTGGCAGTGCTGTTATCCTCGCACACCAAAAGCAGCCACTCATTTCGGGGTATACAACCCTCGAAACCCGGACTAACCGTTGGTGAAGAGTGCAACAGCACCGCCTTTAGAATGCTGGATTTCAACGTAGCCGACTGCTCCGCTGAGAGGGGTTTGGTGGGATCAGCCGAAGTGAAGCCCAATTTCACGCTGCTAACCACTTGGCTGAAGAGTGATTTCGTGGACTCCTTATGAGTCTTTTTGGACCTCTTTGAAGAGCTGGTGGGCTCGACGATGGTATCGTCAGGGCGCGTCCGTTTAGCCTTGGTGTTAACGGGGGGCGCAGTGGCGATAGCCAGAGCCTCCTCTCTGTTAGAACCCTTTGCGAGTGCAGCTTTAAAAAGCTTCTTCTCGTGGCTCTTCAATTTAATAAAGGCGTCCTTAGATTCCAGCCGCAGCAACTGGATCTGAGAGCCTGCTTCCGTAAGGCCTGACCTCTGAGAGGCCACGGAAGCGTCGTCAGCAAAGCTGATTCGGTCGCAGTTAGCTTCCTCGTCCGAGGACAATACCTCGACGGGTTGCTGACGGACTGAACCGCTACTGGACGGAAGTTCAGCACTAGCGAACCCTGTGTCCAAGGGAGTTCGTGGCCTATCCGGGTCCCCTAGAATACTAGAGTCGAGACCCGTAGTATTGGGGGTGGAAGCCAGCAGCCCACTGGCTGCAGTGCTGGTATAGGGGTCGGCCGTGAAGGCATCGCCCAGAGATGATACTTTTCTATTTTTAAAAATTAATCCTTTAATTAAGATCCCACGAGTAGGCGGGAAGGGAAGGTCATCCACGGCATAGCCCGCATACCGTGGAAAGTCTAAATGAAACTGGAGGACGACAGGTATCCAGAGTCCGCATACTAGAGACCGGGCTACCCCCCGGCCATGCATCCATCAGCGTATGCTGTTCCACCTTGGATTGGGGTGATTTATAGATTCACGATCTTCGCCCGACTACAATTAGTCAGCACCTCTAGCAGAGACATGACCGTGCTAGGGGTCTGCTTCCAGCCGCCCTCGCGTGGAGAGTATAGTCGCACTTCCGACAGTAGGAGCAAGGACGGCACGTGCCCCAGCCAATACTGGGATTACATGTTGATCCCCTTGCTTCCTCTGACGGCTGACGGCCTAAAAAAGTTGGTTACAATTGGATAAAAAACACAGCAGTTATTAAAGAATTACTTTCACAAGGCGTAATCAGGTGCAGCTGTACCGGTTAGTTGTCACCTCGTGACATAATAATGGTGTTCAATAAACCGACTAAAGTGCCGCAAAGCTGATAATTTCGAACAAAGAATATTTTGGTGTATTATTTAGGTATATATTTAGTATATTTTTTAGTATAATTTTTAAAAAATATAATATTTCGATAATAAAATTGGGTGGCAGGTATCTCACAGTCGAGCAAACTCGACAGTAGCTTTCTTACTTGTTTTATATTGTCCTTGTGGACCACACTCCGTTTTATGAGAACCGTGGTTCACAGGTCTACCTGAAAATCCTGCTTAGTACAGTGGGGAGTAAGCTTGTCTCCTAGTCTTTTAATTTACTTTAAAAAAAATTTGCTCTGAACCCGACTCTGTTCTTCCATAACAATTAGATTCCTGTAGCAATTTATTGGCTTATCAGTGAATTCACTCGCGTAAGAAAGTGTGGCCTTACTTTGAACTGTGGCGGCGTCAGACTGACCTGAATTTTCCGAAAAGTTGATAACCTGCCGTGATATTGCAACGTGGTTATATTTTCCTGGATTACTATACAAACCAGCCTTAGCCCCATAGTCTTCGATTCGTGACTTTCAAAACTTTGTTTTTGAATTTGGATTTCTGTCAAAAACAGCCAAAACTAAAGGTTAAAGGTCAGTATAAACTTTGACATCACTTTTCCCATACATATAGTGACGGAACGTGTCTAAAGCACATACACTTGTCAGCAACTCTCTCTCATTCGTAGCGTAGTTTGACGTCCTATCCTTAAGTGATCTAGAGATCATTGATATCGGCTTATTTTTTGGTACAAAACAGGTATCGGGACCTGTAAAGGAGGCGTCAGTTGTTACGTCAAACGGCTGGTTGAAGTCCGGATAATGAAGGATAACGTCATCCGAGAATAATATATTCCTGAATTTGTCGAAAGCTTGCCCTTGTTCGTTGTCCCACTGCACTGGCACTGATCTTGAGCATTGTCTGATAATTTTTCCATTTCCCCCTTTTAAGATTCCTGTTGTATAGAGTGTCAGGCTGCTCAAATTCTTTTATGAAGCTTACTTTCAGGTTCTGGTGCCTTCTCTGGACACAATGAATCCCAAGAACTCAACACTTTTTTTTTAATATATAGACTTTTCCCTGGACACCCTTATGCTCGCGCGATGAAGACTTTGAAGAGTTATGTCAATATGATGAATGTGTCTTGCCTCAGTTTTAGAGAAAACAATAACATCTTCGACATAGACATAGCATATTTTCTCAATGTATTCTGGTAGTTCATAATCAACGGCTCACTGAAAGACGTTAGAGGCATTTTTGAGGCCAAATCATAAACGGCAAAACTCATATTTCTCGCGGTCGCGCTTAGAATTAAATGGTGGTACCCTGCTTTTAGATCAACGGTCGAAAAATACATTGTGGCCCAGCGACACCAAGCTCGGGCTTGTTAACGCGCGGACCCAGGCAGACGCAACCACCCGTCCATCAGACCGATGGCAACCGTATAACGTGCGGGAACGGAGGTCGCGAACAACTAACACAGATATTACAGACAAAACAATAAAACAATTATAATAATAATAAGAATAAGATAATAATAAAAAGAACTGTACTTAACTACGCGTTAGCGTTTGAAAAAGTAATGTTTTAATTTGTAAAGTAGTGTTAGTATTGCAAATAACAAGAAGACAATTTATTATAATTTACACATAAAATAGGAAAAGGATTATGACTGGCAACGGGAAGAAGAGAGGGGAAGAAATTTTCTGGTCGTTGTGACTAGAACAGCAATTAGCTGCAAGGAGTCAATTTCACCAATAGTCTATTAGTCTATGTAGAAACACTACACCTAGCATAGTTCTACAGTCACAAAGAGAAGGAAGGTTTAGTAATGAAAGCCTTCTATGACACAAAAGAAATCTAATAGTGGGATTCCAGCTAAGACTACGAAGAGAAAAAAGATGAAATTGTTTCTGCACTGATTCAAGCCTATCTTGATAAACCCTATACTGGGGAAAACAAATATTAGATACATAATGAAGTATAGGCCGAAACAGTGAGATTTACAGATTTTTTATTACGTAGGGATCGTTAAATTGCTTTGACTATAGTTTAATAATACTAAGGACACCCATGGCTATATTGGAAGCAGACAAAATATGCTTATCAAACCTTAATTTTGAATCAAGAAGGATTCCTAAATCAGATACTGACTCTATTCGTTCAAGTTGTGTATCATTAAGATAATATTTATTTAAGTGGGGAATGCCCCTGATAAATGTTAAAAGCTTACATTTATTGCAATTAAGATTTAATAAATTTAAAACACACCACGATTGAAAACAATCAAGGTCAGATTGCAATCTGATAAGGGATCATTAAAAGTCAGACAAATCTTATCATCATTCGTATGCATAAGTATGCGAGAGTATGATATAACGGACGGTAGATCATTTATGATTAATGTAAACAGAAATGGGCCTAACTGACTTCCTTGAGGTACGCCGGAAGGGACTTAGACGGTCTTAGACACAAAGCCCTTGTAAAATAATATTTGAATTTTACATAAAAAATATGAAGATATTCACAAAATTAAGTTCCGTGGAATCCAAGAATATTGAGCTTATATAATAAGAAACTATGGTTGACGGAATCAAAAGCCTTACTGAAATCAGTGTAAATGATATCCGTTTGCATTTTTGATTGGAATTGGATTACCATTGATAAGAATTATAATAAGTTAGTAGTAGTAGACCTACATTTCACAAGCCCATGCTGGTTGGGTGAAAGAATACATGTACACCAGTGTTGTAGTTGAGAAGTTATTAGATTCTTAAATGCTTTGGAAATAGCAGACATCTTGGAGATACCTCTATGGTTTTGAACATTGGATGTATTTCCAAAGACTAGGGAAAGAACATAACTCTACAGACAATTTAAATTATTTAAAAAGTGGTTTACAAAGTCCCTCTGCACAGAACCTAAGCACGCAACTTAAACTTCCGCCAGGACCAGGAGAAAAAGCTGGTTTACAAGACTTTAGTTCACGTAGGAGTAAGCTTTCAGAAATTATGGGACTAACAATGCAATTCGATTGGTTTACTTGATACGGATAAGGCATGGCTCTATGTAATGTTAATGTGGAATAGGTCGTTTAAAAAAAAAAATCAGCAAACAAATCGCCAATGGCATAATCTTAAAAAGCTATCTTTGTTTTAAAAAATAATGTGTTGACATCTTCCGCTTCAAATTAAAGAAGTCATAAAAGCGTTTTGGGTTTCGGTGAAACGTTAAACTGCACTTTCTCAAATAATCCTTTTAGTCAAGTTTATTTAGCATGGACAAATCGGACCGAGCAACAGAGTAGCGAGAAAAATATAAGTGAGAGCCAGTTTCCTTATATTTTTTATATAGCTTTGACTTGACGTGAGTTGACGAAGGATTTAATTCATTGGACTCACATAACAAAAGCCACAAAATTCCAGAAATATTAAAGTCTCCATGAACTATAAGGAAATCACGATCAGAAAGTATTTTAGAAATATAATACTACTGAATACAGAAAAGTTAGATAATTACATAGAGTTATCTGAGGTATGTTATATAAGAACAGGTCATAAAAATAAAAATACAAATTCGATATTTAAATCACTACATAAATCTATGTGTTCAGACGAGATATGAGCATCGAAAGCGATAAGTACACCATTACCACGACGCCGCATGCGATCACGTCTATAGACTGAAAATTTGATAGTAAAAATTTCAGTATTAAGAATATCATGCCTTAACCAAGCTTTAGTAAAGGCAATGTCATGAAAAGGAACAGATAAACTATCTAAATAAAGATTAGTAAGTTTACTACAAAGGCCTATTACATTTTGATGGCCAAGCAGGAGAGAAGATAGTAATTTCTAGGTCATGGATTTCAAAAAATCATGACCTTTTGCTTTTGACTGAATGTGCGTAACAAGCAGAAGAAGGCGTCTGTGACCCATATATATTCTTGATCGGCAACAACAGCCGAGTCGATATAGCCCTGTCTGTCTGTCTCCCTGTCTGTATGAACGTCGAGTTCTCAGAGACTATGAAAGCTAGAGCTACTAAATTTGGAGACAACATTTTTAAACTCGGTGTGCAAATGAAGTTTATTTTAGATGTTTGCCACGCCCCCATCCGCCCCAGTAAATCGAAAAAAGCAATTTACAATCGGACAAAAGACTTAAGTTATTAAATAATTACTTTTATAAGGCGAAATCTGGTGCAGCTGCACCTATTCAGCTAGTTGTCACTCAGTGACATAATAATGGTGTTCAATAAGCATAATGAAGTGCTACCAAGCTAATCATTTTGAACAAAATTTATTTTGGTATATTTTTTGGTATATTATTAGTATATTTTTATACCCGCGTACCCAAAGGGTAGAAGGGTATTATAACTTTGTGCCGACCGAAATGTATGTAACAGGCAGAAGAAAGCATTTCCGACCCCATAAAGTATATATATTCATGATCATCGTCAACAGCCGAGACGATAAAGCCATGTCCGTCTGTCCATCCGTACGAACACCTTAGTCTCAGAGACTATAAGATATAGAGCAACAAATTTTTCGGGACAGTATGTCTTATTGTTGATTTTTACCACGCCCCCTTCCGCCACCGTAAATCGAAAAAAACGAATTCCTAGCGTCATTTTAAATCTATAAAGTTTTGGCACGCATAATACTAATCACCATAATGATCTCTGAAAATTTGGTTACAATCAGATAAAAAACACAGAAGTTAGTAATGAATTACTTTTATAAGGCGTAATCAGGTGCAGCTGCACATAGTGTCTCATTCCGTGACATAATAATGGTGTTCAATAAACCTACTAATGTGACGCCAAGTTAATAATTTCAAACAAAGAAAATTTGTATATATTATTTTGGTATTTTTTAGAATATATTTTTTGTATTATTTGTGTAGTATATTTTTCAAAAATATAATATTTTCATGGTAAAATTGGGTGGCGGGTATCTCACAGTCGAGCAAACTCGACAGTAGCTTTCTTCCGTTCCCACGGAGCTGCGCGCGCTCTCTCCCCCCCGCGCCCCCGTATACTCACCCCCTCCACGACACTTGCGCTCACATAAAAACTCAATATGTAAAGCTTCCTCAAACACAATATTTATACCCGCCTACCCAAAAGGTAGAAGGGTATTATGGCTTTGTGCCGACCGAAAATGTATGTAACAGGCAGAAGGAAGCATCTCCGACCCCATAAAGTATATATATTCTTGATCAGTGTCAACGGCCGAGACGATATAGCCATGTCCGTCTGTCCGTCCGTATGAACACCTAGATCTCAGAGACTATAAGAGATAGAGCAACAAAGTTTTCGCGACAGTATGTCTTATTGTTGCACGCAGATTAAGTTTGTTTTTTATTTTGGCCACGCCCCCTTACGCCCATGCAAATTGAAAACAACTGAATTGCAAGCGTCGTTTTAAACCTGGCACAAACAATACTAATCATCATCTTAATGATCTCTGTAAATTTGGTTAAATTAGATAAAAAACACAGAAGTTATTAAGAAATTACTTTTATAAGGCGTTACCACGTGCAGCTGCACCTAGCTAATTGCTATGACACTCCGTGAAATAATAAACCAACTAAAGTGCCGCCAAGCTAATAATTTCGAACAAAGAAAATGTTGATATATTATTTTGGTATTTTTTAGTATATTTTTTTAGGTTTTTTTTAGTATGTTTAGAAAAATGTAATATTTTGATGGAAAAATTGGGTGGCGGGTATCTCACAGTCGAGCAAACTCGACTGTAGCTTTCTTGTTTTTATTACTTTTTCTTTCAATGTACATTCAATTTTAATGCTTGACATACTCTGCTCCATCTCCTCCTCATATCATCCTCCATTTTCTCCTCCATCTCCTCTTCCATTTCCTCCTCCATTTCCTCCTCCATTTCCTCCTTCATTTTCTCCTCCATCTCCTCTTCCATTTCCTCCTCCATTTCCTCCTCCATTTCCTCCTACATCTCCTTCTCCATCTCCTCCTCCATCTCCTCCTCCATCTCTCTTCCTTCATCTACTCCTCCATCTTCTCCTCCATCTCCTCCTCCTCCTCTATCTCCTCCTCCTCTATCTTCTCCTCCTCTGTCTCCTCCTCCTTCATCTCCTCCTCCTCCATCTCCTCCTTCTCAATTTCCTCCTCCTTCTTCTCCTCCTCCATCTCCTCCTCCCCCATCTCCTCCCGGAGGAGGAGGAACAGAAAACTTTCGCTTACCTCTTTGGTATTTTTTAGTACATTTTAACGTGATGCCCGGAGGAGGAAGAGCAGAAAACATTGGTATTTTTTAGAATATTTTAAAAATGATTCCCGGAGGAGGAGGAGTACATATAATAAAGAGACCGGAGGAGGAGGAGCAAAAAACTTTGGTATTTTTTAGTATATTTAAAAAAATGAGGTTAAAGGTTAAAAGGTTAAAGGTTAAAATGATTCCCGGAGGAGGAGGAGCAGAAAACTATTATTTAATAATAATAGAGAGATAGTTTATGGGGTCGCAGACGCCTCCTTTTGCCTGTTACGCACATTCGGACAAACGCAAAAGGTCATGATTTTTTTTAAACTTCATGACCTAGAAACAGTCACAGTGGTGTATTTGTATATTCTATTTTTTGTTAATTGTGTTATCTTCGTAATTTGCGTTACACTTGAGTTTCGTCTGTTTGCTCGTTTTCTCTCTTCTTCATGCCTACTCTCTGGAGGTCTTGCTTTATTTGATGATCTTTTGGGCGACCGTCCGGATTGTTCATTTAATTATTATTTATGAATTTGATTTTAGTGAATCAGCAGCACCAGCGGCACCGCACTTTTAATTATATACGGTGAGAATTTGTTCTGAACCGAGTCTGCTCACAATTTTTGTTAACTGAATATTGGTCCGAAACTGCGTTGGGCGCCAATTAACTAACTTCATTAGGTTTGTTGCTCCACTCTGAATGCTTTAGTTTTAATTAGACGGAATAATTAGTGATTCCAAGTAACAATTTTTATTCCGCGACTTGCACGCTTCTGTATCTAACTAATTCTAACTTAACCACCCTAAAAACAAGCGTAATCAGCTTATCCTATCCAATAAAAGCTTAGTCTACATATACTAACGAACCAAAGCTCTATATGCTTATTTGTCTAGAAAGCCCAGACTATCGGGTAAACATATATACTATTATTGGTCGCTCTCTATTTGAGTATTTGACGACTTTAACGATTGTCGATTTCTGGAAAGCTTTAGGCAGGCAGATTATCCAACAGCATGCGAAAAAATAAATATTTATGCCGAAGGCTGCACAGGATAAAATCCTGCCAATTATGTGTTTTCTGTGTGCCTTTTATATTTTTGACAGCAGAGAAGAGTAGGAATCAACGGTTGAACACTTCAATATATCGCGTAAGTACGGTTGCAATCTTACCGCTATAGAGCCAGATTAATATGTGTGCATGTGGTAATCCTCTTTTCCGCCACTCCACTGAGTAGATCCAACAGTGCACTGAGCCAAACTTTGCACACACGTGCCTATCATGCTGATCCGTTCACGATTGTCCAGTAAGTAACAGCTTCTGTATCTTCTGCCAAGCTGGATTGTATGTGAAGAAACGAACATGCATCTTGATGTATATAAAGTGCACTGCCAATGTATGAATTTGGCAAAATCGTTAGTTTTGCAACATTGCTTGTATAACCATATATTGACATTAAATTTATCACTGTATTAAACATCCGCCCCAAATTGTTCATTGCACAACGCTGAATCTTTTCAGGATTATAGATATTCATAGACTGTAATTTCGGATTTCGGAAGGAAAAAATCATGTGTACCCTGATAAGTAATGCTGTTGATTTTGTACTTTTGCAAATAAAAGTGGGCCGCGCTCATGTTTAGATAATATAGATAAGTAGATAAAAACTCCGGAAGGGCTCAGCGGAAAGTCAAAATTTGAGGACAAATGGCTCAAAATTTTTTGAGTTGTGCCTTCGTTTCCAAATTAACATTACATTTTTATGCCAGCCTACACCTAGGGTAAAAGGGTATTATATCTTTGTGCTAACCGAAAATGTAAATCGCTGGCAACAGGAAGCATCTCCGGCCCCACAAAGTATATATATTCTTGATCAGCGTCAACAACCGAGACGATGAAGTCATGTACGTCCGTCCGTCCCTCAGTATTGTTGTGTTCGCCTCCCACGTTTCGACGGCATGTTTATACTCTCTCTGTTCCTCACCATATGTGGGGTGCGTTGGGCTCGGGAGCGCGTACTTCTTGCTATGCTCGGGTCTAGCTCGCCGTGGCCGGGGTTCTTCCTCACCCAATTTCACTGTACTTCACTACATGAAGAAAATAATAAGTACGCTAACAAAATCAAAATTAACCAACTACAAGATTCTCAAATAAGATGTGTAACTGAATCATTCCGGAAAATATGTGCCGACCCACAAATAAAAAAAACAGCAACAACGTTACAAAAGGAAACGCCTTATTGGAGGTAGCTCCCTCCCCACCTATGGCAATGCATGCCCCTAAAGTAAATCTGAATTACAATTTACATGAATTTACATTGTTTAAGCATTAGTACTCCAACAGACAGGATTATATATTCACAGATTCATTTCAAGTTAGTTCCAATTACAATATAATGATATAAAAATTGAATACATTTTTGCACGTGTGCTTTGGGTCTTAATGTGACTTAATCAATACTTCTTAACAATAGGTTTCTAATACATTTTCTTCAGGGTTTATTTGAATTATTTTTACGGTGTTTGCTTTATTTTACTCTATATTCATTAAATTCATTTAATAGCTTTCGGTAATCAATATCACATTTAATTTATATAAATGCATTCTGATGCAAAGGAACACAGTGGGTATATACATATATATATCTAAGCACACACTATTGTAGCCACGAGGCTACGCTTTGTTAACGACTTACTCAGTTTACTTCACATAATAATCCATTTCGCTACTCCTTGGGCCCAAGTATAATGATGAAGATTATTGTGCTAGGTTTATTGGGATTCAAATTGATTAGTTAAATGTATTCATACATATATATATATAGCTAGGTGTTGTTCGTACTTGTTGCTTGCCAAAATGCGTTCATTAATATTTATTACTATATCTCATATTAACTTTTAAATGTTTTAAATATAATTAATTTTGCTTCACCATCAAAAATATTAAATCAAACTTGAGTAAAATGTGCCACTTCATTTACACTTCTCTCCGTGCTTATCTTAATGCGCATAAAGGCTGAACTGTACGACCAGAATTTACTTTCGTTACTCTTCAATTTAATAAAATGTTCAAGATGTTTCAGAGCGCCAAGCTTCAGTTCGGTGTTGCCTCAGAGAGTCAGTTCGGGACTCCTCCAATAATTATGCCACTTGGTTTACCATGCGGTCTGGAGCACTTATGTAGTTCCACGGTGATTCCCGGTATGGCTAACTCTACTCCACTGTGGAGTGGCTTAAGTCACTCAGCTAAGCGAGTGACTTCTGACCAAAGCCGACAGCGTAAGCATTAGAATTTTCACTTAAACTCTGTTGCCTTGCCTTACCTTCTCATTCACATATGCACAAAACTTTTATTATAGCCCCAGTCGTACTTATTTTTTCTTAACGCAACTTTTATTGACTTTTACAATGTTTTTGGAATTTGCCCACGTTTATTTGTAAATTTGCACACGAATTTTCGTTTGTATAACACTTGCTATATGCGGACGTCTTTTTTTCTCTGCGCTCAAGAACTGTACTGGAACAGTCGACTGCGGCGGCGCATCATCACACCTTGTGCTTAGAAAAAGATTACTGTATAATCGTACGATGCGCGGCTGGAGCTTTTTCTGTACTTGCGCTAAGGCCGTTTGTTCTGATCTTACGAGGGTGGCGCGAGAAGTTTTCGAACCCCACTGTTCCCACTTGGATACTTCAGTATGAACACCTTGATCTCAGAGACTATAACAGCAAGAGCAACTAAATTTTCGGTATGGTATATGTTATTTTAGCACGCAAATCAAGTTTCTTTTGGGATTTTGGCCATGATCCCTTTGGCCACAAAAATTAAAAAAAACTCAATTGCAAGCGTAATTTTAACCCTAGAACCTTTATTTTTGATAGACACAATAATAATCATCATCTTAAAGATCTCGGAAAATTTGATTACCATCGGATAATAAATGCAGTTATTCGAAAAATACTTTCAGGTGCGGTTTATATGGTATTCAGAAACCTAAATAAAGTGCTACCAAGCTAATAATCTTGACGCAGTTAATTTCTTTATGTTTTGCGTTGCGGAAATCTCACAGTCGAGCAAGTCGACAAAAGCTTTCCTACTTGTTGAATTTTGCCTAAGTCTATACTGAAAGCTACTGAGTGCGTAATCAATCAAAACAATTTTGAACAATATTGAAAATTTTATGTATACAATACATGAATATTAAGTGTCAAATGTAAAACGCTCAACTTGGTATGGAATGTGTTAGACAAAATGAAGTTGGAAGATGTTGTAATTTTAACTGGCTTTGCTTACTGCAGTAAGTGTCAAATGATTTTAAAATTCACAGCTGCTGCAAAGTTATTAAGCAGTCAACTTGTGTCAAAACGTCTGCACAATATAAAAGCAAGGCCATTCACAAGTGTACGGCATGAATTGCTGATGACTGCAAATCATTTTCTGCAGTGCGGGTGATGGCTTCATACGGATTGTTACGTTTTTTATAATAATTGAATCAATGTATGTAAAAATGTAAATGTCCAGGACTTGCTGCCTGGACCTACAACAATTACCCGGACTATGAAGAATATATTGTTCTTTGAGCTTAAAAATAACTTTTTGGAATGGAATCAATGGATTTCGAAAGATCGAGTAAATTATTATTAAACAACTTTAAAACGTTTTCGCTCAGCTTGGTGCGGACCAGCAGTGGGAACACTCTTGTTCAGACTGCTCACAGTATTATTTAAGACTACTGAAAAGTAATAAAGAGCAGGAACCTACAATAGTATAATAACACACACGCAATCACTGCTCGATTTCGGCACCCGAGCTAACTCACAAAACACAAATAGTAAATATTGTCTTTTGTTCCTGTTTTTCTTACTGATTCTTGCACCGTTTTACGAGATCACCATAAGTATGATCAAGAGTCCGGCAGGCACCGTCAATGAATTAAAATCCATGACCTCTAAAAAGGTAATAAAACAAAATATGAATATATTTATAAAAAGGAATCAAAAATAGCAAAACACTAAAGGGTAAATTAAACAGTTAATGATGATATTCGGTTACCAGAGAAAAAGAGCAAACGAAAACACAAAACACAATGAGAGCGCGAGCGTACCAAAAACCACAGAAGCGCGTGATAGACAAAAGCCAAAAAGATACGCAAGAAAAAAGGACTTGCTTGAAATAAGCAAAGTGCTAGAGAGCGAGAGAGTGCACAAAAATGCCACAACAGTGCAATGAACAATGAAATGCCACGAAAATTATTTGTTTTGCACTCTAAAACGGACTTTATATATATATGCAAATATTTTTTTACTTTTATACAATTTCCATTAATTATTTGAAAATGACAATAAATTAAAGATGTTATTATACAAATACTCGTATAATACAAGTCACAAAACTATTGAAAATTTGAAATAATTATTCGGAAGTAAAACAAATACATTCGACTGAGAATGCGAGAGCGAGCAAATGAACACCAGGATTTCAGAGATTATAAGAACTAGAGCAACCAGTTTTTGGGATGGTATGTCTTATTGTTGCACGCAGATGAAGTTTGTGTTAAATTTTGGAGAAGCCTCCTTCCGTTTCCGAACTTCGAAAAAAAAACCCCAATTGCAAACGTAATTTTACACACAATACTTATGATCATGTTAATGATCTTTGAAGATTTGGTTACAATTGCACAACAAACACAGACGTTATTAAAGAATTACTTTTATAGGGCGTAATCAGGTGCAGCTGCATATGTTCCATAAGCCTAATAAAGTGCTATCAAGCTCCTAATTTTGAACAAAGTTAATTTTGGTATATTTTTTGGTATAATTTTAATTTTTTTTAGTGTATTTTCTAGTATATTTAGGAAAATATATAATATTTCGATGGTCGCTCTTATTTATACTTCCATTCAGTAAAATTGGGTGGCGGGTTTCTTACAGTCGAGCAAATTCGACAGAAGATGGAACTTGGACTTCACTAGCGGCTAGACCAGTTATAAACTACTTCAGCTCGTAATGGTTATGAGATTTTTCTGTTCATTGATGTCACTGTGGGGTCTTGTCGTTGTTTTCTTAAGTATTGACATAATTGTAACCGACTTATTTAGCCGTTTTACACTTAGGTAAACATGTTGTGGCTTGAGAATCTGAGATGCAATCAAATATGATTAAATGTAAACATGAATTTATATAAACTCAACACTTAATAACCTATTTATTTGTTCGATAGTGAAAAAAGAAAACATTTTTAAATACATATGTATATACAAAAACGTTTCTATATATATTTACATACTCGGTTTATATGTAATGACAGTATTTTTTCAAATCAATAGCTGTCGTTTTTAGTACTCATAAGTTTATTTTCTGTTACATAGGATTTACTTATTTCATTTTAGTTGATTTTATATTAACTCTCGTCTACTGTGTAATAGTAATAGATTGAAATAGATATGCCTCTATTTAATGAACTCAATTATAAATTACAAATATGATAAATGAACAATTACATGACTAAAACCAATTGGCAATAAATTATGGCTTAGATTTAGGTAAAACCCAATTTGCAGAGAAGCCGACGTGGCTGTTTTTTGCTTCATTGCCGTAGTTACTTTCCAGCCTCATTTGTTTCGCACAAAGATGACAGCTCGCCGGCATCGATCACGATGATCGCGCATTTTACCGCTGGGACACGGTCGCTTGACCCGGTGTGAGATGAGCAGTTGGCCAGTCAATGTTTTGCTGTGCGGATTGTAAAAGATGAGTCTTCGCGCTTCTACCGTTTGACTATATTGAACCAGAAGAACAGTAACAATGCAACCCACTAACAGAAATAAACTATGCAATTTCATTTTAATTTATGTTCGTGATATCCGATTTATAAAGACTGATGTACAATTTTTTTCTTAATCGATTGTATTCGCATAGGTACTTGCTCTACTTGCTGTGCGACTGATTCGTTGCGATTACTTTTAAGACTGCCATGTCTGCGCAATGTGGTTAACATAGTCTTGTCGATGTCGTGCTGGTGTCGTTAACAAATATCGTGCCGTTCTCAGATAAGATAGGAAAGGCCTATGCATTGTAAAAGCAGTCAAGCCAACACAAGATAAGATAGAAATTGTTCAATACAGGTAGCCCATGGAAATAAGGGAGTGAAAACTTGTGCGACTTCTCAAATGGTGATCATAACCAACAAAATATCATATCTGTCTATTTCTTTGTCCATACAATAACTATAACTATGTTAATAAACAGAGAGAATAAAAAAGGTAATAAAATTTGTTGGCAAAGAACTAATATTGTCATCAATTGGTTTTTAGAAATTGCCGCGCTTACTTCTTTCACACAGTTAATATGCATGTTACACCGGGAACGGGGTATTAGTTCAATTTGTATACCCTGTATTTATTAAAAATGGGCAAAAAAAGTAAAGCCATTTTGTGAAAATATATTATAGGTAACAGGCGAAGGTATATATATTCTTATTCATCATCAACAGCCTAGTCGATTTTACCCTGTCCGTGTGCCTGTCTGTATGAATGCCTAAAACTCAGAGACTATAAGAGCAAGCGCAATCAAATTTGTACGCAGATCTAGTTTGTTTTAGATATTAGCCATGCGCTTTTCCGCGCACGCAAATCGAACATTCCTCGAACGTTCAATAAAATTAATCCGATTGGATAACAAACACAGTTAAACACAGTTATTCAGGAAATGCGTTTTTGGGATGAAATAAGGTGCAGCTACAGCTGTTTATCTACTTTGTGACTCAGTGATACAATAATGGAATCAGTGATATAATTATGGACTCCAATAAACCTTTTTATTGAATTTAGTAAAAATGGATGGAAAGGTATCACAAAGTCGATCAAACTCGACTGTAGTTTTCTTACATGTTGTATATTAATTTTATTTTATTTTCTGCTTTACTATAATATACTTATATATTCTTTAGTTCCGAAATGGGCACAGGGTATACCGTATATATAGATTGTATTTCAAATATACATATACGGTTTTTAGGTTATGGATTTTAAAAACTTCAAGACCTTTTGCGTTTGTCCAAATGTGCGTAACAGACAGAGGGAGACGTCTGCGAGCCTATAAAGTATATATATTCTTGATCAGCATCAACAGTCGATTCGATATAGCCCTGTCTGTCTGCCCGTATGAACACCTGGATGTCAGAGATTATAATAGCTAGAGCAAGTGTATTTTTAAATCTAGAACGTTCATTTTTGGTATGCATAACATGTTAATTATCTCTGAAAATTTGGTTACAAACAGATAATAAAACAATGAAGATTTTAAATAAAATATTTTATTAGGTTAAAATCGAGTGCGGCTGCACTGATTGTGTTTATTTGTCAGCAATTTGACCGTTAATGACATACATACATACACACATGCGTACATGTGCATGCCCATATGCATATGTATATTGTTAATAATATACAATTTCATAAATGTTATATGTATGGTTTCATTGTAATATATTTTACCATTTAATTTTAAAGTTAATAAACAAACAGGAAAATTACAAGTTCATTTTGCAAATATCCATATATGTATTGGCAGAAAATTCGATTGGATCTCTTCAGTGTCGCGACAAAGCATAAAATATATGTATGTATGTATATGCAAATCCATGTGTTATTTTTGCATCTTCTTCATTCCAATATTTTGGAATGATCCTCTCTCATCTATAAACGATCAATTTACAGAAAACGCAAATAATAATTTGAATATAGTTTTGCTAATGATGAGTAGTTCGTTGAGTGGTCCTGTGGATTGGGTGTTAGACTGTGGGTCGGTGGACCCAGGTTCAATCAACGGGAGATAAACTAATTTATTTTTATACCCGCCTACCCAAAGGGTAGAAGGGTATTATGTCTTTGTGCCGACCGAAAATGTATGTAACAGGCAGAAGGAAGCATCTCCGACCCCATAAAGTATATATATGTGGGATAGTGTAAGTTGGTCACACTGATTCCACCAACCCTAGACAACGACAAGATCAACTAAAAGCAGAAGGATAGCGAATTCGGTCAGGCGAATTCGCGAGCAAGCGTTTGCCCAGGAGCGAATTGAGTAGTTCATGTTCGGCCTGTGATGCGTAAGGTTGTGAGAGCCTGTACTCGACGACGTAGATGATTAACCCCCTTGAAGTTACAACGAAGCCACTTTCTAAGTTCAATTCAATTAAAATATGTATTTTCATTATTAAATAAACCATATCAACATACTATTAAATAAAAACCCCACATATTTGGGGGCTCGTCCGGGATTAGATCAAAAATTTCTAGAAGTTTGACTGAAACAGTGTACATATTTTTTTAAACGACGCGCAGTGAACATACGAGAAGTGGAAGAACAGTGAAGAAACGACAAATTAAAGAGTAAACGACGTGAAAGCAAGTTAGTTGAAAAAATGGCGTGTTTAAATGAATTAATTGCAAAGACGCTGAAATCTGCAAAGAGGTCTACTATAGAAGCGTTGCACAAATTTATTTTTGAGTCCGAAGGAGATCGAAATAATAGAAAACGGTTGCGTGAGTTTTGTGGTTTTGATTATGATGATCTTGATCCAAAATACTTGGCAAAGTGCGTGTACGTGGAAGCAAAGCTATCTGAGCGTGATCTTATGTCATGCTGCATCTTGCTGGAAATAAGTCATTCTGTTGAAAATCTGACTTTACATATTTTTCGTAATTTGATTGCCAGTAGAATGCTGCAAAGCAATGAAAAAGATATAGAAGACGACGATGAATCAAACAGTGAAGAAGAAAGCAGCGATGATGAAATTTCTGAACACCATATGCGTGGATCCGTTCAAAATTCCGAAGGACAGAGTGTGAACGAAAAAAGAAGCGATGAGAACAGACAATACGAAGTGCAAACGCCGCGATTTGCTATCTCTTTCCGTGATATAGAAGATTCAGTTCGACTATTTTATGGAAATGACGAAAGCGACGTAGAGGTGTGGGCAGCAGAATTCGAAGAGCAAGCTGTGCTCATGGGCTGGAGTGAGATGCAAAAACTCATATTTGCAAAAAAGTCGTTGCGTGGTGTAGCCAGATTGTTTTACTTAATTGAAAAACGTCTTAACTCCTGGAATATACTAAAGCAGGCATTAATCAGTGAGTTTAGGTCTAAAGTCAGCAGCAAGCAGATTCACATGAAATTAAGTGAAACCAAACGACGATCTGATGAAAGCGCTCACGAGTACTTTTATCGCATTAAAGACATTGCATCGCGTGGAAAAGTGGAAGACGACGCACTTATCCAATACGTTATCGACGGTATCGATGAATTTTCGATTAACAAAACAATTCTGTATGGTGCGAAAAATTTATATGATTTTAAAAACAAACTGAAAGACTATGAAATAGTTAGTGGAAAAATCAAAAAGAATGAAAAAACGGAGAAAGACAAAAAGAAAAAGGTGCAAGCTGCGCACGGTGGTACACAAAGTGAAAAAGAGAGTTAAATTGTTATAGCTGTGGTGACAAGGGCCATTTAGCCAACAATTGTCCTAATAAGACAAGAGGAAAAAAGTGTTTTAAGTGTAGCCAATTTGGACATATCTCAAAGAACTGTCAGCAAAAGAAAACAGAGGTTGAATCTGAAAGAAATTCAAATACAAACATTATAAAGAGCAAGACAAATATAACTAGCAAAGAAGTGTTCATACAAAACAAGAAGTGTTTCGCATTGTTCGATACGGGCAGTAAATTTAATATTATTCGCGAAGATTTGTGAAAAGAACTATGTTTACCAAATTTGCAAAGTACCCATGTCGTTCTAGTTGGATTCGGCAAAAGCAGTAGCGAAAATCATATTACTCCAATTGGACAGGTTAAACAATGTGTACATATTGATGAAAACGAATACATTTTAAACTTTATGGTGGTGGCTAGTTATTGTATGGATGTTAAATTAATAATTGGAGAACAATTATGTTTGTTAGCTGAGATATCATTTAATCGAAATGGAGTTAGTGTTCGCAAAATTGAAGAGAATTCCAATGAATTTGAAGAACAGAACATTATGAAAATCGGAGCAGTGAACAATATAAATGAAATCAACATAAATGAAGCAATCAATAAGCATGCAAAAAGTGAAGTACGCGAAATAATATCTACATACAAGCCGGAAAAGATAAAATCTACAAATATTGAAATGAAAATAATTTTGAGCGATGAAACCCCGATATTTACACGTCCGCGTCGGTTCGCATTTACAGAAGCGCGTATCGTTGACGATCAAATCGATGAATGGTTAAGCAACGGAATAATTGAAGAATCCGAATCCGAGTTTTCAAGTCCGGTCGTACTCGTAAAGAAAAATGACGGTAGTCCGCGACTATGTATTGATTATAGACGCATTAATAAGGTAATTATTAAAGATCATTTTCCGCTGCCATTGATAGACGACCAATTAGACAGACTACAAGACGCTATGATGTTCAGCACAATAGATTTAAAGAATGGATTTTTTCATGTGCCTGTTGCCGAAGATAGTAAGAAGTATACGTCGTTTGTAACTCAGAGTGGTCAGTTCCAATTCCGGAAGGTGCCGTTTGGTTTGTTAAATTCACCTGGAGTTTTTCAACGACATATTTGCGCAATTTTTAGACCACTTAGCCGCAAGGGCATTGCATTGCCATACGTAGACGACGTAATCATCCCAGCAAAAGACGAAGAAGAGGCATTAACAAATCTAAAAGAAGTAATTAACACATGTAGGGAATATGGGCTGCAACTAAATATAAAGAAATGTCATTTTATGAAAACCCGTATTCAATTCTTAGGACACGTTATAGAAAACAAAAAGATATATCCGTCTCCACAAAAGATAGAAGCTGTTGCTAAATTTAAAACACCGAAGACACTTAAGCAGCTTGAGAGTTTCCTTGGCCTTACAGGATATTTCAGAAAATTTGTTTCTAATTATGCCATAATCTCGAAGCCGTTGACAGACTTAACAAAGAACAATAGGAAGTTTGTAATAGGCCCAACTGAAGAAAATGCTGTAGAAACTCTAAAGAAATGTTTGACGTCAAGTCCAGTATTAGCCATTTACAATCAGAAATACAACACAGAAATTCACACGGATGCATCCATCGACGGGTTTGGAGCCGTGCTTTTACAGAAATCACCAGATGACGGACAGTTACACCCTGTTCATTTTATGAGTAAAAAGACATCAGAAGCTCAGCGAAAATACTCGAGCTATGAGCTTGAGATATTAGCAGTCATAGAGGCTTTAACTAAGTTTAGAGTTTATTTGTATGGTGTCAAGTTTAAGATTGTAACCGACTGCAATGCGTTTACCAAAACTCTAGAGAAGCAGAATTTGTGCACAAGAGTTGCACGATGGGTTTTGTTTTTACAAGAATATGATTATTCAATTGAACACCGTTCCGGTTCACGTATGAAGCACGTGGATGCACTTTCACGATATCCCATAATGACGATTAACAACGCGAATATTTCTATCAGCATAGAACATGCACAGAAGCAAGATGCGCATCTGAAAGCGATTATCAAGATTCTTGACGACGGTAAGCAAAACTACGAAGATTACTTTATGAAGGCAGGTATCCTTCATAAGCTTGTGGATGACATCGACCTCATCGTTATTCCGAAGGACATGCAGAAGCATATAATTGGAAAGGCTCACGATAGAGGCTATTTCGCTATTAAGAAGACCAAAGAGCTGATCTGCAAAGATTATTTTATACCAAATCTGGACGACAAAATAAAAAAGTATATTGAATGCTGCATACCGTGCATACTCATTAATCGAAAACGAGGTAAACAAGAAGGTTTACTACATCCACTACTAAAGCACGATGTTCCTCTACAGACGTACCATATTGACTTTCTGGGTCCACTCGAATCAACAAATAAGGAGTATAAACACATATTAGCAGTGATTGATAGAGTCACCAAATTTTGCTGGCTATACCCTACAAAGTCAACCACTGCCAATGAAGTCATTACCAAACTACGTAATCAGAGTGTAGTTTTTGGTAATCCAGCATGCATTATTTCGGACAGAGGATCAGCATTTACAGCACACGAGTTCTGTAATTATTGCGAAGACGAAAATATAAAACTAATCAAGACAACGACTGGACTGCCCCGTGTTAATGGCCAGGTGGAAAGATTGAATACAATAATCATTACTGTACTATCCAAGCTTAGCATAGACGATCCAACTAAGTGGTATAAACATGTGGAGCGAGTTCAGCGATCCATAAACTCAACGTATGCAAGAAGTATTGATACCACACCATTCGAACTTCTCATTGGTGTCAAAATGCGTTCCAAAGATGATCAGCAGCTGCAAGCACTAATAGAAAAAGAGGCAATTTCTGCATTTGAAAATGACCGAAAAGAATTACGAAATAAAGCCAAAACCCAAATTTTGAATTTGCAAGCAGAAAATAAGAAGACCTATAATTTACGACGAAAAGCAGCAAGGCGATATAGTTGCCATCAAGAGGACACAGTTTGGTGCTGGTCTTAATCTAAAACCGAAGTTTCTAGGCCCATACCAGATTGTCAAAGTTAAGCTCAATAACGCCTACGATGTCAAAAAAGTTGGAAGCTGCGATGGTCCCAATTCTTCTTCGACATGTGCAGAGTACTTGAAGCCATGGTCCACTCAAGATGATGTCGATAGCGACGGTGCATTCGAGGCGAATGCATAGTCAGGACGGCCGAATGTGGGATAGTGTAAGTTGGTCACACTGATTCCACCAGCCCTAGACAACGACAAGATCAACTAAAAGCAGAAGGATAGCGAATTCGGTCAGGCGAATTCGCGAACAAGCGTTTGCCCAGGAGCGAATAGAGTAGTTCATGTTCGGCCTGTGATGCGTAAGGTTGTGAGAGCGTGTACTCGACGACGTAGATGATTAACCCCCTTGAAGTTACAACGAAGCCACTTTCTAACTTCAATTCAATTAAAATATGTATTTTCATTATTAAATAAACCATATCAACATACTATTAAATAAAAACCCCACATATATTCTTGATCAGCGTCAACAGCCGAGACGATATAGCCATGTCCGTCTGTCCGTCTGTCCGTCCGTCCGTATGAACACCTAGATCTCAGAGACTATAAGAGATAGAGCAACAAATTTTTCGCGACAGTATGTCTTATTGTTGCACGCAGATCAAGTTTGTCTTTGCTTTGGCCACGCCCCCTCCCGCCCCCGTAAATCGAATAAAACCGAATTTCAGGCGTCGTTTTAAACCTAGAACGTTCAATTTTGGTACACACAATACTAATCACCATCTTAATGATCTCTGCGAATTTGGTTATAATCGGATAAAAAACACAGAAATTATAAAGATATTACTTTTATAAGGCGTTACCACGTGCAACTGCTAGTGCTGCCTAGTTAGTTGCTATGACACTCCGCGACATAAGAATGGTGTTCAATAAACCAACTAAAGTGCCGCCAAGCTAATAATTTCGAACAAAGAAAATGTTGATATATTATTTCGGTATTTTTTAGTATATTTTTTTTTAGTATTTTTTCAGTATATTTTGAAAAATATAATATTTGGATAGTAAAATTGGGTGGCGGGTATCTCACAGTCGAGCAAACTCGACTGTAGCTTTCTTACTTGTTTATGTTATTCTTTTTGCAAATGGTATTGCTATTTATATGGCAATTAAACGTTAGAAGAAAAGATAAGTTGGCTCGCAGCAAAAGTCTTGCCTCGCTGCGAAAGTCTGTGCCACACATTCAATAGATCCTGAGTTCAAATCCTCATATTGTTTCAGTTTGATTCTTTTCAGATATATATACATCTATATATAAAAAAATGGAGCCAAAAAAAACTGTAACTTTTTTTATGAGCACCACTGCCGATTTGGCGGTTTTTTTTTGAGGTTGTTCATAATTGCCAGGAGATTATGAGATTATAAGAAAATTTTTGGAAAAATGGTGGGAAAGTTAGCAAAAGCGGAAAGAAAAACAAGTAAGAAAGCTACAGTCGAGTTTGCTCAACTGTGAGATACCCGCTAATCAATTTTACCGTCAAAATATTATTTTTTTCAAAAATATACTTTTTTGCTTTAAGAAATATACTGAAAAATAGCAAAATAATATATATTAAAATTTTCATTGATCGAAATTATTAGCTTGCCGGCACTTTAATTGGTTTATTGAACACCATTCTTATGTCGCGGAGTGTCATAGCAACTAACTAGGCAGCACTATCAGTTGCACGTGGTAACGACTTATAAAAGTAATTTCTTAATAACTTCTGTGTTTTTTATCTGATTGTAACCAAATTCGCAGAGATCATTAAGATGGTGATTAGTATTGTGCGTGCCAAAATTGAATGTTATAGGTTTAAAACGACGCTTGCAATTCGGTTTTATTCGATTTACGGGGCGGGAGGGGGCGTGGCCAAAGCCAAAACAAACTTGATCTGCGTGCAACAATAAGACATACTGTCGCGAAAAATTTGTTGCTCTATCTCTTATAGTCTCTGAGATCTAGGTGTTCATACGGACGGACAGACGGACAGACGGACAGACGAACAGACGGACAGACGGACATGGATATATCGTCTTGGCTGTTGACGCTGATTAAGAATATATATACTTTAAGGGGTCGGAGATGCTTCCTTCTGCCTGTTACATTTACATTTTCGGTAGGCACAAAGCCATAATACCCTTCTAAAGAATAAACCTACTAAATTGCCGCAAAGCTAATAACTTCGAAGAAAAAAAAATTGGGGTATATTGTTTTGATATATTTTTAGTATATCTTTTAGTATATTTTTCAGTATATTTTTGAAAAATATAATATTTCGCTGGTAAAATTAGGTGGAGGGTATCTCACAGTCGAGCAAACTCGACAGTAGCTTTCTTTCTTTTTTTATTTAATTTCTTATATCCGATTTGTGCAAGATTTTTCCCAAATTAGTTTTTTTCCGTCACCGCTATCTTCTAGGACTCCTTCGGCCTTAAACCTTGCTTTATCCTTAGTCTTAATTTATTTGTTCGCTACGAAGATGAAATCCCCTTGGTCATATGTAACGGGCTCTTCCCTAGCCTTGTTATGGCTACTTTCAGCCGAAGCCTGTTTATTTTCGATTAGGGCTCTAACATCTTACATGATTTTTCGCTTAAAGTCGGACAAAGAAAATATCGGCTGATTTCTTGTTCGTAACTGAATAGATAGAGTTGTTATATCTGTCCGCAGCTATAGGAACCAACTCTCTACTCTTTAAAGTGCAGTATTCGAATTTTAATCAGCGATAAATATCCAAGAATGTGCAGTCAAACCTGTCGATCTGGCAGTTTACTTCGCTTTTTTGGGTCGAATTGTAATAGAGGTAGTCGCACTCACAAGTGTATTGACGATTTTGACTCCAAAGAAAAAAGATTTGCATATTTGGTAAATTTGTCAATGCAGTTTATGTAAATCCTTTTTTCCAACATAAACACTTCGATGTGAAGTATTTCGCATAAGTGGTTTGGGGTCGGAGTGTGTTGGATGACCGGTTTATTCGGGGGACGCTCGTATTGATTACTAATTGTTTCAGGTACTTCCGTAAGGAAGTACCTAAACTAGATACCTCATCGCTTCTGATAGGAATCAGGTGGCATAGGTACCCACTGTGAGGGTATTCGCATGAGTATTTCAACCGATCGTTGTTGAATATCAGCTGATTCTTGGTAGCATTGATGGGTGTTGCGACATGGGTATAAGGTGTGACGAATCCTCCAGCGCACTAAGTGCAGTGGCAGAAGATTCCAAATCGCCCTCGGAAGTCGAATCTGTTTTATGTGTCGAATCATGATAATGATTCAAGGGCGTTAACTTACCCGGCTTCTTTATTAATTCACAATTGTATTCTACAGTCCTTGACTTCCAACTCTTTAGCTTTAAATTGATATTTTTGCCCAACGCGAAGGTGAGTGCTTGGTTGTCTGTGTAAATTCTAATTCTTCCCGCCCCATACAAATAGGATCGAAGGATATCTAACGCCCAAACTTTCGCAGGCATTTCTTTCTCATTCGTGGCGTAGTTCTCCTCCGTTCTAATTAACGAACAAAAGATGTAAGAAATATGTCGGTCCTTGCCCTCGTCATCTTGGGAAAGTACCGCCCCATTTGCGTAGTTGGTTTCGTCAGAAGATAAGTGGAAGGGATTGTTGAAGTCAGGAAACATTAGGACTTCAGACAAAGAAAGGATTATTTGATCGGAGCGCATTTCGATGGTCTTGATTTTACCCTTGCGCATTCACCGCGCGTCAGGCTTGTCAAAATTTAATGACCTTGACGTAATCCCAGATATATTTCCTACAGTATGATGTCATGCAAAGGAAGCTCTTCAGTTCCTTGACATTGGTGAAAAGCTTCATTTTGCCTAATTTTTGACGGCCGAGCGGAGGTTCGTCAATGGGTTTCGTAGTTCTTGCTAAAGACAGTGATATAGTCAATGTAGACATAACATATTTTGCCAATATGTTCCCTCAAAACATTGACGATCATCCGATGAAAAATGGCCTGGACATTTTTCAAACCGAATGCGAAACGGAGGAACTCATATTTTCCATAAAAGCTGGAAAATTCATTTTTTGGGATATCGGATTCCATCATCTGAATTTGATGAAGTCCTAAAGTTAAGTCAAGTGTGGTGATTCTAGCCAAGTAGAATTGATGTTCGGAATTGGGTAGGTGTCTGATATTGTAACCGCATTGCTTTTTCCCATTGGGTTTTGGTTTTTTTGGAGTCATCCAAATTGTTGTATGGGCTCCGCGAAGGCCTAATGACGCCTTCATTTAGGAGCTCTTCGATTTGTCTCTCCATCTCGCTCCTCACACTAGAGTGGGCCTTCCGTCCTTGTACGAATTTCGGCTCTTTTATTCGAATGGCTTCTCTGAAAACAGAGGTTCAAAAATGTTCGAATACTCATCATTTACAAAATTCAGAGTTTCAGAGCTTTACAACTTTTGAGTGATCTGCATTAAGGAGCGGATAAACACTCGAAGATCGTTTTTGACAAGAGAGGTATCCTTACCCCTGGCGATATGACCAAACAATCGCTTTGCCTGTCTATTATAGCTTTCAGATCCTTAAGGGTATCATCTCCTATGATCCCATCGAAGGAATGTAGCCATGGCAGCACAAAAGGTAGTATTCTTATGTTTTCCATTGGATGAAAGAGATTTTCCTCACGGTGGTGGGTAATTCTGACGCCACTTGCGCCAGACTGAACGTCGAAGCGGGTGAGAAGTAGGGTAACACCGGTGGATATTTTAGGGCTAACAAAATTCTTTTTTGCATCGCTGTCTATGAGAAATTGTAGCTAAGCTTCATCCTTGGTTCCCTATTCTATGTATGGAACGTTGGAGAGGCGTCGGCCATAAAATTTGTCTCTCCTCTTCCCACGCTGATGTGGCGTACACAGATATATGACACACTGTATTTAGTGTGCAACATGGTCGTCAGCCGTCAGAGAAAGCAAGGGGATCAACATGTAATTCCAGTATTGGCTGGGGCACGTGCCGTCCTTGCTCCTACTGTCGGAAGTGCGACTATACTCTCCATGCGAGGGGGGCTGGAAGCAGACCCCTAACACGGTCATGTCTCTGCTAGAGGTGCTGACTAATTGTAGTCGGGCGAAGATCGTGAATCTATAAATCACCCCAATCTAAGATGGAACAGCATGCGCTGATGGATGCATGGCCGGGTGGTAGCCCGGTCGCTAGTATGCGGACTCTGGATACCTGTCGCCCTCCAGTTTCATTTAGACTTTCCACGGTATGCGGGCTATGCCGTGGATGATCTTCCCATTCCGCCTACTCGTGGGATCTTTAATTCATGGATCAAAATTTCAAAATAGAAAAGTCTGATACGGCTTTAAAAGTATCATCTCCGGGCGATGCCTTCACGGCCGACCCCTACACCAGCCCTGCAGCCAGTGGGCTGCTGGCTTCCACCCTCAATACTACGGATCTCGACTCTAGTATTCTAGGGGATCCGGATAGGCCACGAACTCCCTTGGACACAGGGTTCGCTAGTGCTGAACTTCCGTCCAGTAGCGGTTCAGTCCGGCAGCAACCCGTCGAGATATTGTCTTCGGACGAGGAAGCTAACTGCGACCGAATCAGTTTTGCTGACGACGCTTCCGTGGCCTCTCAGAGGTCAGGCCTTACGGAAGCAGGCTCTCAGATCCAGTTGCTGCGGCTGGAATCTAAGGACGCCTTTATTAAACTGAAGAGCCGCGAGAAGAAGCTTTCTAAAGCTGCACTCGCAAAGGGTTCTAACAGAGAGGAGGCTCTGGCTATCGCCACTGCGCCCCCCGTTAACACCAAGGCTAAACGGACGCGCGCTGACGATACCATCGTCGCGCCCACTAGCTCTTCAAAGAGGCCCAAAAAGACTCATAAGGTGTCCACGAAACCACTCTTCAGCCAAGTGGTTAGCAGCGTGAAATTGGGCTTCACTTCAACTGATTCAACGAAACCCCTCTCAGCAGAGCAGTTGGCTACGTTGAAATCCAGCATCCTAAAGGACCAGATCTTAGTCCAGGTTTCGAGGGCTGTATAACCCGAAATGAGTGGCTGCTTCTGGTGTGCGAGCATAGCAGCACTGCCAATTGGGTCAGGGGAGGTGTTGGACACATCAGGTCCATCAGCGCCCTTGACGTCAAATTGCTGGAGGAAACGGAGTTTCCCAAGGCTCACCTCATTAGAGGTTACTTTCCTAGTAGTGCTGAGTTTACTCCTGCAACCATCCTGGAATTTATTGGGCTCCAGAACGCCAGCAGCTTCTCCACGAAGCTGTGGCGGGTGGTGCAGCACAGCCTGAACGGCACAATGACTCACCTCGCAATGTTGTTTGACGAGGAGTCGTACAGGGCTTTGACGGAGTGCCAAGGGAGGGTGAAATTATGCTTTGGCAGGGTCAAATTGATCCTAAAGAATTCAGCTCCCAAAGCCTCCTCCGCCACCCCTGTTCCATCCTCATCCTCACCCGCTCCCTCTCCGGCCAGTGCCAGTACCTAATGTTCCTTCCCCCATCCCACTGGCCATCGTGGTCACAGCCCCGAAGGACCCAACTAGACGTGTGACAGGTGGTCACCGTCCGACAACCGTCAGAGGTGCCTCGGCCATGCCCACTGCCAGCACCTCAGGCCGCAACCCACCCGCAAGGGCACCTCCCGTGAGCGGGATCGCAAGGCGACCTTCCCCGAGTGGCTCGTCCCGACCGCCGAAGGGGATTTGCGGTAACGACTCTCGGGGGGGCAAGGCAAGTGGCCTTGT
Organism: Drosophila pruinosa; assembly: GCA_018150935.1. NCBI lineage: Eukaryota > Metazoa > Arthropoda > Insecta > Diptera > Drosophilidae > Drosophila > Drosophila pruinosa. The sequence continues at coordinate 458,203 of JAECWR010000073.1, read as the reverse complement.
CTCGACCGCCATCAGGAGGGAAGATGAGCAAACTTAAAGTGCTCCAGGCGAACCTGCACCACGCTAGAGGAGCGTCGGCCACACTGTGCAGGGTCGTCTGTGAAGATCACATCAACCTGGCTTTCGTCCAAAAACCATGGTTGATCGGTGCCCAAATACGTGGACTATCATGTGGATCATGTAAGTTGTTATATGAGCGTATGGGAGGTGCCCCGCGCACTGCTATACTTTTGGATAACAGTGTCAGACATTTCCCACTAACTAACTTCATCCACAGAGACCTGATAGCAACGGCTATTGAGGTAGCCACTGCAGACGGTGTCCGGGAAGTTGTGATCGCCTCCGCATACTTCCAGGGCGATGTGGATGATGTACCTCCAGCAGAGGTCCAGCGGCTGGTGGAATTCTGTCATCGCAACAACAAGCCACTCATGATCAGGCTGTGATGCCAATGCACATCACACGATCTGGGGGAGCAGCGACATCAATAAACGTGGTGAGTCCCTCTTAGACTACTTATTGTGTTGTCAATTAGATGTAGCTAACATAGGGTGCAAACCCACTTTTATTAATGCTATTAGGGAAGAGGTTGTAGATCTCACCCTCGATAGCGAGTTCGCTTGTTAATTGGCGGGTCACAGACGAAGCCACTTTGTCAGACCATCAGCACATCAGGTTTGACCCTCCTGGCCAAGTCGAAATTCGCCAAAACTCCTTCTGTCTCAAAAAGACAAATTGGGAGCTCTTTAAAGCCTCTGTAGCTTTCAAAGCAGACCTATTGGTCAGCAATCCTAACTCTATCAGTGAGATAGATCTCGCTGCCAATCTGCTCCAAGATGTGCTTATCTCATCCTTCGAATACAGCTCAGAACAAAAGACCCTAAGGGTCCATCGGAAAATTCCGTGGTGGAAAGAGGAACTGGCTGTACTAAGAACGAGGGTTAGAATCCTTTTTAATAAGGCTAAATCTAACCGTGCTAGTTGGAACGTCTATAGAGACGCTCTTACCAACTAAAGCAAAAGCATTAGACAAGCTAAACGCGATACATGGCGCAGTTACTGTGGTAGCCTAGAATCGTTGCCAGAGGCAGCGAGGCTCCATAAAGTATTGGCTAAAGGGTCGTCTAGTGGAATAGGGCTTCTTAAAAGAGCAGATGGCTCTTTCACTCAAGATCGCAGGGAAACACTTGAGCTTCTACTTCAAGTCCACTTCCCGGGTTCTGTGGCGAATCCAGATCTCTCCGGTCGCGATGACGCCACTTTGTCACCGGACTCACGCGGATTCAGCCTATCTGGATCCATCTTCGACCCCGAAAAGGTCAAATGGGCTGTAGATTCTTTCGCTCCCTTCAAAGCCCCAGGGGATGACAAAATCTTCCCAGCCCTTATTCAAAACAGCATGGCTCATATTCTGCTCATATTCTATTGTGTGGTGGCCAAAGGTTACGCAGGTCTGCCATCAGCAAATGCAATAAATTGCACAGTCTGCTGTGCCTCTCACTGACAGGTGCACTTCGCACCTGTCCCACCGCAGCAATGGAATCGATACTGAATCTGACTCCGCTGCACATCCAAATTAAAGAAGTCGCCGCTATGAGCCTTCTTAGAATCAAGCTCCAATCAGGGCTTCTAGCTACCGAATCAGGACATGCTAGCCTGATCAAAGACATTCCTGGCATAGATATCTGTACTAGATCAGATACTATGACTAAGGAACTTTTCTTTGGTGCTAAATTCAGAACCCTCATCCCGGATCGGAAGGACTGGGACACTGGCAACCCCATCAGCAACCCCTACGGTATTCATTGGTACACCGACGGGTCAAAAACTGATCAGGGGGTTGGAGCTAGGATCTTTGGACCCAATGCCAAAACCTCTATTGCTATGGGCAAATGGCCCACAGTCTTCCAATCTGAGGTTCATGCCATCGAGTTCTGCTGCCGTCTGATCCTAGAGAAGGGGATTAGAGGAGCGAACATCTACATCTTCTCTGACAGTCAAGCCGCCATCTTAGCCCTCTCCTCCAAAAGAGTAAGCTCTCCACTGGTAGCCGATTGCTGGAACTGCCTCCAGAGACAGTCTCTTACTAACAATGTCACCCTTCTATGGGTACCTGGACACTCTAGTATCCAGGGCAATGAGCTGGCGGACGAACTTGCGAGGGCCGGTTCGTCAGCTACTTTTTCCGGTTCTGAGCCCTTCTGTGGCATGGGTTGGTCAACCATCTCAGCTATTGTGAAAGCCTGGGCTGTTAGGTTGACTGATCGCTACTGGTCGGTCCAACCAGGGATGCGGCAAGCCAAGGAGCTTATCAATCCCGTGGTCGACAAAAAACCAGCTTACTTTCCAGGAGGGATCTTCACCTCCTCGTTGGCTATCTTAGTGGCCATCATACGGTGAACTATCACCTCACTTAAATGCGTCTGTCTTTCGATGCTGAGTGTAGACTCTGCAAAGAGGACGATGAGACAACCAGATACATTCTGTGCGACTGTCCATCCTTGGTATGGACTAGGAAGAAACATCTGCACGTGGATACCGCAGGTCCCGAGCATATTGTGCGTTCCTCGACGAAGGATCTGCTCTGCTTCATTAGGGAAGCAGAGCATCTTTTGTCCAGCTAGGGAGAGCCTATTGGCACAAGAGACCTCCATGGTCGCAGTGCCTCGCACCTTCTCTATTGGGAGACTCCCTTTCACTAATAATAATAATAATAATAAATAGTGTGCAACATTGTCACATTAAGCGGCAATATTTATGCTAGCCTTTTAAAGGCATAAACATATTTCAGGTGGTTTGAAATAAGACCACACAAAAATGCATGGGAAACTAACGTTCCCAAAAGTGCAGTGTCGGCATGTTTGACCATACCGATTATAGTTCATTTTTTTGTATTACGAAAAATTGATGTCGAATTTCAGAATATTGTGTTGTGTTGTTTATTGAATTGTTTTTGCTTTGAAAGTTATGTTTGTTTTAATTTTGGATATTGAATAATTTCAACCTGTCTTTATTTACTAATTGTTCTTTATTTTTATTATTTTTAATCCTAATATTGTTTCTATCTTCTATTTCTATTATCTCGTAAGGTCTTGTATATTTATATTCTAACTTATGCCCCGTTTCGTTTTTTAGAAGTACGAAGCTACCAATTTTAATATCTATTTCCTTACTGTTTCTATCGTATTCTATTTTTCTTTTTTGTTTTTCTTTTTCTATTAATAACTTAGCTCTATGTTGAGCTATTTGTAATCTATACCTAAATTCCTTAGCGTAATCTTCTATATTGTAAATAGGATCCATTTTACCTAAGTTATTAAATTCTACGAACTGTCTCGGCAATCTGCCATAGACGAGTTCGTACGGACAGTACTCATGTACTGTCGACGGCGTAGTGTTGAAACAATAGGTGAAGTAATTCAGCCATATGTCCCAATAATCTTTGTCAATCGAAATGAATGATCTTATATATTCATTAAAAGTTCGATGACTTCTTTCTACCGTCCCTAAAGTCTGGTGGTGATGTGCTGTTGATTGTATATTACTTATCTTCATATACTTGCACAAATCATTTATCAGTGTGTTCTTATATTCTGTACCCATATCGGTTATGAACGTCTTCATAGGACCGTACTTGAGTACAAAATTCTCGAATATTGCTTTAGCTACTGGTTTTGCACTTTTATCTGCTACAGGAATTGTAACTAGGTATTTTGTTAAGCCACATATTATAGTGACTGCGTGTTCGTTGCCATTTACCGTTCTAGGTAATGGTCCAACGGTGTCTATTAAAACAGTACCGAAAGCTGTGTCAGGTGTATTTGTTATTACCATTGGAGCTCTTGTATGTGTTGTTACTTTTGCTTGCTGGCATTTTTCACAATTTTTCACTTATTTGGTTATAACTTGGTTCATTCCAGGCCAAAAGTAAAATCTTTTAATTTTCAACAGGGTTCGCGTTATCCCTGTGTGGCCTCCTTCTATTGGATCATCATTTTTTATTGCCCATATTTTTAAATTCATTTAGTGTTACATACTCGAAAATATGCTCACTTGGTGACAACTCTACGTTAGTGACTTTGTGTACCCCGGCTTCTGAATTAAGCCTAGTCAAGAATTGACCTAAGTTAAACTTTTCTTCAGAGTACAAGTCGTTAAATGGGAATTGTGAGATAACTCTTTTGCCGTGTTTCAACTGGAATTTAAAGTTATTAATTTTTAAACTCACATATTTCTTTACGTCATTATTATTAATGACTTCATAGACTTTGGGCTCTTTATTTTCTTTTTGTAATTTTTGTTTTGTATCTGGCCAGATATCTACCTGTCTTTTTGATGATCTTGTTTGGACCATCAATATATTTCTATTAATTTCTTTTAAATTTTTGATGCTTATTCTTGATAAGGAATCTGCGACATAATTATTTTTCCCCTTGAGGTATTCTACCGTAAATTCATATTCTTCAAGATCCAACCTCATTCTTGTTAGTTTGGAGCTGGGATTTTTCATCGAGAAGAGATATGTAAGCGGCCGATGGTCGCTTAAAACCAAGAAATGCCTGCCATATATGTATGGCATTTATTTGTGTGGTCTTATTTCATGCCACTTGAGGCTAGCATAAACATTGCCACGCAATGTGACAATGTTGTGCACATAAGCTGTGTGACTTATATCTGTATACCACAGTACCATCAATTTTGTCCGAACCTGGAGCTTTTTTATTGTTCAACCATTTTATTTCTGATGTAAAGTAAATGACTTAAAAATAAAGTGATAAAATAAAGTAAAATGAAATCGAATGGACCATAACAACAACAAAGTGGACCAGAACATCCAAAACGACCTAGAAGAGGCACTTGGAATACTATCTAACGACGAGTGGGACTACATCGAAACATTTCTGAGAGAGGAGAGTATAAAAAGCCAAGAAAGTGAGCTTATTGAAAAAGAAAACAAAAGCGACCTAGAAGAGGCGCTTAAGAGTTTGACTAAGAACGACTGGATAAATATCGAAAAGGCGATATCCATGATGCAACAGCACAATTAAGCGAACAACTAATGTGTGGGAGGCAGACCGCCGCCTACACCATCGTTGGAGGTAACAACAAGCATATAAAACTGGAAGACACTGCACCTATCGTGCAAAGGGATTCACCAAGCCTGCAAGAGGCTCTGGAGGTGAATCCCAACGAGGGACCTCGACCACTCACAATAGCCGAGTACCGGGCACGGTAGTAACCGCAGCAGAAAAAGCGCGGCGGAAGGAGGATCCGCATGTTGCAGGAGCGTAAGCTCGCAAAGGACTTGATACGCACTGCAACCACCGAGGGAGTGAAAGAAACACACAAAGCAAAACATGAGGATCTGGAAAAATAACTTCGCTGTGCGAAGCCACGCAATGAAAGATGCATTTATGACAATACTCTAATCCTCTCTAAAGCAGATGCGTGAAAACGCTGCTTTAAAAATACTAACCTACGATAGGCTTTGTTCTTACACATATGCTTGGTTCCAAAAAAGTAGCAAATTGTAAAAACAATGTTAAACCAAGCATATGAAAACTAACACAAATTTTCATTTCAAGTATTACAAATATTAAATTCCAAATATTAAATATCAAAGTATTTACATTTCCAAATATTATGTGCGAAATAGTCGCGTTAAACATAATAAGATAATACCCAAATTTTCGACTATTGTCAAAAACCAAATGCCATTTGAAAAAAATTACTTTTGAATTAAATAATTTAATTTTTTTCCCCTTTAATCAAAATGGGTTGGTTCGGTTCTGACGACAGTCAGACCAAAGATAACATAGCTAATGTCGTAAATAATGACAAAATCGTTGGCCACACAGATGATATTCAATCAATAAAGAAACGCTACATGATCAGAGCCAACGATTTGGACAGAGTTTAAGAACCCTGTTGGAAGAAGATTTCTCGCTGCTACACAAATGCGTGGTAGTTCTTTAGCCCAATTTGAATATAATGGATTTTTAATAGATTTATATGGATTTAATAGATGGATGGATGATGGAATGGATGGACTTTAAAATTCTGCAAATTACACGTGAATAGTATTTACAATGATTATTTTCTGCTAACTTACCCAAGCCTCGCAACGATCTTAATCCAAGTGAATTGTTACATTTTACATTTTACACATTTTGTCGCGTGGAGGTTTAGAGCTTTTTTCAATTAACAGTTAGGACTTAAAGATAAGATTATTGAGAGATAGAGAGCTTATTGAGCGTTAATTCAGCGACTTAAGCTGCTCTCGCCGTCAGCGATGCTCGAAATGCAACGCTCACTTTTCAAGGCCGTATCTAAAACGCCTAACTTAACTGCTGGCCGGTTGAAAACGCCATCAGCTGTTTGGACCCTGGCTCGACGAAATTAACCATCTTCTGCATCGATGACGCGGCCCTTGGTCCATGTGTTTCTACGCGGGTTTTCGTCGACGATGAGTAGAATGTCTCAAACGGCGACTGGCTTTACCTTTTGATGCCACTTGGATCTCCTGGTTATGATAGGCAACATTTCTTTTACCCAGCGGTTCCAAAACATATTGGCGAATAATTCGCTTTTGCGCAAGTTCCATTTGTAGTCCATTTGATCTGGATCGCAAAAAGGCTTCTCTCCATTTAACGCCCACAGCAGTAGATGATTTGGGGTTATAGCTTCATGATCGTCGTGTTCGCGTGACACGAACGTTAGCGGTCTGGAGTTGACCGTCATTTCAACATCCGCCATGGCTGTTAAAAGGCTTTCATCGGTGAACTTCTGGCTCGGAGCTATGCGATATAGCACAGTTTTTATGGAGCGCACCAAACGCTCCCATGCTCCGCCCATATGAGGCGCAGACGGCGGATTGAAGATCCATTTTATCCCACGTAACATTAGCTTGTTGTGCATTTCGGTGTTGTCCAGATGAAGCTGCTCCCGAAGAAATGCGTCGGTCCCACGGAAGTTGGTTCCGTTATCGCTGTAAATCTTTTTTGGGGTCCCGCGTCGGGCTATGTGGCGGCTTAGACCCATTAGGTACGAGTTGGTGCTTAGGCTGTGGACAATTTCGATGCTGATTGCCCGCATTGTAAGATATGTTGTGAGCATGCCCCATCCCTTAATTACCTTCCTCCATCGATGACTGTGAGCGGCCCAAAATAATCGACGCCCACGTATGTAAATGGTAGCTTGAATGCTCCCAACCGTGCTTGAGGTAGAGAAGCCATCAATGGTGGCACAGGTTTTGCATTGTGCAGTTTGCATACGTTACAATCTCGGCGCACTGCTTTGAATAAAGGCCTTAGTTTTGTAATGTAATACTTTTGTCTCACCTCATTAACTGCCGTTTCGTGATTGATATGATAATACTTATTGCGATAATGGCGAATTATCAACGTTGTGACCCAGTGCTTGGGTCAAAGTGCGACGAGGTCTGTTGGGATATTCGTATAGCGCCTTGCGCGGTCACGTACATAAATCACCCCGTCGTCTATGTAAAGTTGTAGTTTCCGCAGTTGGCTACTGCGGCAGACTGGTTGTCCTTGTTTTGTGACGGCATATTTATCTGGGTAATTGTCCAGTTGCATAGTCCGATATAAGAACTTTTGAGCGCAGATGATATGTTGTGGCTGTAGTCGAGAAGGTTTGCTTGTTTTTCAAATTTTGTTGAGCAGCTTCTCCCTGTACAGAAACCAATTGGCGACTGCGCGGCACAATCGGCTCTAATCTGAAAAATATTCAAGATTTAGTTGTGTTATGATGGCACGCATGTGTAGAAAACGTGGACGCAGCTCCACCTTTGTTTCGGTGCGCTCGCCAACTTGTTTTGGCCACGGTATTGAGAGTGATGCGGTATTGAGAGTGGACGTAAAGGTGCTACCTTTGATTTGGCAGGCACGAGTCGAAAAACAACATCACCCTCATGCTCGATCCTAAAGTAGGCAACAGCTGCGTAAGCATCTTCGCCAGCGTCCATGAACACATGAAGCTGTGATTTATATTCCTCTGCTCGATGCCATAATAGCATCGTTGCACACTTACCTGGGCGATCATTGGTAAATATGATATCCATGTTGACCATTTGCTGTAGAGGTTCGGCGATATCTCTTCGTCCCAGCCTATGTTTGTCCGCCAGATATTTGGGAGTAATATCTCCAAATACATCATAAAGCAAGACACGAAGCCCATGGGGTCGAAAACTGACATTAGTATTTGTAGAACTTCTCTTTTGGTTGGTACTGTATTGGCCGAAATAATGTCGCACTTTATGCAAACAAATTGGAGTGCGTATGTGAACGCATCTTGCTGCGGGTTCCATTGCATACCCAGTAATTTCTCGTTGGAGTGTATATCTTCGTTGTTGTGAAAACCTTTCTCATCCAGATTTACTGGTTCAATGAAGGCTGCCAGAACTTCCATCAAATTCGAGCACCACTTGTGCATATGGAAACCGCCTCGTGAGTGAACTTCTCTAACTTCTTTTGCCAAAGTTATGGCTTGCTTCACCGTATGGCAGGAATCTATGTAGTCGTCCACATAATGATTCTTTGTAATGGCTTGTGAGGCTGCGTAAAATTCGTTGGCATGCTTTGCTGCGTTCAGGTCACGCATGTAATGCGCAATGCATGGTGAACAGCTAGCTCCAAAAGTTAGCGCGTTGAGCTGATAAACGTCAATAGCACTGGATCCCACGTCTTGCCATAAAAATCGTTGTGCTCGGGCATGCTCAGCGCGAACAGTGATGCGGTGAAACATTTCAGCGATGTCTCCACACACGACGCATTCGGAAATTATACAAAATTCGGGTGAGGGGCATAAGAAGATCTGTTCCCTTCATCAAGCAACTGTTGAGTGAGACTCTTGATGACTTGGCCGCATATCCCTTTTTAATGCGATTTTGAATTTTATTGTTGATGTCTGCAGCTGCTTGATGGTCGCTGGCCATCTTTTTTTGTAGACATGTGAGTATTATTTTTGCTGTCGCCAGGCTGTCAGGGAACTGTCTGATATCGTTTTTCCACAGCAGGCCCACTTTGTATTTGCCGGCGTCACAGCTTGTTAAGTTTTCTAGGATTTGCAAAGCACGTTGCTCATTCCTTGATATGATGGTTCGTCGGGGCGCGTTGTCCTCCATAAGCATGTGCTTTTTAACCATTTCGCGCAAGTCTTGATCGCATTGACACTTGTGCATGTGGAGACCCCCTTCACTTTTGCGCGATCCTCCAAACACTGTCCAACACAATCTGGTTTTGGTAGATATTGGCTGCTGCCACTTGCCTTCGCATATTTTTAGCGAAGCTAGCAAGTTCGGGTTGTTTTTTTATATATCTTGGACGTTGACGTACTAACGGCAGTACGATCAAGTGGCCCAGCGACACCAAGCTCGGCCTTGTTAACGCGCGGACCTAGGCATACACGACCAACCGCCCATCCGACCGAGGGGCAACCGCATAACGTGCGGGAACGGAGGTCGCGAACAATTAACACAGACAAAATAACCAAATTGTATTAACAAAAAGAATAAAATAATAATAATAATACTATTACTACTAATAATAATAATTAGAACTATTCTTAAATACGAGCTAATGTATCTAGGAGTAATGTTTAAATTTCCAAGGTAGTGTTCGTATTATTAACTAGACTAGAAAAGTTATTATAACTTACACATAAAATACGGAAAGGATTGTGACTGGCATAGTTAGTACTACAACGGGAAAGTGAGAGGGGAAGGAAATTTCGAGTCGTTCTGACCGGAACGGCAAAGCTAATCTGACTTGTCAACTGCAATGAGTCAATTTCGCCAATGATTAGTCTATGTAGAAACACTACACCTAGCATAGTTCTACGGTTAGAAAAAGAAGGAAGGTTTAGTAATAAAAGTCTACTACGATACGAAGGCAATCTAATTGTGGGATTCCAGCTAAGACTACGAAGAGCAAAAAGAAGAAATTGTTTCTGCACTGATTCAAGCCTATCTTGATGAACCCTATACTGGGGGAACCAGATATTAGATCCACACTCAAGAATAGGATGAACCAGTGAGATGTACAAGTGTTTAGTAATGTAGGGATCGTTAAATTCTTTTGACCAACGTTTAATAAATCCAAGGACACCCTATTAGAAGCAGCCAAAATATGCTTATCTAGCTTTAATTTTGAATCAAAAAGGATACCTAAATCAGTTACTGACTCTATTCGCTCAAGTGGAGTATCATTAAGATGATAATTATTTAAATGGAGAATACCCCTAAAAAATGTCATAAGTTTAGATTTATTGCAATTTAGATTTAACAAATTTATAGTGCACCACGATTGAAAATAATCAAGGTCAGATTGCAATCTGAGGCTATATATGGGATCATTAAAAGTCAGACAAATCTTAACATCATCTGCATACATAAGTATGCGAGAGTATGATATAACGGACGGTAGATCATTTATAAATAAGGTAAACAGCAATGGGCCTAAATGACTTCCTTGGGGTACGCCGGAAGTGACTTGGATAGTCTTGGACATAGAGCCCTTGTAAAATACTCTTTGAATTCTAAATGAAAGATATGAAGATATCTACAAAATTAAGTTCTGTGGAAATCCAAGAAGATTGAGCTTGTATAATAAGAGACTATGGTTGACAGAATCAAAAGCCTTACTGAAATCAGTGTAAATGACATCCGTTTGCATTTTTGATTGGAACCCTTCAATAACAATTGATGCGAATTCTAATAAGCTAGTGGTAGTAGACCTACATTTCACAAACCCATGCTGGTAGGGTGAAATTGTAGATTTACAGCAGTGTTGCAGTTGAGAAGTTATTAGTTTTTCAAATGCTTTGGGAATAGCAGACAACTTGGAGATACCTCTATAGTTTTGAACGTTGTATTTATTTCCTTTTTTCAAGAGAGGAATAATGTAAGACTCTTTCCAAAGATTAGGGAAAGAGCACAACTCTACAGACAATTCAATTAATTTTAAAAGTTGTTTACAAAGTCCCTCTGCACAGAATCTAAGCATGCAACTAGGAACGCCGTCAGGGCCAGGAGAGAAAACTGGTTTACATGACTTAAGTTCACGTATGAGTAAACTTTCAGAAAGTAAGGGACCAAAAATACAATTCGCTTGGTTTACTTGATACCGATAAGACTGGGCTCTATAAAAAGTTGATGTGGAATAGGTCGTTTGAAAAAAATCAGCAAACAGATCGGCAATGCCACGATCATTAAAAGCTGTCTTTTTATCATAAAATAATGTTGTTGGAAGTGTTGACGTCTTTCGCTTCGAATTAACGAAGTCATAGAAGCGTTTCGGGTCACGCTGAAACGTAAGTCTGCACTTTCTCAAATAATCCTTGTGGCAAAGATTATTTAGCGTGGAGAAATCGGAACGAGCAAACAGTGTAGCGAGAAAAATATAAGAGAGAGCCAGTTTCCTTATATTTTTTATAAAGCTTTGATTTTTTATTCTTTAACTTTGTTAGTTCTTTGGTAAACCATAACGGTCTATTAGACAATTGTGGAGTACCAAAGGGAACACAAGCATCAAACAGAGAGTTTAATGTAGAATAAAAAATTTCAACTGCCTTGTCCAGGTCAATACACGAAGAAAGTTGGGACCAGTCAGTACGTGAAAGAAGCAAAGAAAGTTTTTTAAAATCGGTCTTCCGAAAACAACGAACTTGCTTCTCCGGTAAAACACCTGCAACCGAAACACTTGCTGGTAAGTCAATCAACACCTCCAGAGTAGGGTGGTAGGGATCCTCAGGTGAGGAAATAGGATTTAATATGGACACCGTGCAGGTATTGGGATCCAAAACAAAAATCAGATCAAGCATTTTACCTAGACAATTTGGTATAGAATTGGTTTGAGACAAAGCTATATCAAAAAGGCTATCAACAAAGACATGAGTTGACGAAGGATTCAATACGTTGGACTCACATGACGAAAGACACGAAATTCCAGAAATATTAAAATCTCCAAGAACTATTAAGAAATCACGATCAGAAAGCATTTCAGAAGTACTATTGATTACAGAAAAAAGGAATAAATACAGAGAGTTATCTGTTGCAGGAGGTATATATGAGCAGGTGAAAGATACTAAAACTACAATAAGTTAGTTTTACAGCTACAAATTCGATATCTAAATCACTACATAAATCTACGTGCTCAGACGAGATATCAGCATCGACAGCAATAAGTACACCACCACCACGACGCCGCATGCGATCACGTCGATAGACTGAAAATTTGTTAGTAAAGATTTTAGTATTCAGAATATCATGCCTTAACCAAGTTTCAGTGAAGGCAATGACATGAAAAGGAAAATTTAAGCTATCTAAATAAACATTATTAAGTTTACTACAAAGGCCTCTTACATTTTGATAGCCAAGCAGGAGAGAAGTTAGTTTTTTGAGCTATCAGATAGAGTTTGAGGCATAGATGAATTAGTGGTAGCATTTGGAAGTAAAATCGGTGGCCGCTTTTTCTTTTTTATATTTACATACTCTTTAATAATTAAGTATTCCGGCCAGAAGTCTTTTGAGCAAACTTTACTAAAATGCTCGGCAGGAACACTTATTTTGAATGATGCGATTTCCCGTTCATATGAGAAGTTAAATTTTTCCACCTTTAATGATGCTTGAATTTTGGACCGAATAAAGGTCCTAATGTCGTCAGATGACGTATTAGGGGCAAGCCTAGAAACAAAAATTTGTTTCATAGGTGGGACACCTACTATAGTGTTCTGAGCAACTGTAGCAGAAGTCGAGATAGGAGCATCTCTACTAGCTGGCAGAACGTTAGGTACAGCAGAAGGTTGATCATGTTGAGTCTCTGCAACATTAACAACTACTGCAGGTACCGAGACTGAAACGGGATCAGAACAAATGACATCCATGGGAACAATATCATTGTTGACAATCATTGACGGTGACGAGTGTCGAGGGGTGGGAGACGTAAATGACATTAGATTATTCGGAACAGACGAGTTGTTGACCAGCTCAGGGACATCAAGTTCGTTAGGGCCAATGGACAAACGAGTATTAGCTTTTTTACGCTTTGGAGACTCGGTTAAAAGCTTCATGCCCTTAAACCCAGAGTCCAAAGTTGCGAAACTATCCGCAAGTTTTTTGAAACCTGCGAATAGATCACCAAAGCCTTGCTTCGTCGGACGTATGAATCCCGCAACATCCCTTTCAACATCCCTGCATGACTCACATGTCCATCTTAAACCAGATTTTGAGCCAATTAGGTCGACTATACGGCCGGTGAAGCCAGCACAGAGCCAGCAGCAAACGAAACCCATTTTTGCGCTTGCTGGTACACGGCATTTTTTATTATAGCAGACAAACATACTGCAGGTTTTAGAGCAAATAAAAATTAAATGAAACCAAAAATTTTAATAAGAATAAAATTTGTGTTACTAACAGTGTATTAGTACGCTGATATCTACTTACAGAAAAACAGCAAGCACAGAATCACAATCGCGGGCGCGACGAAAGCAGAGAAAATAATAGCCAAAACGGCCAACAACAAAACACAGCACAAAGAGCGCGAGAGCGGAAAGTTCCCGAGATCGGAAAGAGCGCGATATGTAATGATATACCAATAATGTGCTATAGCAGTTCAAAACAAAACACAAATTTACTGTAAGCTCTCACAAACAGAAAATTAGGCCTCACAAATTGTTGATATATTAAAACACACAATTAATTGTAAATTATTGAATATTATTACACTGTGACTAAACACTCCGACGTATAGCACAGGAATTGTTAGTTTGCGAACAAAATTATTTGATAACAAGGCGCAGGAAAGGTAAAATAACAAATGTTAGTTGACAGCAAAAAAAACACGTCCGAATGCGAATGCGAATACGAGCGGTTTCGAATTGTTGACTCCAATTATAATTGCGGGTACTGCCTTTATATATGTCGGCAGCGGCAGACCCGTTAGCGTTTACTTTGTCCGCAATCATCGTCTCCGCAGACATTCCCAAGCTTCTGATGGTGTGGACATCGTTGAGTCGGGAAATTTTACCGCCGAGGCTTCTGGTGGATATTTTAAGGTTCAGCCTTCTTGATTGCGGCTCCTGCCTTTGTACTTCTCCAGTCCAGCTGATGCATAGAGGACTTGCGATACCTTGGTCGCCAAGCTGTTTGGCTAAGCTCTCTTCGAGAAGCGTCAGAGTCGAGCCGTCGTCATAAATGCGTAGACGTCGATCGATTTCGATTTGCCATGCAGCGTCACTGTGTAAGGATGTTACGCTGGGGTGATACTCAGCTGCCAGGTTGTTCCCGCAAGTTATTTATATTTGCGCAGAAACTGCCTAATTTCAGAGGTGGGGGGGGGAGAATAACCCACAGAGTATACGCCAGTCGTTATATTTGATTGTAAATTCTTTTATTCTTTATATGCTCTATTCTCGCGACACTCATGCACGAGAAGAGAACCGCTGTGTACTTTTGGAGTCTCTTTTACAAAAGTGGACACCTTTTATCTAACCTTTAATCTACTCTAATATCTATTTAAGGCTGCCGCCGTTAGACTCACTCTAATTATCGCTGGAAATCTCCGGAACCTTCTCTAATCGTCTTCTTGTCCTCCTTGTCTTCTTGTACACGTGTCGTCAGGGCACTTCACTCGCGTTTCTATTTTTCAGCACTTCGGTACTCCGCGGTCGCTCACTAAGTACCCGCTCATTGTCCCCGGGTTATCCATGTTACCTCTTGATCTCCTTATTCAGCTGATTTATGTTGCTCAGCGGCGGCCAAAGGTCAGCTTGCTTTGGCGCGCAGTCGCTGCTCTCTCCCGCAACATTCGCCCTGGTCGTCGCGCAGGCACTCTTAAGTAGAGCTTTTGATGCTGGATGCACTCTCTGTTGCAGCTTCCGTTTGCGCTGTTGCGCTCTTATGTGCTTTCGCTCTTCGCTACCTCTTATTAACTAGCTTGTTTTAATTCGGTGTCCGGTCACTACCCGTTCTTTTAATTCTCTTTTTTCCTTATACTATTATTAATATCCTATTCTTATGCTATTGCTATCACTAGGGCTTACTCTTATGCTTATTACTATCTCTATGTCTATTATTACATCTATATCTATTATTATTATTACTATAACTATGTGACGGCGCTGGCCTCCTACGCCTCGTCACCCCCACCCCCTTTCTCCGCTTGGGTGATCGTCACGCCGCTCCGGCTGTAGGTCACCCTATACGTTATGCCCTCGTGTGTGAGGGTCGACCGCTCTCTCTTCTTCTGGCCCTTCCCGGCTGCTTCCTTCCTTCGTATCTCCTCGACAATGGGCTTTGGCATCCTCGTTGCCTTGGTCCTGTTCGCCCACCTTGTGGGCGGTTTTACCCACTGCGAGCCACCTGGTGTCTGTCGGGGTGATGTGCCAGGGGCGACCCATCGCCGCCTTGCCAAAAGGTCGTCCCCGTCTAGTTTTGTCCACCCTACTGGGGTGTTCCCGATGCTCCCGCTGGGCACGGTATCGTCCGGCGATGGCTCCTCCTCCGGCCAGTCGATGTCCGACAAGTCGTCGAACATCGACTCGTCGGCGTCGCACTCGAGCACGGGAGATGCGTAGTCGCTCCGCGCGGACGCCGGCTCGGGGTGATAACCGAGTTCGACGCCCGTCGGGTTTTCCGCTTTCTCCCGGCTCATTATCTCGGCTGCCCTTTTCGCCTCGTGCGCTGCCAGCGCCTCTCTCACGGCGGCCGTGCTCTCTTGGCGCCATATCGCCTCGCGCTCCTTTACTGCGGCGTCCATCTCGCGCCTCAGCGCCTCCTCGCGCTTCTCCATCGCCGCCTCCATCCTCCGCCTCAGCGCCTCCTCGCGCCCCTGCATCTCTGCCTCCAACTCTTGTCTCAGCGCATCCTCGCGCTTCTGCATTACCTGCGCCATCGCTTGCCTCGCGACCCACTCCGCCGGTGTGCTTGTTGCCCTCAGGCTACCCCTGGGCGGTGACTTCGGCACGCTCACTCCGGTCCAATGGGCACGTGACCTTGGTGCCTCGATTCGCACTGTCGTGATCTTCTGCTCCCGTATCATCACGTACCCATTGTAATACCGTAAGGTCGTCCTCGCCTCCTCTTCCCACCAGTGTAGGCGCTTGTTGCTACAGTATTCCCTGCCGCCCCTGGGATCCCTGCCGTTGCTCGGGCCTGCTCTCCCCGTGCTGGATTGCGTTTCCTCCTCCTCCTCCGTTGACCACCCATTGCGGCCCCACTCGGTCCCGGCTTCCTCTTCCGGCTCCTCCGACTCCGTCTCCGACCTTTCGCTCTCGCATGGGTCGTACCCTCCATGCGGGCTGCCGTCCTCCGGCTCCTCCCACCCGGTCTCG
Source organism: Drosophila pruinosa (assembly GCA_018150935.1). Classification (NCBI taxonomy): domain Eukaryota; kingdom Metazoa; phylum Arthropoda; class Insecta; order Diptera; family Drosophilidae; genus Drosophila; species Drosophila pruinosa. Next base: position 441,856 of record JAECWR010000073.1, on the reverse strand, counting down.
GACCGGTGATCCGCGCACGGGTCATACCCACTATGCGGGCTGCCGTCCTCCGGTTCCTCCCACTCGGTCTCGGATCGGTGATCCGCGCACGGGTCATACCCACTATGCGGGCTGGCGTCCTCCGAGTCCGAGCTCAGCACAATCACCTCCTGATCTGCCATCATAAAAATTTTCCTAGGGACGATAAGAGAACAGAAAATATGGAGAGTGGTTAGCGAGTATACAGACTATAGTTGTTTTCTTTTATCCTAAATCTCCCGCCGCCGAGGGTGGGGGCGAAAGAGCCTCTGACCGACGCTCTGTGTTGTCGGATTCGCGACCTTGATACTCTTTTAACTGTGCAATACCTGCCACCTTCGTTTTTCGTTCGCCTTCCTTTCTTAGGCGCACAACGTTTGGAGAGATGAATTTCACCACGCGATATGGTCCATCGAATTTTGGTGCTAGCTTCGCTGCGAATCCTTCCGCCGCGTTAGACAGTTGGTGGCGTTTTATCCATACCAGCGTATTCAGCCTGAGACGCCACTCTCGCCTTCTCATGTTGTAGTACCTACTCTGGTCCATTGACGCCTTTTGCAGGTTATTCCGCACTACCTCAAAAACTTCCCGCATACGATCCGCCTTGTCCTTCGGAGATTGAGAACAATTCCCAGAGCCGACCGTCATTGCATCGTATAATGACGATGGTAACCGTGGCTCTCTGCCCTGCACTAAAAATGCTGGGGAAAACCCTGTGGAGTCCGATACGTTGGAATTCACTGCCAGGGATATTTCGAGTATCAGCTCGTCCCACGAGTTCTGATGCCCGTCCACGTATTGTGCCATCATGGTTTTAACCGTCCTGTTTGTCCTCTCCGTTGGGTTTTGTTGTGGGAAATATGGTGCGGTATGTTGAATCTCAACTCCCATCTCCGTCATGAAAGTTTTAAAAGCTTTGCTGGTGAACTGTGTTCCATTGTCGCATACCAGCATCCTCGGGACTCCGAATCGACTTAATATCCGCTCTCTGAATGCCAACTGTAGTGTTGCCGATGTCGCCCGTTTTAAGGCGATTAACTCCACCCATTTCGAGAACGTGTCATGAAATACTAGAAGCATGGTGTTGCCGCGTTTTGATTTCGGCAAGGGCCCTACAAAGTCGGCGCTTAGCAAGGCGAAGGGTTCTTCAGCTTGCCTTGTTAGCATGTGTCCAGCTGGCTTCATTTGATCTGTTTTAAGCTTTTAGCATGTATCGCAACTACGCACATACCTTGCTGCGTCTCGATACATACCTGGCCAAAAATAACGTTGTGCCAGCCGTGCCACTGTCTTCCTCACGCCCATGTGTCCTGCGGTGGGTGCATCGTGGCACTCCATTGACACCCTCGTGCGATGTTTTGTAGCCACGCACAACTTCCAGGGTATTTAATCCTCATCCCCCGCTCGATGCCCCATGTGACGATATACCTGATCGTTTTCTACGGCGTAGTCCGGGAACTTCCCTGGAGACTCCCTTATCTTAGTTTGCATGGCGTCTAACCATCTACACGAGTTTGTTTCTTCAACTGCTTGTGCGCATTCCTCCAGTGGTTGCCTTGATAACGCGTCTGCAACTACGTTGAGACAACCCTTCCTATACTTGACGTCGAACCGGTATTGTTGTTACTCTAATGCCCATCGGGCAATCCGTCCGGATGGGCTCTCTATTGAATTCAACCACTTTAGTGCCATATGATCCGTGATCACTTCGAAGTTGTATCCTTCGAGATAACATTTTAGTTTGCGGATAGCCCATACTATTGCGAGACATTACTTCTCCGTTGCCGAGTAATTTTCTTCCGATTTGCCTAGTTTACGGCTTGCATATGCTATCACACGCTCTTGCCCATCCACGTTTTGTGTCAAGACTGCTCCGATGCCATGATCGCTTGCGTCTGTTTGGAGGACAAATTTCTTCTCAAAGTCTGGGCACGCCAACACTGGAGCTGACGTAAGGCTCATTTTCAACTTCTCCATCGCCGTTTGTTGTTCTTCGCCCCATGACCACTTCTTTTCTTGAGGCGAAGCCGGGTACGAATCGCCTGTACCACGATTCCATCCCTAAACATTGTCGTAATTCCCGAATATTCTCTGGAGACTTCAGTTTCCGTATTGCCGCTACCTTCTCCGGGTCGATGTGTATGCCTCTCGAACTCACCATATGACCTAGGTACGTTAACTCCTTTTGGAAGAATTGACATTTATTTTTGTTCAGTCGTAGTTTCGCTTTCCTAAGTCTCCGAAAAACTTCGCGGAGGTTGCGCACATGGTCCTCCATGCTGGTCCCTATGACGATAATATCGTCTAAGTACGCGAATGCGTGTGGTTCCATATCTGGACCGTTTCATAGCCGTTCCAGTATATGGTTAATCCTCGGTACCGGATACGCATCGGGTATTGAGTGTGCGTTGAGTTGGCGGTAATCCACACACATCCGCCAATCGCCTGTCTTTTTCTTCACCAGGACGATTCGGGGCGCTGTGTGGACTCCGTGATGGCTCGATCGCATCATTCTTGATTAACTCGTCTACTTGTTCGTAAATGATTCGCTGCATCGCCGGGTTCTTCGGGTAATACCTCTGCTTGATTGGTCTGTCGTCTTTTAATACAATCCTATGTTCCGCGATGTCGGTTATTCCTTGCAAGTCATCGAACAGTGCGAGTTCTTCCCTGAGAAACGCTATTAGCCGTGGCTCTGGGTCTGTCGGCCACTGAATCTTTTCTTCAGTTCCTACCTCCTCGGTCGCTTTTCCTGGTTTCTCATTTCCGGTTTCCTTTTCCCGCAACTCGGCCCTTTTGTAATCCACCGGGACCCTTCGTGGTGTCTCCACGCTTCTAGGCGTCTCTTCCATCGATGCCAAAGGTATTTCTTTTAATCTCCTCCGTTTGGATCTCTCCGCACTTGGCCTCTCCAACTGCCAGTCTCCTCTGTTCATCCTCGCCGGTTGTAAGGTTAGCCCTGCTGATCCGCAGCTTATCGTTGAGCCGATTTCGACTAGGAAGTCCATTCCTAGTATTAGCTCGTCCATCATCGTTGGCATCACCAGCAAGCGCATCGTGACTGACTGCCCTGCGAGCTCGATAGGCAAGCGCAGCGTATCTTCCACCTTCAATCGAGATCCATCCGCTAATCTCACAACCGTTCCTTCGCTCATCTTATCTCTATACCCTTCTAGTCCCCTTGCGCCAACTTCGCTCACGAAGCTCCGCATTGCTCCGGTGTCTAGGGTAGCGGCCACCACGTGTCCTCCCACTTTCACCGTCGCCACAACGCGACCCCGTTCTACCCTCAAGGGGTTTCCTGTATTGTATTCCGTTAATGTCCGGCGCCCACTCCATTCCCGTCTGGGTGGCGCCGCCGGTCGTTTCCCGCACTGTACGGCCTGCAACAATCATCAGTGCTTACTTCTGTTCTGCCGCATATTCGGCAACATAACGCCCGCTCATTCGGGCATTCCCTCGCAAAATGACCCTCCTGCGAGTATCGGAAGCATCTCCGCTGGACACCGAATCCTGATGTTCTACGTTCTGCTGCATCCACTCTGTTTGTCACGTTCGCTGTATCCGGCACGTTCCTGAATGGATTCTGACTGGTTCTTGTTGTTGTATCCTCCATTAGTCCGTGGGGTTCGTGCTGGCGTTGGTTGGGTTGGTGGACGCGTCCACTGGTCATCGGGGTCCCATATGACGTCCGCGGTGCGCTCCTCCAGCCCGTTTGGGGATTGTCGCGCCGACCGGGTCTTGTTCCATACTGCGTATCTCCTGCGTGGTCCGTGCTGCGATCGTGCCAGTTTATTCGCCGCTCTTGTTCCATCCTTTCCTTCTTCGTTGATTCATATTCTCCCGCTAGCTCCATCAGCTGCTCCATGTCGCGACAATTGATGCGTCGAATGTAGCTTCTGTAGTCTGGCAGCATGTTGTCGTAGGCTCGGCGAAGTTCCTGCTCCTCGTCGTAACCTTCATGATGCGTGAGGGATCGTAGCTCGATTAAATAATCTTTAAGCGACTCCGCCTCCCGCTGTCGCCTCTGGTAATTGGTCGGGGCAATTGGTCTATGTCCACTCCGTTGGCTATTGCGCGTTCTTCCAGATTTTCCAAGAAATCCAACGGGTCTGATTGTCCATCGAAATTGATATGCCACTTCCGCACGACTTCTGACACCGATGCTATGGGTCTGGGGCTCCGCTGGGATATCTCAAAGAACGTGGGTGTATCAGAAGGAAACCCGGTTATGTCTAACCCTGATTCTCCGTTTACTTCTCTGCGTACGAACGATTCGGTCGTCGTATCTTCACCGCATCCGGGTCGATCCGACGTTCGTATTGTACGCTCTCCAACCGCTTCTGATGCGTCGACGTCCCGGGCTTCCTGTAAACCGTCGTGTTGAATTCGCCTTGTTTCTCGTCGCTGTCTTCCCCTTCCTGTATCTCCGGAGCCTTCGCATACTGGGCCTCTCTGGCCGCGAGCCTTGTCCAAACATCTTTTGAGTGTTCCTTTGTTATAAACGCGGCGAGCCGCCTGCGCATATCCTCTACCCGCCCTTCTTGGTCAAGTCCGAACTCGGCTAATAGCGAGATCAACTCTTCTTACTGATTTGATGCCGTCCATTGTTCTCTATGCTCGTTCCTCACTGAGAAAAACAAAATCACGAGTACGTTTTCGGTCTAATTTTCGTCGGGTCCTCTTCGCGTGTGGCCCGAACCCCCGTTACTGACCCTCGACTACGATCGGTGAGTATTCGTAATGGTTCGCACACCTCCAATTCGCTTCGCACGGTATCGGCAACCAATGCGAGCTCCCGTTCACACTCGGGTGTGACTCGTAACACTTCGTTGACTTCGTAACACTGAATACGTTTCGTATGGTTATCGGCAACCTATACGATCTTTCATTTACACTCGGGTCCCGTTCGTGACACTTCGTATACCCCCGGTACGCTTCGCTTGGTAATCGGTAACCTGTACGAGCTCGCGTTTATACTCAGTTATGCTCCGCGACACTCCGTTTATTATCGGCACGCTCCGTATGGTAGTCGGCAACCCATACGAGCTCACGTTTATACCCGGTTACACTCCGCTACACTTCATTTGCCCTCGACACGCTTCGTATGGTAGTCGGCAACCGATACGAGCTCACGCCTATACTCGGTTGTACCCCGTAACACTTCGTTTGTCCTCGACACACTTCGTATGGTAGTCGGCACCCTATACGAGCTCACGCTTACACTTGATTACGCTTCGTACCACTTCGTGTGGTCTCGACACACTTCGTATGGTAATCGGTAACCTGTACGAGTTCACGCCTACACTTCATCACGCTTCAAAACACTTCGTATGGTCTCGACACACTTCGTATGGTAATCGGTAACCTGTACGAGTTCACGCCTACACTTCATCACGCTTCATAACACTTCGTATGGTCTCGACACACCTCGTATGGTAATCGGTAACCTGTACGAGTTCGCGCGTACACTTGGGGTGGGAAGAATAACCCACAGAGTATACGCCAGTCGTTATATTTGATTGTAAATTCTTTTATTCTTTATATGCTCTATTCTCGCGACACTCATGCACGAGAAGAGAACCGCTGTGTAGTTTTGGAGTCTCTTTTACAAAAGTGGACACCTTTTATCTACTCTAATATCTATTTAAGGCTGCCGCCGTTAGACTCACTCTAATTATCGCTGGAAATCTCCGGAATCTTCTCTAATCGTCTTCTTGTCCTCCTTGTCTTCTTGTACACGTGTCGTCAGGGCACTTCACTCGCGTTTCTATTTTTCAGCACTTCGGTACTCCGCGGTCGCTCACTAAGTACCCGCTCATTGTCCCCGGGTTATCCATGTTACCTCTTGATCTCCTTATTCAGCTGATTTATGTTGCTCAGCGGCGGCCAAAGGTCAGCTTGCTTTGGAGCGCAGTCGCTGCTCTCTCCCGCAACATTTGCCCTGGTCGTCGCGCAGGCGCTCTTAAGTAGAGCTTTTGATGATGGATGCACTCTCTGTTGCAGCTTCCGTTTGCGCTGTTGCGCTCTTATGTGCTTTCGCTCTTCGCTACCTCTTATTAACTAGCTTGTTTTAATTCGGTGTCCGGTCACCAACCGTTCTTTTAATTCTCTTTTTTCCTTATACTATTATTAATATCCTATTCTTATGCTATTGCTATCACTAGGGCTTACTCTTATGCTTATTACTATCTCTATGTCTATTATTACATCTATATCTATTATTATTATTACTATAACTATGTGACGGGCTGGCCTCCTACGCCTCGTCACAACTGGAACAATTCGTAAGAAACTTTCTTTACTATTAGATGCTGACTTACGACGACTGTTTAGAGCGCTGGCGCTTGTGGCCAACTCCTGGTGCAAGAGGCAATTGTCTTTGCATTTGCATCCATCAATGTTGCATATAATTTTCGTCCAGCATGACCGTGTGTGCAGTTTAAGGCATTGGCAGCACAATCGATCTGTTCTAATGGCTTCCCAGCGATCAGCTATGGTCATTCTCTGGAAGATATTGCAGATTGAAACTCGATGTGCCCAATCGCATATGGGACGCGACGATCGATGCTGATCACCCACGGCGTTTTCAGAGCGCGTATTTAGCGCACCTCGACGAGTCCTATGCTTGTCATTGGTTGAAGGTAGTGCCGGTGTTGAAACTCGGCAAGCAGCATCAGCAACCTCGAACAACCAATTCGCAAAATGTTGTAGGTTTGGAGATTGGACTTCTTAGGAAAGTATTGCCCAATTCAGCATCATATCTGGGCCCATCTTTTCGATGAGTTCCAGCAGCAACATCGAATTATTTAGGTGCGCACTAAGCTGGAACGCGTCCGTCAGCCGTCAGAGGAAGCAAGGGGACCAACATGTAATCCCAGTATTGGCTGGGGCACGTGCCGTCCTTGCTCCTACTGTCGGAAGTGCGACTATACTCTCCACGCGAGGGCGGCTGGAAGCAGACCCCTAGCACGGTCATGTCTCTGCTAGAGGTGCTGACTAATTGTAGTCGGGCGAAGATCGTGAATCTATAAATCACCCCAATCCAAGGTGGAACAGCATACGCTGATGGATGATGGATGCATGGCCGGGGGGTAGCCTGGTCTCTAGTATGCGGAATCTGGATACCTGTCGTCCTCCAGTTTCATTTAGACTTTCCACGGTATGCGGGCTATGCCGTGCATGACCTTCCCTTCCCACCTACTCGTGGGATCTTAACTAATGGATAAATTTAGTTTAAATTATTTAAATAGAAAAGTCTGATACGGCTTTAAAAGTATCATCTCCGGGCGATGCCTTCACGGCCGACCCCTACACCAGCACTGCAGCCAGTGGGCTGCTGGCTTCCACCCCCAATACTACGGGTCTCGACTCTAGTATTCTAGGGGACCCGGATAGGTCACGAACTCCCTTGGACACAGGGTTCGCTAGTGCTGAACTTCCGTCCAGTAGCGGTTCAGTCCGTCAGCAACCCGACGAGGTATTGTCCTCTGACGAGGAAGCTGACTGCGACCGAATCAGCTTTGCTGATGACGCTTCCGTGGCCTCTCAGAGGTCAGGCCTTACGGAAGCAGGCTCTCAGATCCAGTTGCTGCGGCTGGAATCTAAGGACGCCTTTATTAAATTGAAGAGCCGCGAGAAGAAGCTTTTTAAAGCTGCACTCGCAAAGGGTTCTAACAGAGAGGAGGCTCTGGCTATCGCCACTGCGCCCCCCGTTAACACCAAGGCTAAACGGACACGCGCTGACGATACCATCGTTGAGCCCACCAGCTCTTCAAAGAGGTCCAAAGAGACTCATAACCAAGTGGTTAGCAGCGTGAAATTGGGCTTCACTTCGGCTGATCCTACCAAACCCCTCTCAGCGGAGCAGTTGGCTACGTTGAAATCCAGCATTCTAAAGGTGGTGCTGTTGCACTCTTCACCAACGGTTAGTCCAGGTTTCGAGGGCTGTATACCCCGAAATGAGTGGCTGCTTTTGGTGTGCGAGGATAACAGCACTGCCAATTGGGTCAGGGGAGCTGTTGGACACATCAGGTCCATCAGCGCCCTTGACGTCAAATTGCTGGAGGAAACGGAGTTTCCCAAGGCTCACCTCATCAGGGGTTACTTTCCCAGTAGTGCTGAGTACACTCCTGCAACCATCCTGGAATTTATTGGGCTCCAGAACGCCAACAGCATTTCCACGAAGCTGTGGCGGGTGGTGCAGCACAGCCTTAACGGCACAACGACTCACCTCGCAATGTTGGTTGACGAGGAGTCGTACAGGGCTCTGACGGAGTGCCAAGGGAAGGTGAAATTCCGCTATGGCAGGGTCAAATTGATCCTAAAGAATTCAGCTCCCAAAGCCTCCTCCGCCACCCCTGCTCCATCCACATCCTCACCCGCTCCCTCTCCGGCCAGTGCCGCTCCGGCAACGGCGCCAGTGGTTCCCTCAGGGATTTCGGCATTGGCTGACCCTGTGGTCTCCACGACCGCTGCGTATAGGTACCCAAGGTTCCTTCCCCCACCCCACCGGCCATTGTGGTCACAGCCCCGAAGGGCCCAACTAGACGTGTGACAAGTGGTTACCGTCCGTCAACCGTCAGAGGTGCCTCGGCCATGCCCACTGCCAGCACCTCAGGTCGCAACCCACCCGCAAGGGCACCTCCCACGAGTGGCTCGTCCCGACCGCCGAAGGGCATTCGCGGTAACGACTCTCGGGGGGGCAAGGCAAGTGGCCTTGTCTCAACCGCCATCAGGAGGGCAGATGAGCAAACTTAAACTGCTCCAGGCGAACCTGCACCACGCTAGAGGAGCGTCGGCCACACTGTGCAGGGTCGTCTGTGAAGATCAAATCAACCTGGCTCTCGTCCAAGAACCATGGTTGATCGGTGGCCAAATACGTGGACTTTCATGTGGATCATGTAAGTTGTTATATGACCGTATGGGAGGTGCCCCGCGCACTGTTATACTTATGGATACAGGGTCAGACATTTCTCACTAACTAACTTCATCCACAGAGACCTGATAGCAACGGCTATTGAGGTAGCCACTGCAGACGGTGTCCGGGAAGTTGTGATCGCCTCCGCATACTTCCCGGGCGATGTGGATGATGTACCCCCAGCAGAGGTCCAGCGGCTGGTGGAATTCTGTCGCCGCAACAACAAGCCGCTCGTGATCGGCTGTGATGCCAATGCACATCACACGATCTGGGGGAGCAGCGACATCAACAAACGTGGTGAGTCCCTCTTAGACTACTTATTGTGTTGTCAATTAGATGTAGCTAACATAGGTAGTAAACCCACTTTTATCAATGCTATTAGGGAAGAGGTTTTAGATCTCACTCTAATCAGCACGTCGATAGCAAGTTCGCTTGTTAATTGGCGGGTCACAGACGAAGCCACTTTGTCAGACCATCAGCACAACAGGTTTGACCTCCCTGGCCAAGTCGAAATACGCCAAAACTCCTTCTGTCCCAAAAATACAAATTAGGAGCTCTTTAAAGCCTCTGTAGCTTTCAAAGCAGACCTATTGATCAGCAATCCTAGCTCTATCAGTGAGATAGAACTGGCTGCCAATCTGCTCCAAGATGTGCTTATCTCATCCTTCGAGGACAGCTCAGTCCAGAAGACCCTAAGGGTCAATCGGAAAATTCCATGGTGGAATGAGGAACTGGCTGTTCTTAGAAGGAGGGTTAGAAGCCTTTTTAATAAGGCTAAATCTAACCGTGCTAGTTGGGACGTCTATAGAGACGCTCTTACCAACTACAACAAAAGCATTAGACGAGCTAAACGCGATACATGGCGCAGCTACTGTGGTAGCTTAGAATCGCTGCCAGAGGCAGCGAGGCTTCATAAAGTATTGGCTATAGGGTCGTCTAATGGAATAGGGCTTCTTAAAAGAGCAGATGGCTCTTTCACTCAAGATCGCAGGGAAACACTTGAGCTTCTACTTCAAGTCCACTTCCCGGGTTCTGTGGCGAATCCAGATCTCTCCGGTCGCGATGACGCCACTTTGTCACCGGACTCACGCGGATTCAGCCTATCTGGATCCATCTTCGACCCCGAAAAGGTCAAATGGGCTATAGATTCTTTTGCTCCCTTCAAAGCCCCAGGGGGTGACAAAATCTTCCCAGCCCTTATTCAAAACAGCATGGCTCATATTCTTGATCCACTGGTCGGCCTTCTTAGAGCTAGTTTTACTTGGGGATACATACCCATCTCTTGGAGGAGAGTTAATGTAGTATTCATCCCCAAGCAAGGGAATCGTCCGCTTGACCAGCCTAAGTCCTATCGGCCGATCAGTCTTACTTCCTTTCTGCTTAAAACGGCGTAAAGGCTTATAGATATGCACATTCGGTGCTCTCTGCAGACGTCGACACCTCTGCATCCCACACAGTTTGCGTACATAGCTGGCAGATCGACGGAGGTCGCTCTCCACAGGTTAGTGAGAAAAATTGAAAGAGCCTTAGTATCCAAGAACATTGCTTTGTGCTCTTTTCTGGATATAGAAGGTGCTTTTGATAATACCGGCTACGGATCAATCTCTACTGCTCTAGAACGTAGAGGAACTGCCCGTCCATTGATCCGGTGGATTGAAGCTATGCTCAAACACCGGATTATCACTTCCACCCTGGACTCCACGACTGCATGCATTAATGCAGTCAAAGGCTGTCCCCAGGGAGGGGTTCTATCCCCCCTACTCTGGTCCTTAGTAGTTGACGAACTACTAGTCTTACTCTCCGAGCAGGGCGTTGAAGCTATCGCCTATGCTGACGACCTGGCTCTAATAGTGACCGGGAACTATACCAGCACCGTGACAGAGTTGATGCAATCAGCTCTGAACACGGTAAGTAGATGGTGCGCAGATGTTGGTCTTAGCATCAATCCACAAAAAGCTATTATAGTTCCTTTCACTAGGCGCTATTCCGTTGACATTGGTCAACTTTATATCAGCGGCTCCCCTGTGGGGCTATCAAACGAAGTTAAATATCTAGGGGTGACCCTCGATAAAAGACTAAATTGGAACTCCCACCTCAGCAACACCCTCACAAAGGCGACCCATGCCATGTGGGCCTGCAGGAATTTCTTTGGTAGAATCTGGGGTCTTAAATCCTGCACCATCCGGTGGCTTTTTGTCATGATGGTCAGACCGATCGTCACCTATGCTGCTATTGTGTGGTGGCCAAAGGTTACGCAGGTCACTGCCATCAGCAAATGCAATAAATTGCACAGGCTGATGTGCCTCTCACTGACAGGTGCACTTCGTACCTGTCCCACCGCAGCAATCGAATCGATACTGAATCTGACTTCGCTGCATATTCAAATTAAAGAAGTCCCAGCTTCTAGCTTTCTTAGAATCAAGCTCCAAAGCGGGCTTTTAGCTACCGAATCAGGACATGTTAGTCTAATCAACGACAATCCTGGCATATATATCTGTACTAGATCAGATACTATGACAAAAGAACTTTTCTTTGGTGCTAAATTCAGAACCCTCATCCCGGACCTGAAGGACTGGGACATTGGCAACCCCATCAGCGACCACTACGGTATTAATTGGTATACCGACGGGTCAAAAACTGATCAGGGGGTTGGAGCTAGGATCTTTGGACCCAACTCTAAAACCTCAATTGCTATGGGCAAATGGCCCACAGTCTTCCAATCTGAGGTTCATGCCATCGAGTTCTGCTGCCGTCTGATCCTAGAGAAGGGGATTAGAGGAGCGAACATCTATATCTTCTCTGACAGTCAAGCCGCCATCTTAGCCCTCTCCTCCAAAAGAGTAAGCTCTCCACTGGTAGCCGATTTCTGGAACTGCCTCCAGAGACTGTCTCTTACTAACAACGTCACTCTTCTATGGGTACCTGGACACTCTGGTATCTAGGGCAATGAGCTAGCGGACGAACTTGCTAGGGCCGGTTCGTCAGCTACTTTTTCCGGCCCTGAGCCCTTCTGTGGCATGGGTTGGTCAACCATCTCAGCTATTGTGAAAACCTGGGCTGTTAGGTTGACTGATCGCTACTGGTCGGTCCAACCAGGGATGCGGCAAGCCAAGGAGCTTATCAATCCCGTGGTCGACCGGAAAACCAGCTTACTTTCCAGGAGGGATCTTCACCTCCTCGTTGGCTTTCTTAGTGGCCATCATACGGTGAACTATCACCTCACCAAAATGCGTCTGTCTTCTGATGCTGAGTGCAGACTTTGCAAAGAGGACGACGAGACAACCAAACACATTCTGTGCGACTGTCCAGCCTTGGTGTGGACTATGAGGAAACATCTGCACGTGGATACCGCAGGTCCCGAGCATATTGTGCGTTCCTCGACAAAAGATCTGCTCTGCTTCATTAGGGAAGCAGAGCAACTTTTGTCTAGCTAAGGAGAGCCTATAGGCACAAAAGACCTCCATGGTCGCAGTGCCTCGCACCTTCTCTGTTGGGAGACTCCCTTTTTCAAATAATAATAATAATAAGCTGGCACGCTCGCATGGTTGCTCACATATTTTTCACAGCAAAGGCGAAGCGGTTCTAGCTTGCTTTTCGGTGAAGGTAAGTTACGCACGTTGTCTATAAGCACTTTTATTATATGTTCCGGGCGGCCGAAATACATTTTTAGCGTACGCATTACGTCTGACAGCATGTCGGGGAACAAAAAGCTATCTCGCACAGCTTCCAAAGCTTTGCCCCTGAGGCACTTTTGCAATCGAATTATGTTTTCTTGTGGGCTGTAGCCGGCGAGTGTTGTGCTGTTCTCAAAAGAACTTTGAAACGGTGGCCATTCCCTTGGATCTCCATCGAAGATTGGCAGATCTCTTGGTAGCGCATGACGAGCTGATGCCTGTTGTGAGGTTGCTGGTAACGTTGATTTGCACGTTCTGGATTCGGGGTGCTGCAGCCGGCTGGCTGTAGCTGTGGCATTTGTGGAACACAATGACCCGTTTCTGTGGCAGTGGCCTCATTGTTAGCGATTGTATGCACGCCTGCCGGCACGCGCATGCTTAGTAAGGCGTACTTACGGTGCACATATTACTTCTCGATGCAAATTTCTTTATACAGTTGTTTTAGCAATTGTTGGTGATCGCTGTTATCCTCCATAGGTGCTTCTCGACATTCCAACTCATTGGCCTTGTCAACAGGGGTACATGTGACATGGGATCCACTGTCGCTGCCTGTCATTGATGACTGAGAAGTGAGGTTATGTATCGCTCCAATTTGTGAAGCACTTATAAGGTTAACTCGGATGCACGTCTTGCACAACCATGTGCTGGGGGTTGAGTCGTTGTCCAGTCCGCAGCATGTGCAATGAAACAGACTTGAACATTTTGAGCATGTCACCATTTGTTCATTGTCCGACGCGGTGCATAATTTGCAACTCCCAGTTGCTGCTATAGCTATGACCGATTATATAATTTTTTCGCGTTGTCAAGCCGTATAGGAATTTTAAAGAAATGTTGGAAGAAGATTTCTCGCTACACAAATGCGTGGTAGTTCTTTAGCCCAATTTAAATATAATGGATTTTTAATAGATTTATATGGATCTATTAGATGGATGGATGATGGAATGGATTGACTTTAAAATTCTGCAAATTACACGCGATTAGTATTTTCGCAACGATCTTAATCTTTTTTCGAGTGGAGCCTTAGAGCTTTTTATACCCGCCTACCCAAAGGGCAGAAGGGTATTATGGCTTTGTGCCGACCGAAAATGTATGTAACAGGCAGAAGGAAGCATCTCCGACCCTATAAAGTATATATATTCTTGATCAGCGTCAACAGCCGAGACGATATAGCCATGTCCGTCTGTCCGTCCGTCCGTCTGTCCGTCTGTCCGTCCGTATGAAAACCTAGATCTCAGAGACTATAAAAGATAGAGCAACAAATTTTTCGGGACAGTGTGTCTTATTGTTGCACGCAGATCAAGTTTGTTTTAGATTTTGGCCACGCCCCCTTCCACCCACGTAAATCAAAAAAAATTAATTTAAAGCGTAATTTAAAATCTAGAACTATCAATTTTGGTACGCACAATACTAATCACCGTCTTAATGATCTCTGAAAATTTGGTTACGATCGGATAAAAAACACAGAAGTTATTAAGAAATTACTTTTAGAAGGCGTTACCACGTGCAACTGCTAGTGCTGCCTAGTTAGTTGCTATGACACTCCACGATATAATAATGGTGTTCAATAAACACTAAAGTGTCGGCAAACTAATAATTTCGAACAATGAAAATTTTGATATATTATTTTGGTATTTTTTAGTATGTATATTTTTTTAAGTATTTTTCAGTATATTTTTGATAAACATATTATTTTGATGGTAAAATTGGGTGGCGTCTAGCAAACTCGACTGTAGCTTTCTTACTTGTTTCAATTAACAGTTAGGACTTAAAGATAAGATTATTGAGAGAGAGAGAGCTTATTCAGCGTTAATTCAGCGACTTAAGCTGCTCTCGCCGTCAACGATGCTCGAAATGCAGCTAAGCAGTGATGCGCACTTAGCCTCGCTAGATTTCGGCAACAAACCCAAAAGGAAGAAAAAAATATAAAATAGAAAAAAAAAATAAAGGCCGAGTTTCATAAAAGAGACCACTATTAGAGACCCTCTATATAGTAAGAGCAATAAGCGTGTTGAGTCAGTTTCATACGTTTATAAGCGTATATGAATTCGAAGAAGCGTACATGAATATGTACAAAACGACATATGGACCTCTCGTGCATTGCTCCAATATAGAAAGTTAGCAACGTTACCCTACGTAAGAGTAGTGGAGGTAACTGAGGACAATATATACCTGGGTCCAACATCTATTAAAAAAGTTCGTCTACACCGCTAATTTATATCGTGAATAACGATATAAATGGAGTGGCAGACAATAAGAACTCAACTAAAAGAAAAAAACAACATTTGATAAGTCGTTTAAGTGCGTTAGTCAAAATAGAGACATTCAAAAAGGAACTCTTAACAGACACGCAGTAATATTGGTAGAATGCTTTAATGAGGCACGCCAATTATTAAAAAAAAATTATGGATTGTTGAACAGAGAACATCTGACCCGGGCATCTACACTTCTAAACAGGCTTCGAGTGAACTTGTTAACTGCTTAACACAGGCATAACCTCAAGCTAACGGTTCCAACTATATTTGATACACCTGTTACAATTGATACAGGTGATACACTATCAGATATAGAAGACCCTGACATAGAACTTAAGAAAGAAGATCTTCACGATCTCACAATTCCAGCGGTAATAACTTTACCCATAGAAGTTCGAAATAACAGTAACGCGCCAAATATGACAGACTCTGATGCAACTTCAACGGAATATGTGCGACAAATATCGTTTGACGGCAAGAAAGTCAATTTGAATAGATTCCTGACAGCCCTTCGACTAACAGATCTCACAAAAGGAGATCAAGAAATGTTAGCGGTCGAGGTCATAAAAACAAAAGTCATTGGTTCATTATCATATAAAATTGAGAATGAAAAGACCATAACAGGAATAATAAGCGTACTAAAGGCAACAGTCAATCTCGAATCACCCGATGTCTTTAAAGCTAAACTGTTCAATACAACACAACATGGTAAAACTGTAACACAATATACTGCAGAAATCGAAAACCTACGTAGGTCACTTGAGGCAACATATATAGATGACGGTTTAGACTGTGCTAATGCGGATAAATTTGCCACCAAGGATGCGATAACTGCCATGATCACAAACTGTGCATATGGTAGAATCAAAACTATACTAGAAGCAGGATATCACATGACTATGAATACTGTGATTGAAAAATATATACACTGCAGTAGAGAAATTATCGGCAATGTCAATAGTGTCCTTTCCATTAAGGGGAGAGAATACAATAATAGAGGCAATAGTTACCGGGGAAATTACCACAACAGAGGTAATGGCCAAGGTAATTATAACAATAACAGAGGCCTAGGTGGTTACCGCGGAGAATATAGAGGACGCGGCGGTAACCAATATAATAACCAAGATGGAGGTTACCAGAGGGGTAACCAAAATCACAAAAATAATAGTAATAATAATTCGAACAATAGAAGTGTTCGAAGTCTGCAAACGGAAAACCAGCAGACCCCCTTGAGCAACGACCAACAATAAAAATATACAATATCAAGCTCAATCTTAGCATATCTGTCCGATTGTTAAACCTGAGCACCAATTCAATGGTAGCTCTCCTAATAGACAATGGTGCAGACATTTCGTTACTGAAATGTAAGAATAATAACATAAAAAACTTAAATTCAAACAATATTACAAGTGTATCAGGCATTGGGGAAAAGACTATACAGTCTCTTGGCATTATCGATCTGGATATGGGAGTTGCACATTCAGCAATAGCCTTTGAATTCCAAATCGTGCCCGACAATTTTCCTATACCAGGAGATGGTGTAATTGGTCTGGACTTCATTAAGAAATACAATTGTATTTTGGAATTCCAAGAACAAGAAGATTGGTTCACATTAAGACCCCACAACTCAGGAATATAAACATTCCTATAATACACTCGTTAGACAACAAAATATTGTTGCCAGCTAGATCATAGGTGATTCGAAAGATTCATCTTACGTCTGCGAAAACCATACCGATAACCAACCAGGAATTGTATCCTGGAATAATAGTAGCAAGCGCTCTAGTGGACACTCGTAATGTTTTGATTCGCATAGTAAATACCACGAATAAAGACGCTATTGTGAATAGCGCAAGTATAAAAAACGAATCAATATACGATTATGATGTTAACGAATGCAATAAATGCAGTAGAAAGAACTTCAGAAGTATTAAAGCTTCTTAAATTTCCCCCTTTGTTTAAAACAGATTTAACAAAATTATGCACCGAATATAGCAATATTTTTGGTCTCGAAACAGAAACCATATCAGTTAATAATTTTTATAAGCAAAAATTGAGATTGTGTCAAAAAAATCTTGTATACATCAGAAACTATAGAATGCCAGAAAGTCAAAAGCCTAAAATTCCAAGGCAAGTAGACATTTTGATAAAAGATGGCATGGTAGAGCCATACGTGTATATATCAGAACATAATAGCCCACTTTTCTTGGTACCCAAGAAATCATTGCTTAATTCGGCAAATAAGTGTTGGCGATTAGTAGTCGACTATCGGCAGATCAATAAAAAACTGATAGTAGATAAATTTCCACTTCTTAGAATGGAAGATATTCTGGATCAATTAGGGCGAGCAAAGTATTTCTCGTGCCTAGACCTTGTGTCTGGATTTCATCAAATCGAACTAGACGATAAGTCTAGAAATCTCACATCATTTTCAACCACAACAGGTTCATATCGATACACGCGACTTCCATTTGGGTTAAAAATAGCCCCCAATTCTATTTAAAGGATGATGACACTTGCATTCATAGGCTTACAGCCTTCGCAAGCCTTTCTGTACATGGATGATTTAGTGATAATCGGTTGTTCAGAAAAACATATGTTAAAGAACTTAACCAATGTTTTCAAGTTATGCAGAAAGCATAATTTAAAATTACATCCAGAAAAGTGCACCTTCTTTATGAAAGAAGTTGCTTATCTAGGTCATAACTGTACAGATAAAGGTATATTGCCTGATGATACTAAATATGGAGCTATCACAAATTACCCCCCAGCCAGCGAATGCAGATGAAGCTAGGAGATTCGATGCATTCTGCAACTATTACAGAAGATTCATCAAATATTTTTCAGATCAATCGCACCTCTTAACGAGGTTTTGTAAAAAGGACGTTCCATTTGAATGGACAGAAGAATGCGATAAGGCATTTAAGTATTTAAAGAAAGCATTGATGAAACCTACATTATCAGTACCCTGATTTCAGCAAACAATTTTGCATAACTACAGATGCTAGTAAACAAGCAAGTGGAAATGTACTATCTCAAGACCATAACGGTCAACAATTACCTGTGGTATACGCATCTAGAACCTTCACACAAGGCAAAAGTAATAAGTCCACAACAGAACAGGAACTAGCAGCCATTCACTGGGCAATAAACCATTTCAGACCATACATACGAGGACGGTCCCAGAATTAGTCGGCCCAACCACTAAAACAAAAACATTTTTATTTTTATACCCGCCTACCCAAAGGGTAGACGGGTATTATAACTTTGTGCCGACCGAAAATGTATGTAACAGGCAGAAGGAAGCATCTCCGACCCCATAAAGTATATATATTATTGATCAGCGTCAACAGCCGAGACGATATAGCCATGTCCGTCTGTCCGTCGGTATGAACACTTAGATCGCAGAGACTATAAGATAGAGCAACAAAATCGGGACATTATGTCTTATTGTTGCACGCAGATCAAGTTTGTTTTTGATTTTGGAAACGCCCCCTTCCGCCCATGCAAATTGAAAAAAACTGAATTGCAAGCGTCGTTTTAAACATACAACAATTTTGGTACGCACAATACTAATCACCATCTTAATGATCTCTGAAAATTTGGTTACAATCGGATAAAAAACACAGAAGTTATTAAAGAATTACTTTTATAAGGCGGAATCAGGTGCAGCTGCACCTAGATAGTTGCTATGACACTCCGTGACATAATAATGGTGTTCAATAAACCAACTAAAGTGCCGCCAAGTTAATAATTTCGAACAAAGAAAATTTTGATATATTATTTTGATATATTTTTTTCAGATTATTTTTTAAAAATATAATATTTGGATGGTAAAATTAGGTGGCGGATATCTCACAGTCGAGCAAACTCGACAAAAGCTTTCTTACTTGTTTTTTTTTTTATTTTTCTACATAGCTTCCTTTTAGCTCAATACTCTTTTCCCAGCGATGCTCAATAGCTTCTACACCTTTTTTAAAATAAGATTGGTGAAACTCCTCAAAATAGGCATTTACTCTACTTCTTCATTGTTAACAAATCTTTTTTCTCCAAGCCATTTTTTCAAATTTGGTAATAAGAAATAATCAGCAGATGGAACTGTCTTTGCTTTCTTTGGTGCCGATTCTCCTCATACAGTCCACTGATTTGACTGTTCCTTTGTCTCATGTGTGAAGTGATGGACCCATGTTTCATCCATATGTATAAATCGACGCAAAAATTCTGTTTGATTTTTACGAAGCAAAGCCAATCACTTGACGGAACATTCTCACTACTCTGTCTTTGTTCTATTGTTAGCAAACGCGGCACCCATCTTGCGCATAGCTTTTTCATAGCCAATTTCTACGTTCATCGAGAGCGTTCTCTATTAAAAGCTATCAAAAATAAACTGTAAAAGGTAATGAGACCAAACTTCACAGCTGAGCTTCTAATATTCGGTACTTCCCATTTTTAATATTTTTTGTGACCATTTTACAAGACCTTTATGTTGAGCCGATTAATTCTGGGACCGCCCTCGTATATGGCAGGCATTTCTTAGTTTTAAGCGACCATCAGGCGCTTACATATCTCTTCTCAGATGCATTATCACGAATAAGCATCGAAAGTCTCAAATAATTAAATAGAAAAATATTGATGGGCCGAACAAGATCATCAAACAGACATTTGTGAGTTTAAAAATTAATAACCTTAAATGCCAATTCAAACACGGCAAAAGAGTTATCTCACAGTTCTCAGTTAATGACTTATACTATGAAGAAAAGTTTGACTTAGGACAATTCTTTTGTAGGCTTCATTCGGAAGACGGGGTACACAAAGTTACTAACGTAAAGCTGTCACCAAGTGAATATATTTTCAAATTTGTATCACTAAATGAATTTAAAGAAATGGGCAATAATAAATTTAAAATAGAACAAGTAAGAAAGCTACAGTCGAGTTTGCTCGACTGTGAGATACCCGCCACCCAATTTTACCATCAAAATATTATATTTATATAATAGTATAAAAATATACTGAAAAAATACTTAAAAAATATACTAAAAATACCAAAATAATATATCAAAATTTTCTTTGTTCGAAGTTATTAGCTTGGCGGCACTTTAGTTGGTTTATTGAACACCATTATTATGTCGCGGAGTATCATAGCAACTAACTAGGCAGTACTAGCAGTTGCACGTGGTAACGCCTTATAAAAGTAATATCTTAATAACTTCTGTGTTTTTTCTTCGATTGTAACCAAATTCGAGATCATTAAGATGGTGATTAGTATTGTGCGTACCAAAATTGAACGTTCTAGGTTTAAAACGACGCTTGCAATTCGGTTTTATTCGATTTACGGGGGCGGGAGGGGGCGTGGCAAAAATCAAAAACAAACTTGATTTGCGTGCAACAATAAGACATACTGTAGCGAAAAATTTGTTGCTCTATCTCTTATAGTCTCTGAGATCTAGGTGTTCATACGGACGGACAGACGGACATGGCTATATCGTCTCGGCTGTTGACGCTGATCAAGAATATATATACTTTATGGGGTCGGAGATGCTTCCTTCTGCCTGTTACATACATTTTCGGTCGGCACAAAGCCATAATACCCTTCTACCCTTTGGGTAGGCGGGTATAAAAAGCGTTATTAACAAAGGTGACAAACATAGACAAAAATGATGCAAGTCATATTAAAACAATCCTGTCGAAATACTATGACGATCCATTAGAAGGAGGCCATACAGGGATTACGCGTACCCTGCCAAAAATTAAAATATTTTACTTTTGGCCAGGAATGAATCAGGATATAGCTAAATATGTGAAAAATGGCGAGCAAAAGTAACAACACATACGAGAGCCCAAATGGTTATAACAAATACACCCAACACAGCTTTTGATACTGTTTTAATAGACACCGGTTGACCATTACCTAGAACGGAAAACGGCAACGAGTACGCAGTCACTATAATATGTGACTTAACAAAATATCTAGTTACAATACCAGTAGCAGCCAGTCAACAGCACACCACCACCTTACCTTAGGGACGGTAGAAAAAAGTCATCGAACTTTTAATGAGTATATAAGATCATACATTTTGATTGACAAATATGATTGGGACACATGGCTGAATTACTTCACCTATTGTTTCACCACAACGCCGTCAACAGTACATGAATACTTTCCATATGAACTCGTCTATGGCAGACTGCTGAGACAGTTCATCGAATTTAATACTTAAGGTAAAATAGATCCTATATATAACGTAGAAGATTACGCTAAAGAATTTAAGTATAGGTTACAAGTCTCGAGACATGGAGCTAAGATACTGATAGAAAAGGAAAAAGGAAGAAGAAAGTTAGAGTACGACAAAACAAATAACGACATATGTAGATATAAAAGTAGGGAGCCCAGTAATTCTAAAAAATGAAACGCGTCATAAGTTAGAAAATAAATATACAGGACCTTACGAGGTGATAAGCATAAAGGATAAAAATAATATCAAGATTAAAAATAACAAAAAATAAAGAACAAATAGTTAATAGAGGCAGGTTAAAATTATTTAATACACAAAAGTAACAGTTAAAAAAAAAGAGCCATACTCAAAATTTTCAAAAACAATTTATTAAGACAAAACACCTAATATTTGGAAATACAAAATCATTTTTGTCCAAAAAAAAATAAATAAAAAACACCCTAATATTTGGAAATACAAAATCATTTTTATCAAAAACAAAAAAAAAAAAAACACCCTAATATAATAAAATAATTTTCTTTTAAAAAAAAAAATTCCTTTTTAAACAAATATTACAATTTCTAATACTAAAAATTAATATACATACCACTTAAAATAACTCCATTTTACTATGTTATTTTTAAAAGGAGGGAGATGTGGCGTACACAGATATATGACACACTGTATTCAGTGTGCAACATTGTCACATTAAGCGACAATGTTTATGCTAACCTCTTAAAGGCATAAACATATTTCAAGTGGCATTAAATAAGACCACATAAAAATGCATCGGATACTAACGTTCCCAAAAGTGCAGTGTCGGCATGTTTGACCATGCCGATCACGCCATCTGTATGTGCCTCTCTCAACACCGGCGGCGATGCTGCCGGCTGAGACGCTTCGCCTTGGTATAAAAACCCTTTATAATTAGAATTAAGCAACCCAGTAATATTGCAAGTGCTGAACGGACCTATGTCCGATTCAAGAATAAATCGAAACCTCAAAACTAAAAATAAACAAGTGAGAAAGCTACTGTAAAGATAAACAAGTGAAAAGCTACTGTCGAGTTTGATCGACTGTGAGAAATCCGCCACCCAATTTTGCTATAAAAATATTATATTTTTCAAAAATATACTGAAAAAATGCTAAAAAATATACTGAAAAATACCAAAATAATATATCAAAATTTAACACCATTATTATGTCACGGAGTGTCATAGCAGCTAACTAGGTGCAGCTGCACGTGGTAACGCCTTATATAAGTAATTTCTTAATAACTTCTGTGTTTTTTATCTGATTTAACCAAATTTACAGAGATCATTAAGATGATGATTAGTATTGTGTGTTCCAGGTTTAAAACGACGCTTGCAATTCAGGTTTTTTCAATTTGCATGGGTGGAAGGGGACGTGCCAAAATCAAAAACAAACTTGATCTGCGGGCAATAATAAGACACACTATCCCGCAAATTTGATTGCTCTATGTCTTATAGTCTCTGAGATCTAGGTGTTCATACGGACATGGCTATATCGTCTCGGCTGTTGACGCTGACCAAGAATATACACACTTTGCGGGGTCGGAGATGCTTTTTTCTGCCTGTTACACAATATTTTCGGTGGGCACAAAGTTATAATACCCTTCTACCCTTTGGGTAGACGGGTATAAGAATTACAAATAAGGACAACCAACATTTTGTTGACTAAACTGAAAAACCCCTATACGTAAAAATTTGGATTGATTTATGTGAAAACTAGGCTTAAGAATTATTTTTTTCTCATTTCCTGTTTTTAATGCAGCCGTGCATATGTATATGCCTTTTTAAAATACTGCTTGTTCAATAAAATTAGACGACAGAATGCTGTTTGTTATAATTCGCTTTTGGCTGCCACAAAGCATGCCCCAGCGACGCATGATTGTTGCAGTTGCGTAACTGAAATATTACTAGTCAAGCCTAAATTAAAATATGGTGCAAATAATATATTGTAATATTTATTTCAGTTTCTAGATATAATATAATCAAAAAGGTGTGCAAATATGTAATAAATAATGTATCGAATGCGAATAAATAAGATTAATGGTGCGCATTTGTTTGGGGTTTCTGATGGAGATTCGGTTATTAGTCTCGAAATGTTCTAGTCCGGTCTCAATACTAGCATTTTGCGCCTTCTAAAAATGCATATCCAAAATATTTAAGTTTAGTTAACTTTAAGAATTATTTTGAATTCACCTGAGCTATACGATATGATACGTCGACAGTTTCCACGATGATCTCTCATATTACATTTCGGGCAGGGCTTCTCGAGCCCATGCGTGGCCAGTATCTGACCACGATGAATGCCGGGGGGTGCCATGAAAATTACCCGTCGTGATTCACTTGGCGCTGGGGCACAGAAAACAACTAGAGCCAATAGACAAAGAGCATACAAAAGTAACTGATGAGCGCGTTGCAACATCATGATTTTATTTTTTCTATATCACTTTGGATTTTAGTATCGTGTTGATAGAAGTCAATTTCGAGCCAACTTGAAATTTAGGTAATTAGGCTTGGAGTTACTTGTTTTCCTACTACTGGCGTGTTCAAAATCAGGCGTTTAACTGAGTACATATGATTTGGACAAACTGTTCTAGTTTAGCATTGGCGACGTCTTTGAATTGATAAACTATACAGGATGTGTCAGCCGTTCCAGAAACGAACGCATTTGCTGCGTTTGTTAAGACTTGTGCTACACCCTGTATACACAAATCTTATCTTGGCTCGCTACTTTATCACCCGCAATCTGTGTAATTGAAAGTTTTGCTTCCGTTTTGCAGCCCGTTTCTCTTACCACATTCTCTCAAATTCAAAACAATCCTATACGAGCACTTAATCGAATCATTTTTTATATCAATATAATTTATATAAAGTTCTAAAAAAAACCGCTATCGATAAAAGAATATCCTGCATTATTAAATTTGTGAAAGTAACCATCATGCAGGAAAAAAATATGTATATCAGATCTTTGAAGACAATTTTCAGCTTTTTATAAAACAAGTACACTCAACCTTTGACTATACGAGGTCATGGATTTTAAGTGTACATGCGGAAGTTTGAGCATAAAAGAAGATATTCTTGAAACGCAGCGCTTATTAATCCTATACGATTATGAAAATTATAATAATTATTGGGTAAAACAAGAAAGCTACTGTCGAGTTTGCTCGCTGTGAGATACCCGTAACCCAATTTTATTGAATGGAAGAATAATAAAGAGCGATCATCGAAATATTATAATTTTCAAAAATATACTGAAAATATACTAAAAATATACTGAAAATATACCAAACAATGTACCGAAATAAATTTTGTTCGAAATGATTAGCTTGGTAGCATTATTCATTATGTTTATTGAACACCATTACTATGTTACTGCGTGACAACTAGCTGAACAGGTGCAGCTTCACTCGATTTCGCCTTATAAAAGTAATTCGTAAATAACTTCTGTCTTTTGTCCGATTGTAAACAAATTTTCAAAGATCATTAAGATGATGATTAGTGTTGTGTGTGCCAAAACTGAATGTTCTAGCTTTAACATGATGCTTGGAAATCGTTTTTTTTCGATTTACGGGGGCGGAAGGAAAATAAGCTTCATCTGTTCACCAAGTTGTTACATGTTGTCGCCAAATTTGGTAGCTCTAGCTTTTATAGGCTCTGAGATCTCGATGTTCATACAGACAGACGGACAGACAGACAGGGCTATATCCACTCGGCTGTTGATGCTGATCAAGAATATATATTGTTTATGGGGTCGCAGACGCCTCCTTCTGCCTGTTACGTATATTCGGACAAACGCAAAAGGTCATGATATTTTTAAAATCCATGACCTAGAAACACAAGTAAGAAAGCTACTGTCAAGTTTGCTCGACTGTAAAATACCCGCCACCCATTTTTACTGAATGCAACAAACATTAAGCGCAAGAGCCGAAATATACTACTACTAAAAAAACATACCGCAGTGCACCACTTATAAAATTATTAACTTGGCTGCACTTTATTAGCTTTATGGAATGCAATTATTATATCACAGACTTACATAGCAACTGAACAGGTACAACTGCTCCTGAATGGACCTTTAAAAGTTTATGTTATTCTTCTATGTTTTCTGTCCTTTATTTTTAATTTGCGGGCGGAAGGGATGTAGCCGAATTTTAAACAAACTTGATATAGTGGCAATGTTACTACAAATTGTCATCAAATTTTGTGTACTTATGGCCCAATCGATCGATTTGGAACAACAGTATGAAATGACATACTTAAAATATCTGCCTAGTTGACTTCTGATATCTTTAAAATTACGAGTTTTGAAGATTTTTAATGATCGGAAATAGATATAGAATATTGAAAATAAAGTTGATCTGCGTATATTATGTAAGGACCTACATAGTACGAGGTGTATTCAAAAATTATCGCGAATTTTGAATTTTTGCGGGTTACGTATAATCGAATTTCGTTTTTTTTTTTGTGGCATTATGTTGGTACTCATGTCTGTCACTTATGCCGACAAGCTCGGCCTTTTTAATGTTCACTTAATTGTTGACAGCTGCTTTGCTTGCACGTGTTTTGGATCGTCTTCGATTTTTACCCATTTAAAAAAATGGATCAAAGAACCTGTATCAAATTTTGTGTGAACAACGAAATTAAGTGCGCGGATGCATTGCGAATGTTGACTGTGGCATACGGAGAAGCTACCTTGGACCGAAGCAACATTTATCGGTGGTACAAAATGTTCTCAGAAGGCCGAGAAGATGTGAACCAAGACCGAAAAATGCGCGCCAAGTTCTGTCGAATGTGAAAGTTTTGCTGATAGTTTTCTTCTATTGCAGGTGCGTGGTGCATCATGAGTTCTTGCCACAGGGTAGAACGGTCAATAAGGAATATTACCTGCAAGTTATGCGCAATTTGCGTGAAGCAATCCGCCAGAAACGCCCGGATTTGTGGAAGAACAAAAATTGGCTTTTGCACCACGATAACGCCCCTGCTCACACATCGTTGCTTGTGCGCGACTCTTTTTTCCAAAAACAACAAACAAATGATGCCGCAGCCACCGTATTCCCCACATCTGGCCCCCTGTGACTTTTTCTTGTTCCCTTAACTGAAGAGGCCCACGAAAGGACGATGTTACGCTACAATTGACGAGAGCTGAACAAGATAAAAAAAATGATTTTTTGAAGTGCTTCGAAGATTGAAAAAACCGTTGGCACAAGTGTATAATATCTCATGGGGGTTACTTTGAAGGGGACAAAATAGATATTCATGAATAAATAAATTGTTTTTGAAAAAACACAAAATTCACGATATTTTTATACCCGCCTACCCCGCCGCCAATTTTACCATCAAAATATTATATTTTTCAAAAATATACTGAAAAAATACTTTAAAAAATATAAATACTAAAAAATACCAAAATAATATATCAAAATTTGCATTGTTCGAAATTATTAGCTTGCCGGCACTTTAGTGTTTATTGAACATCTTTATTATATCGCAGAGTGTCATAGCAACTAACTAGGCAGCACTAGCAGTTGCACGTGGTAACGCCTTATAAAAGTAATTTTTTAATAACTTCCGCCCCCGTAAATAAAAAAAAACCAAATTCCAAGCGTCATGTTAAAGCTAGAACGTTCAGTATGGTACACACAATAATAATCATCATCTCATCATCATTTGGTTACAATCGGACAAAAAACACAGAAGTTATTAAATAATGACTTTTATAAGGCCAAATAAGGAGCAGCTACCCTGTTCAGCTGGTATGTCACTCAGTGACATAATAATGGTTTTCAATAAAAATAATAGAGATGGTCGCTCTTATTTATTCTTTCATTCAGTAAAATTGGGTGGCAGGTGTCTCACAGTCGAGCAAACTCGATAGTAGCTTTCTTACTTGTTTTTATTTATGTAGTGTTGTCATATTCAAATACTTATTTGCGGTATTCATTCTTGAAGTTGGTTATGGGATATATTTTTTATCAACAAACATTTAATGTTCCCGAATCGATTATATTATAACATTTAAGATAAATTAATTGTCGATACAAAGATTAGTTACCAAACACCTCAGTCGAAGGGTTACTATACAACCTGAAATAAATTATAAATAAATATGATATAAATAAATAATAAAGTGTAATGTAATAAATATAAATGTAAATGAATTTAACTTTTATTTTTTCCAGTATTTCCAATTTAAAATTAATAATTACCCGTCGACAACGATTCCGGTGATCATACATATAACCGTGCATGCAATGGACACGCTGTACTGCTAAGAGCATACCTCTTTCAACAGAATCTTTACTGTTGCTGCTGGCCTGATTAGCATTCACGCTCTGATTGCTATCTAGATTATTGTAGTAAATGACACGTGCAAAGCTGATTTGCAGCATGAATAGTCCAGTAAAAATACATAACGCCATCACTTTCACTCCGGGCCTACTCCACGATCGCATCATATTCATCTGATGTTAGCACGCTGGTGCTTAGTTACTGTTTGTCAATGAAATCAGTAATTTTAGTAAATGTGAATCGCGTCGCAGACAGCAAACTGTTTGTTTCCATTCTGTCTCTTATCCGTTGTCATGACGCTGATTATACAGTATTAAGAGTCTAAGTCTCTTATCAATGACTACAGTAGTGACTCGGTTGAATACCCTATTTATTAACCTAATTAAGTTATCTAATTTTTGTTCAAACTTAAAGAATATTTTTAATTGTTAAAGTGTATATGTATATACATACATATAAATGAAGTAAATATAATTTATTTTTAATAAAGTTTAATTTTCCGCAGTGTTGACCAGACCGAATGCATTAACATATATTCGTTTATGATAATGTGTGCAAGATATTCCTTAGGCGTCTTAATTAACGAAACAATCAATTTATAATTATAAAAAATTACCATTACATCAAAATTAATTACATTAACTTGGTAGCTTTATCTGAATCCAAAAGGAATTAATGTCATATGAAATTGTTATTCTTTCGAATGTGGCTTTCAACAAAGCTTATTGTTTTTTAACTTCTTTGTTATCTACAGCTCAACGAAAACAAGTAAGAAAGCTACAGTCGAGTTTGCTCGACTGTGAGATACCCGACGCCCAATTTTACCATCAAAATATTATATTTTTTAAAAATATGCTAAAAAAATACTTAAAAGAATATACTAAAATTATACCAAAATAATATATCAAAATTTTCTTTGTTCGAAATTATTAGCTTGGCGGCACTTTAGTTTGTTTATTGAACACCATTATTATGTCACGGAGTGTCATAGCAACTAGCTAGGTGCAGCTGCACGTGATTACGCCTTAATAACTTCTGCGTCTTTCATCCGATTGTAAAAATTCGCAGAGATCATTAAGATGGTGATTAGTATTGTGCGTACCAACATTGAACATTCTAGGATTAAACTGACGTCTGTAATTCAGTTTTTTTCAATTTGCATGGGCGGAAGGGGGCGTGGCCAAAATCAAAAACAAACTTGATCTGCGTGCAACAATAAGACATACGGTCCCGATCAATTTTTTGCACTATCTCTTATAGCCTCTGAAATCTAGGTGATCATACGGACGGACAGACGGACATGGCTATATCGTCTCGGCTGTTGACGCTGATCAAGAATATATTTACTTTATGGGGTCGGAGATGCTTCCTTCTGCCTGTTACATACATATTCGGTCGGCACAAAGCCATAATACCCTTCTACCCTTTGGGTCGGCGTGTATAAATATAGGACTATATTTATTTATTTATTTCGTTAAGTTAAGTACGCAGAAAACCTAAATCTGTAGTAAAGCGGAAAACTCCATACAAAATTAAGTAAGAAATTTTAATAACGAACTTTTGCGTTTATTTTCCAGTTAACAAAACTTACAAGATATACTAAAAGTGTAGAGGATATAACGTATGCTAATTTATACATATTTACGTTAAAAGCAACTCAAGTTATACATATTTTGCATAAAAATTGTAACAGTTGAAGTTAAAAATAAACTTTTACTGCGTGTTGATTTGTTATAGTCTATAGGATTCCGTGAATGTGTATTTGTATGTTTGTATGAAAACTGATTGTATGAAGTTGATATTTTGGTTACTAAAAGGCAGGAAAATCCATTTGCCTCAACCCAGTCAAAGTAAAAGTAAGGCAACCTGATATTTGCAAAACCTGGAGAAAATATCAGTTAAATAGGTTTAAAATATTAATTTAATAAATTTAATATATTGAAAATTTTCAGAACATAAGAAAAAACTTAATATAATACATTTAGCACTATATATTATATTAATAACGAGAAAAAGAAATCCATAATTTTTGTGTGTGTCAATATTGGCACACTGCCATTTGTATACTATTGGTCACAAATACTCATAGTTGGACGGATTGGAATGGTGGGACTTACACCAAAGGAGTCAATTTCATTGTGAAGTAAATTGTGTTAATAATGACGACCAACAAAAAAGAAAAAAATTCGATACATTTTACAATTTATTTTCAAGATATTCGAAAACGCATTCGAGGTACCATGCCTGCTAATAGTAAGGTATGAGTATTTTTGTCCCGAAGCCTTCGTTCTGGCAATTTCGACGTCAAATACAGACCCGTTGTCAAAAGTTCCGATCACATAGTTGGAATTATAACAACAGAGCGTCATGCCAGTGTTGTAGCTTCGGCAAAGATCTAAACAATAATCACAAAACAGCATTATAATATTTAAAGCTACCTGAAATTAAAAAGATTTTCGATGCTTCAACACCGTGTGTATGAAACACACAGACAAATATTCATGACAATTCATGCGGTGTTCAAGCATCGAAAATTTGGATTTTAGAGACTATCAAAGCCGAGCTAACACCACGTCCCTGTCCACCAACCCAAATGGAAGCAAACGCATTGCAAGCGAAATTTAAAAGCTAGAATTTTTAATGCACACAAAGATAAATAACATCTTAGTGATTTATCTACGATCGGTTAATAAACACGGAAGTTATTCAAGATATATTTTAAAAAGTGAAATCAGGTACAGCTGTAAAACTTTAGTCACAATGCCAGATTTTGACTGATGAACTCTAAATTGCAATATAAAGACATTTCGACTTTTTCGCACGACAAAAATATTCGATGTTATATGTAATCTGTGTTGTAAAAAAACCCAATTATTAAGACAATTAAGAAAGTTACTGTCGAGTATGCTCGACTGTGAGATACCCGCCACCCAATTTTACCATCGAAATAATACATTTGAAAAAATATACTGGAAATATACTAATAAAATATAATATAATATACTATATATACCCGACTATATATGCCTACCCAAAGGGTAGAATGGTGTTATAAATATGTTTATTTTTGCTCTATTATAACTCACTGATTTGCACTGTTACTCGACCCTTTTATTAACCTGATTTACATTTAAATAATTTTATTACCAGTGCCAAACTTTTCGTTTATATTTAACACACTGTGTATTTTATTTAAATTTATCAGTTTTTGTTTCCATATATATTGAACGTTGACGTACTAACGCCAGTGCGATGAAGTGGCCCGGCGACATCAAGCACAGGCTTGTTAACACGTGAACCCAAGCATTCAGACCGACTTTATCAAACGTTTGGGATGCATCGAGAAATAATATCCTGATGTTCGAATACGGTTTGTAATTATTGTGTTATTCGAATGACGTTTTGAATGGTTCCATGTTTTTTACGACCAACATGATAAGCTAGTATTTGGAGTAAGGAGAGAACTGTATGACCCTTGCCCACCTATGGTATCATTACAATGAATGACTTTTCTATTAATAATAATCACTGGAGTTATTAAGCCGCAGCTTGGAGACTTTTTAGGGTAAAACTTTCATGATTATTTCAATTCGATTATGTCAAACCTAAGGCCGAACTAAGGCTGGTTGGTGCTAGGATCAATTTTTTCAGGATTCCACTGAAACTAATTATGTGTTAGCTCTGTCTATGTTACTTCCCTGGTGTGGCTGGACTGGAGTGAGCTCTCCTATGTATACTATTGTTTGTTGATAGTTGCTCTATGACTGTGGTCATGTTGCTTTTATTGCATGCACGCATTGGTGAGTTTAGGTGAAGCTTGCCTCAACGGTTGTTTTAATTTTTAAAATCCTTCTGTAATTGAGTAAGACATTTGTCGTTTTTGGAGTAGATGTGCGAGATGCGACAACAATGAGAGTTTTCGGTGTGCTCGAAAAGCTTTCGACTTCAGCTTCAGAATTAATCAATAGATCCAAATTAATGTGCGAATTTATATATGTATGTATGTATTTTCAATATTATAAGTCCAGTTTCTTCTCTTGGTCATGAGTTTATAAGTTTGCTCTATAGTTTCTGGGCCTTGAAAAAGAACGGGCAAGAAATCAGATAACAGTTAAGAAAATTAGCGCTTATGAAGAAACTTAGTCAAGCGTACCATTCGCTTTTTTATTGGATTGTAAAATTGCGTCTAGATATCCAATTTATTTGGCGAGTGTTATTATTATTATAATTATTTTGTAAAAGGGAGTCTCCCAACAGAGAAGGTGCGAGGCACTGCGACCACGGAGGTCTTTTGGGCCTATAGGCTCTCCCTAGCTAGACAAAAGATGCTCTGCTTCCCTAATGAAGCAAAGCAGATCTTTTGGCCACTAAGAAAGCCAACGAGGAGGTGAAGATCCCTCCTGGAAAGTAAGCTGGTTTTCCGGTCGACCACGGGATTGATAAGCTCCTTGGCTTGCCGCATCCCTGGTTCGACAGACCAGTAGCGATTAGTCGACCTAACAGCCCAGGTTTTCACAATAGCTGAGATGGTTGACCAACTCATGCCACAGAAGGGCTCAGGGCCGGAAAAAGTAGCTGACGAACCGGCCCTCGCAAGTTCGTCCGCTAGCTCATTGCCCTGGATACCAGAGTGTCCAGGTACCCATAGAAGGGTGACATAGTTAGTAAGAGACAGTCTCTGGAGGCAGTTAAAGCAATCGGCTACCAGTGGAGAGCTTACTCTTTTGGAGGAGAGGGCTAAGATGGCGGCTTGACTGTCAGATAAGATGTAGATGTTTGCTCCTCTAATCCCCTTCTCTAGGATCAGACGGCAGCAGAACTCGATGGCATGAACCTCAGATTGGAAGACTGTGGGCCATTTGCCCATAGCAATTGAGGTTTTAGAGTTGGGTCCAAAGATCCCCGCTCCGACCCCCTGATCAGTTTTTGACCCGTCGGTATACCAGTGAATACCGTAGGGGTCGCTGATGGGGTTGCCAGTGTCCCAGTCCTTCCGGTCCGGGATGAGGGTTTTGAATTTAGCATCAAAGAAAAGTTCATTTGTCATAGTATCTGATCTAGTGCAGATATCTATGCCAGATGTGTCTTTGATCAGACTAGCATGTCCCGACTCGGTAGCTAAAAGCCCTGATTAGAGCTTGATTCTAAGAAGGCTCATAGCAGTGACTTCTTTAATTTGGATATGAAGCGGAGTCAGATTCAGTATCGATTCCATTGCTGCGGTGGGACAGGTGCGAAGTGCACCTATCAGTGAAAGGCACAGCAGACTGTGCAATTTATTGCATTTGCTGATGGCAGTGACCTGCGTAACCTTTGGCCACCACACAATAGCAGCATAGGTGACGATGGGTCTGACCATCATGGCAAAAAGCCACCGGATGGTGCAGGATTTAAGACCCCAGATTCTACCAAAGAATCTCCTGCAGGCCCACATGGCATGGGTCGCCTTTGTGAGGGTGCTGCTGAGGTGGGAGTTCCAATTTAGTCTTTTATCGAGGGTCACCCCTAGATATTTGACTTCGTTGGATAGCCCCACAGGGAAGCCGCTGATATAAAGTTGACCAATGTCAACGGAATAGCGCCTAGTGAAAGGAACTATAATAGCTTTCTGTGGATTGATGCTAAGACCAACATCTGCGCACCATCTACTTACCGTGTTCAGAGCTGATTGGACTGGAATAGTTACCGGTCACTATTAGAGCCAGGTCGTCAGCATATCCGATAGCTTCAACGCCCTGCTCGGAGAGTAAGACTAGTAGTTCGTCAACTACTAGGGACCAGAGTAGGGGGGATAGAACCCCTCCCTGGGGACAGCCTTTGACTGCATTAATGCACGCAGTCGTGGAGTCCAGGGTGAAAGTGATAATCCGGTGTTTGAGCATAGCTTCAATCCACCGGATCAAAGGACGGGCAGTTCCTCTACGTTCTAGAGCAGTAGAGATTGACCCGTAGCCGGTATTATCAAAAGCACCTTCTATATCCAGAAAAGAGCACAAAGCAATGTTCTTGGATACAAAGGCTCTTTCAATTTTTCCCACTAACCTGTGGAGAGCGACCTCCGTCGATTTGCCGGCTATGTACGCAAACTGCGTGGGATGCAGAGGTGTCGACGTCTGCAGAG
Organism: Drosophila pruinosa; assembly: GCA_018150935.1. Taxonomy (NCBI): domain Eukaryota; kingdom Metazoa; phylum Arthropoda; class Insecta; order Diptera; family Drosophilidae; genus Drosophila; species Drosophila pruinosa. Next base: position 408,342 of record JAECWR010000073.1, on the reverse strand, counting down.
AGCACCGAATGTGCATATCTATAAGTCTTTCCGCCGTTTTAAGCCGAAAGGAAGTAAGACTGATCGGCCGATAGGACTTAGGCTGGTCAAGCGGACGATTCCCTTGCTTGAGGATGAATACTACATTTACTCTCTTCCAAGAGATGGGTATGTATCCCCAAGTAAAACTAGCTCTAAGAAGGCCGACCAATGGATCAAGAATATGAGCCATACTGTTTTGAATAAGGGCTGGGAAGATTTTGTCACCCCCTGGGGCTTTGAAGGGAGTGAAAGAATCTACAGCCCATTTGACCTTTTCGGGGTCGAAGATGGATCCAGATAGGCTGAATCCGCGTGAGTCCGGTGACAAAGTGGCGTCATCGCGACCGGAGAGATCTGGATTCGCCACTGAACCCGGGAAGTGGACTTGAAGTAGAAGCTCAAGTGTTTCCCTACGATCTTGAGTGAAAGAGCCATCTGCTCTTTGAAGAAGCCCTATTCCATTAGACGACCCTTTAGCCAATACTTTATGAAGCCTCGCTGCCTCTGGCAACGATTCTAAGCTACCACAGTAGCTGCGCCATGTATCGCGTTTAGCTCGTCTAATGCTTTTGTTGTAGTTGGTAAGAGCGTCCCTATAGACGTCCCAACTAGCACGGTTAGATTTAGCCTTATTAAAAAGAGTTCTAACCCTCCTTCTAAGGACAGCCAGTTCCTCATTCCACCACGGAATTTTCCGATTGACCCTTAGGGTCTTCTGGACTGAGCTGTCCTCGAAGGATGAGATAAGCACATCTTGGAGCAGATTGGCAGCGAGTTCTATCTCAATGATAGAGTTAGGATTGCTGACCAATAGGTCTGCTTTGAAAGCTACAGAGGCTTTAAAGAGCTCCCAATTTGTCTTTTTAGGACAGAAGGAGTTTTGGCGAATTTCGACTTGGCCAGGAAGGTCAAACCTGATGTGCTGATGGTCTGACAAAGTGGCTTCGTCTGTGACCCGCCAATTAACAAGCGAACTCGCTATCGAGGTGCTGATTAGGGTGAGATCTAAAACCTCTTCCCTAATAGCATTGATAAAAGTGGATTTGCACCCTATGTTAGCTGCATCTAATTGACAATACAATAAGTAGTCTAAGAGGGACTCACCACGTTTATTGATGTCGCTGCTCCCCCAGATCGTGTGATGTGCATTGGCATCACAGCCGATCACGAGCGGCTTGTTGTTGCGATGACAGAATTCCACCAGCCGCTGGACCTCTGCTGGAGGAACATCATCCACATCGCCCTGGAAGTATGCGGAGGCGATCACAACTTCCCGGACACCGTCTGCAATGGCTACCTCAATAGCCGTTGCTATCAGGTCTCTGTGGATGAAGTTAGTTAGTGGGAAATGTCTGACACTGTTATCCAAAAGTATAGCAGTGCGCGGGGCACCTCCCATATGGTCATATAACAACTTACATGATCTACATGATAGTCCACGTATTTGGGCACCGATCAACCATGGTTCTTGGACGAGAGCCAGGTTGATTTGGTCTTCACAGACGACCCTGCACAGTGTGGCCGACGCTCCTCTAGCGTCTGCAGGTTCGCCTGGAGCACTTTAAGTTTGCTCATCTTCCCTCCTGATGGCGGTCGAGACAAGGCCACTTGCCTTGCCCCCCCGAGAGTCGTTACCGCGAATGCCCTTCGGCGGTCGGGACGAGCCACTCGGGAGGTCGCCTTGCGACCCCGCTCGCGGGAGGTGCCCTTGCGGGTGGGTTGCGGCCTGAGTTGCTGGCAGTGGGCATGGCCGAGGCACCGATGACGGTTGACGGACAGCGACCACTTGTCACACGTCTAGTTGGGCCCTTCGGGGCTGTGACCACAATGGCCGGTGGGGTGGGGGAAGGAACCTTGAGTACCAATCCGGCCGCAGCGCTCGTGGAGGCCACAGGGTTAGCCAATGCTGAAATCCCTGAGGGAACCACTGGCGCCGTTGCCGGAGCGGCACTGGCAGGAGAGAGAGCGAGTGAGGATGTGGATGGAGCAGGGATGGCGGAGGAGGCTTTGGGAGCTGAATTCTTTAGGATCAATTTGACCCTGCCATATCGGAATTTCACCTTCCCTTGGCACTCCGTCAGAGCCCTGTAAGACTCCTCATCAACCAACATTGCGAGGTGAGTCGTTGTGCCGTTTAGGCTGTGCTGCACCACCCTCCACAGCTTCGTGGAAAAGCTATTGGCGTTCTGGAGCCCAATAAATTCCAGGATGGTTGCAGGAGTAAACTCAGCACTACTGGGAAAGTAACCTGTGATGAGGTGAGCCTTGGGGAACTCCGTTTCCTCCAGCAATTTGACGTCACGGGCGCTGATGGACCTGATGTGTCCAACAGCTCCCCTGACCCAATTGGCAGTGCTGCTATCCTCGCACACCAAAAGCAGCCACTCATTTCGGGGTATACAGCCCTCGAAACCCGGACTAACCATTGGTGAAGAGTGCAACAGCACCGCCTTTAGAATGCTGGATTTCAACGTAGCCAACTGCTCCGCTGAGAGGGGTTTGGTTGAATCAGCCGAAGTGAAGCCCAATTTCACGCTGCTAACCACTTGGCTGAAGAGTGATTTCGTGGACTCCTTATGAGTCTTTTTGGGCCTCTTTGAAGAGCTGGTGGGCTCGACGATGGTATCGTCAGCGCGCGTCCGTTTAGCCTTGGTGTTAACGGGGGGCGCAGTGGCGATAGCCAGAGCCTCCTCTCTGTTAGAACCCTTTGCGAGTGCAGCTTTAAAAAGCTTCTTCTCGCGGCTCTGCAGTTTAATAAAGGCGTCCTTAGATTCCAGCCGCAGCAACTGGATCTGAGAGCATGCTTCCGTAAGGCCTGACCTCTGAGAGGCCACGGAAGCGTCGTCAGCAAAGCTGATTCGGTCGCAGTTAGCTTCCTCGTCCGAAGACAATACCTCGACGGGTTGCTGCCGGACTGAACCGCTACTGGACGGAAGTTCAGCACTAGCGAACCCTGTGTCCAAGGGAGTTCGTGGCCTTTCCGGATCCCCTAGAATACTAGAGTCGAGACCCGTAGTATTGGGGGTGGAAGCCAGCAGCCCACTGGCTGCAGTGCTGGTGTAGGGGTCAGCCGTGAAGGCATCGCCCGGAGATGATATTTTTAAAGCCGTATCAGGCTTTTCTATTTTGAAATTTTGATCCATGAATTAAAGATCCCACGAGTAGGCGGAAAGGGAAGATCATCCACGGCATAGCCCGCATATCGTGGAAAGTCTAAGTGAAACTGGAGGATGACAGATATGTATCCAGAGTCCGCATACTAGAGACCAGGCTACCCCCCGGCCATGCATCCATCATCCATCAGCGTATGCTGTTCCACCTTGGATTGGGGTGATTTATAGATTCACGATCTTCGCCCGACTACAATTAGTCAGCACCTCTAGCAGAGACATGACCGTGCTAGGGGTCTGCTTCCAGTCGCCCTCGCGTGGAGAGTATAGTCGCACTTCCGACAGTAGGAGCAAGGACGGCACGTGCCCCAGCCAATACTGGGATTACATGTTGGTCCCCTTGCTTCCTCTGACGGCTGACGGCCTTGGCGAGTGTTAAGTCTACTATTGTTATAAAGTGATCTCCAAGGGAACTAATTTAATATTCCTTCAAATATACTAAAAAGAGGGCGAAATCATAAGTCGGTAACTGTTCTATTGCTGCTATCCTTGAGTAAATTTATAGATATGAATTGCAATTTGCTATAGTAGTTGCAAATTTTTTATGGGTGTTTGATGTGGTTTCTAATCAAGTTATCGGTTCCACCATGTGGTTATCCATCTGGGTTATTTATTCCATAAAATAAATAACCTGTTATTGGGAAATTGTATTTCTTGGTAAGGTATATTTCTGAGAGCAAAACATTGGTATGCTTATCGTGAAGAAATTGAGTTATTTCAACTTTGTGCCATGAAAGGCCTTTGACCCTCTACATAGATCAACCTAGGGAAGATATTGATTGCTTTGGTGGCTGCACCAGCAGGTATTGATTTTTCAAAAGATTTACAGTGAAGCCCGCATGAGTTCGCAATTTTCCTGATATGCTGATTGTGTGCAAGGAGAAAGAAAGCGCTCTGTCGTTCATTATGAGCAAAAGCTCACCAAAAGTGTTGACCCACGACTGCTTTAAGTCGTGCTAAGATTCTTAATTGAGTTCAAAGCACTCCTTTTTTTTTTTAATACGTTGCTCTATTTATTGAATCTTCTCGTCATGAGACTAACAATAAGGTTACAAATCTTAAAGATTAACTTAACAAACAGTCACTATTGCAACTGATATGAGTTTTTGTGGCCCTAATATTTAACGTTGGGTTGGCATATCAATATGACGAAGCCTAGTTCGGCTAAATAGCCGTGTTAAGTCCCTCGCAGGATTGTTCGGATGGGCATGTAATTTGCTGCGATATTTTTCCATTTGTTGGGCTATTTCATCTTTGACCCGAAGTGTGAATAAATCCCTCTGGATGTTTCAATTACGAACGTACCACGGTGCGCTGGCGATGGTTCTCAGGATCTGCGATTGGGTTCTTTGAATGACTTCTACACCCCATAATTGGGAACCATAAGTCCAGATGAGTTTTAAGACGGAGTTGTATAGTAGGACCTTATATTCCAGTCTTAGGGGAGAATGTGCACTAAGAAGCCAATGTTGACTACTGGCTTTAAGTTCGCGGTGTGTTCTTTTTGCTTCGATGTGTCTACGCCATGTGAGTCGTCTGTCATGATAAATACCTAGATACGTAACTTCAATTGATTTTGGGAGAAAAGTCTTATTTAGCATTAGTAAATGGCAATCATGTCTGTTAAGAGTAAATGTTACGTGTTTGCATTTCTGCTCGTTAACTTTGATTCGCCAGTTACGTAGCCATTTCTCAATATCTAACAGATGGAGACCAAGTTGTGCCGTAGATTGCCGTTGGCATTTTGAACTGCTCAGGATTGCAGTGTCATTGGCAGATGTCGATATTGTAAGCTGTCTCGATGTTGGTATTGCGACTGTATATAGCAGTTATAGGGTTGGGCCAAGTACACTGCCTTGACGAACCCCAGCTTCTATGATATGGTCTTCAGACATAACATTTTCGCATCTAACTGAAAACACTCTTTTGTCCAGATACGACTTTAAGAGCTTATGGGTGCAGCCAGGGAGTGATGATTTAATTTTATGCATAAGGCCATCTAACCAGACTCTGTCAAATGCTTAGAACACGTCGAAAAATATGCCAGTGCAGTACTCTTAGTTTTCGAATGCAATTCGAATTTCAGATGTTATTCGATTTTTCTTGTTCGATTGTTCCATGTTTCTCTTGAAAACCGAATTGATGTTCCGGAATTATATTATGATTTCGCAGATAGGAAATATCAAAGGTGAGGAGACATTTTTCGAACAGTTTTGAAATACAAAGTAGTAAGCTTATAGGTCTGTATGATGATTGGACTGTATGATCCTTTCCAGGATTAGGTATCATAATGATGATCGACTACCAATTCGATGTGTAGTGACCTACTATAGTTATTGCATTGAAGAGCTGACAAGTAGTTTGAATGGCGCAATATGATCATCTCGTTTAATTGTAACCATATTTTCTGAGATCATTAAGATGGTGATCAGTATTGTGCTCACCAAAATTGAAAGTTCTAGGTTTAAAACGACGCTTGCAATTTTTTTCGATTTGCAGGGGGGCGTGGCCAAAGTCAAAAACAAACTTGATCTGCGTGCAACAATAAGACACACTGTCCCGAGAATTTGGTTGCTCTATCTCTTATAGTCTCTGAGAACTAAGTGTTCATATGGACAGACGGACATGGCTATATCGTCTCGGCTGTTGACGCTGATCACGAATATACGTGTATATACTTTCTGTTAGATACATTTTCGGTCGGCACAAAGTTATAATACTCTTCTACCCTTTGGGTAGGCGGGTATAATCATTGATTCGATATTGCCTTGTGGCTGTCCTGTTGGCTGCTCAGCATTTTCCTTGTTATATTCTCTGAGCGGTAATGGCATTGTAGGATTTGTACTATTTATGTGAGACCTGATTTAAGCGCACTTGCAAATGTTACGTTTCTGTTGGTTTCTCATGATTACCGAATTAGCTTTTGATGAGGAGTAGAGATCAGGTGCATATTTTGAGGGTATTGTTGTGTTCTGTGTGCATTGTGAATGCACAGTAGACACTTTTTGGTATTTGCGGTTTCTTAGCTCCTTATATACAGTGCAACCTCTGTAGTTTGCCGTGTGGTTACCTTCGCAGTTACTACACTACTTCATGCTGGGATCGGCTTTGTGTGATGGACAGTCTACAGAGATGTGAAGCTCTCCACAAGCTACACATACAGGGCGAAGGGTACAATAAGTTCTTGTATGACCATATTCTTGGCAATTTGCACACTGTACGAATACCTTGCGTTTATGGGGCTCTTCAACAGTGATTCTACTGTGTAAGAGATATTGCAGCTTATAAATGGGGTGAACCTTCTATTTTATTGCCCAAGAGTCTGGTTTATGTTCGACCTTAAAAAGATGTTGTGGCTTTTTATCCTTATTAAATATGTTAATTACTGATTTTGGCTTAAGACCTTGTTCTATTAGTGCTACCAATATTTACTCAGGAATTATTTCAGGTTCAATGCCTTTTATAACTATGTGCATCGCATATAGAGTCTTTTCGCTGAGTTTATTTATGATAAATTGTTGTTATTTATTCACTGTTCACTTGGAATACTTTGTATATTTGCGTAAATAACCTTTCACAAAGTTATATGAATAACATTTGTGGAATTATTCTTTGTAATGACATCGCATATAGAGTCTTTTCGCTGAGTTTATTTATGATAAATTGTTGTTATTTATTCACTGTTCACTTGGAATACTTTGTATATTTGCGTAAATATCCTTTCACAAAGTTATATGAATAACATTTGTGGAATTATTCTTTGTAATGACGAAATTTCAAATTTATTTATTTTGTTTTTTGATATTTTTACATTTTACTTCCAGTGTTATGGGTTCATCGTGGCACATTAAGAAAATAAGACTGCACTTGCCGACGACTATGGTGAAATCTGCAAACAAGTGAATCTAAATGATTTACTTATATTAATTATTTTAAAGCCTTTCAAACTGTTATAAAAAACTTAAAACGTTGCCAATTCAATATCGCATCTCTGATTCGTGTCAAACGTGTTTATTTTTGCTCTATCATAACTCACTGATTTTCACTGTTTCTCGTAGTTTTTATTAAACTGATTTACACACTACCCAAAGGGTAGAAAGGTATTTTAACTTTGTACCAACCGAAAATGTACATATGTAACAGGCAGAAGGAAGCAGAGACGATATAGCCATGTCCGTCTGTCCGTATGAACATCTAGATCTCAGGGATTATAACAGCTAGAGCAGCCAAATTTTCTGGATAGTATGTGTTATTATTGCATGCAGATCAAGTTTGTTTTTTAATTTTGGCCACGCCCCCTCCCGCCCACGTACATCAAAAAATGTTAATTGCAAGCGTCATTTTAAATCTAGAAAGTTCAGTTTTGGCACACACAATTCTCCTCATCATGTTAATGATCTCTGAAAATCGGTAATAATAGGATATAAAACACAAAAGTTATAAGGCGAAATTAGGTGCAGCTGCACCTGATCAGTTTGTATGTCACTCAGTGACATAATAATGGTGTTCAATAAACATAATAAAGTGCCAACAAGCTAATCATTTTGAACAAAATTAATTTCGGTACATTTTTTTTGGTTTATTTTTAGTATATTTTGCAGTGTATTTTTGTATTTATTTCGATGGTCGTTCTTATTTCTTCTTCCATTCATTAAAATTGGGTGGCGGGTATCTCACAGTCGAGCAAACTCGACTTTCTAGCTTTCTTACTTGTTTGATATCATGTTTGTCTGTTTCAACAAAAAATGCCGCTTGTCAGCAAACTCTAATAGAGGTTTTGTTTGCTGCAAATTTGTGATAACCTTTTCACAAGTTCTAAAAAACTTTCGAATAGTTTATCAGATTTAGATTCTGGGCTTAAGAGCATGACATTCTTGGCTGAGTTTCCGAAGCGGAAAAAGCCAACAATCGTTTGTCTATTGGCTCCAATGAACTTTGTATATCACAGCATGCTCCCACTTTGTGCGTTCAAAAAAATATTGAGTTCATGTCCTTTGCCTCAATGACAATGTTCCCATAAATGTCGTTGTCTCAGATCCCGTTCTAATTTCGGATTCTCCAGAAATTGATTCTATCGATGAATTTCGTAAAGCATCCATCCCTTTATCACCTAGCTTAGAAGTTCCCATTATAAGGTATGCGATAGGTGTTCAAAATACACTTATAGGTGTTCCTCCGATGACTTGATTTTTATTTTGGATCCTAATGCACTAACGTATCCCGATCCACTCCCATCTCCTCTTTCGAAGATCGTTATCATCCAACTCTGGAGGAATTGATTGATATACCAGTAAGTATGTCTGCTCCGCATCTTTTAGCGGAGAACCGGGTTCGACGTTTATGGAATACAGATTTTTAGCTCCATATTTTCTCAAATTGACTGTCCCCAGCTGTCTTTGTGTAGGGATATGGAAGATGCGAGTAGGACTTTCTATTCTACAATAAACTCATTATTTGATATTTGTGTACTATTTAATACTCCCTACAAATCAAATAAGCCTTTATGGTTAACTAGGGAATTAACGAAATTAAAGATTAAAAAGTCTAAGCTGTATAAAAAATTTAAGGAGACCGCGTCTCTCTTAGATTTTTATACCCGCCTACCCAAAGGGTAGAAGGGTATTATGGCTTTGTGCCGACCGAAAATGTATGTAACAGGCAGAAGGAAGCATCTCCGACCCCATAAAGTATATATATTCTTGATCAGCGTCAACAGCCGAGACGATATAGCCATGTCCGTCTGTCCGTCCGTCCGTCTGTCCGTCTGTCCGTCTGTCCGTTCGTATGAACCTAGATCTCAGAGACTATAAGGGACAGAGCAACAAATTTTTCGGGACAGTATGTCTTGTTGTTGCACGCAGATCCAGTTTATTTTTGATTTTGTCCACGCCCCCTCCCGCCCCCGTAAATCGAAAAAAACTGAATTGCAAGCGTCGTTTTAAACCTAGAACGTTAAATTTTGGTACGCACAATACTAATCACCATCTTAATGATCTCTGCGAATTTGGTTACAATCGAAGAAAAAACACAGAAGTTATTAAGATATTACTTTTATAGGGCATTACCACGTGCAACTGCTAGTGCTGCCTAGCTAATTGCTATGACACTCCGCGACATAATAATGGTGTTGAATAAACCAACTAAAGTGCCGCCAAGCTAATAATTTCGAACAAAGAAAATTTTGATATATTATTTTGGTATTTTTAGTATATTTTTTTTAGTATTTTTTCAGTATGTTTATACTATTATATAAATATAATATTTGGATGGTAAAATTGGGTGGCGGGTATCTCACAGTCGAGTAAACTCGACTGTAGCTTTCTTACTTGTTTATGTTATTCTGTAGCTCGATCGAATTTCACTGCCCTAAATAACCATAGCTACAGGGATGATTTGAGAAAGTGCAAACTTACGTTTAGGAGTAATCCGAAACACTTTTATTACTTGGTAAACTCTAAGCGCAGGTCATCAACTACCAATGGTCAGCCGATCGCTGATCTGTTTGCTGACTTTTTGCAAGCCACCTATTCTTCCACTACATTTCAAAATACCAACATATTGATCAATGACCGCACAAATTGACAAAGGTTTTTTTTAAATATAGGTCGAGTTGTCATCCATTGAAATTAAAGGATTTGAATCTAAAATGCAAACAAATGTTATTTATACTAATTTAAGTGAAGCTGTTGACTCCGTCAATCGTAGTGTCCTATCATACAAACACTATCTTTTAGGATTTCCACAAAACTTAATTTTGTGCATAGCTTGAATCTTTCGTGAAGGACTTGAAAGAGTATTCTTTAAGTGTTTTTTGTCGAAACCTATTTTAGTGACTTCTGGTGTTCCATAGGGAAGCCATTTAGTTCCACTGCTGTTGATATTATTTATAAATAATCTTCCTTCTCTCGTTTTTTCATGTACGTTGACGATGTTAAGCTCTGTCTGACCTTCAATGATCATTTTCCTAGCCTTTGGTTACAATCTGATCTTAATTATTTTCAATTGTGGTGCACTATAAATTTATTAAATCTTAACTCTAATAAATGCAAACAAATGCCATTTATTGGAGTTCCACTTATTTTTGGAATTATCATCTTAACGGCTCAACCCTCGAACGTATAAAGTCAGTCACCGATTTAGGTATACTTCTGGATTCAAAACATTAGTTCGACCAGCATATTTTATCTGCTGCGATTACGAGTAGAGCCATGGGAGTACTTGGATTTATTAAGCTTTAGTCTAAGGAACTTAACGATTCTTTTCTATCTAAATATTTGTCTATCTCACTGGTTCGTCCTATACTTGAGTATAAAGCTATCGTATGGTGCCACCAGTACAAGGTTCATTACGATAGGCATGAATCAGAGCACAATTAATTTATTTTCTTTACCCTTCTTGGTCTTAACTGAAACTGGTGTACCGTTTTTACATAGACCAATTAGCAGTGAAATTGACTCTTCCGAGTTGATTAGCCAAATTAGCTTTTCCGTTCCGGTAAGGACGACCAGAAATTTTCTTCCTCTCTCACTAATACGCTGTACTATCAACTATGCTGGCCATAATCCTTTATACATTTTAAGTTCAAATTTCTCTAATATTTCTGCTGTAATTTGTAATACACTCACTTAAATGCAAAAACTTTGATATTGAAACATTTGTCTCGCAGTAAATTAATATTATCAATGTTTAGTCTATATATTCCCGCACGTCAGGCGGTGCGGCTCTCGGCCGACTGGGCGGATAGTAGTTTTGCGTCTGCCTGGGTCCACGCGTTAAGAAGCCTGTGTTTGGTGCCGCTGTGCTGTAGAAGGGTATTATAACTTTGTGCCAACCGAAAATGTATGTAACAGGTAGAAGGAAGCATCTCCGACCGCATAAAGTATATATATTTCTGGTCAGCGTCAACAGCCGAGACGATATAGCCATTTCCGTCTGTCCGTATGAACACCTAGATCTCAGAGACTATAAAAGATAGAGCAACAAATTTTTCCGGATAGTGTGTCATATTGTTGCACGCAGATCAAGTTTGTTTTAGATTTTAGTCACGCCCCCTTCCGCCCCCGTAAATCGAATAAAACTAATTCCAAGCGTCAGTTTAAACCTAGAACGTTCAATTTTGGTACGCATAATAGCAATCACTATCTTAATGATTTTTGAAAATTTGGTTACAATCGGATAAGGAACTCAGAAGTTATTAGAGAATTGCTTTTATAAGGTGTCACTCAGTAACATAACAATGGTGTAAAATAAACCTATTAAAGTGCTGCAAAGCCAATAATTTCGAATAAAGAAAATTGCAAGCGTCGTTTTAAACCTAGAATTTCAATTTCTGTGGTAAGCACAATACTGACCCCCATCTTAATGATCTCTGAAAATTTGGTTACAATCGAGTAAAAAACACAGAAGTTACTAAGAAATTACTTTTATAAGGCGTTATCACGTGCAGCTGCACTTGGTGCAATGGTGGAATGGTGTTCAATAAACTAACTAAAGTGCCGCCAAGCTAATAATTTCGAACAAAGAAAATGATGATATATTATTTTGGTATATTTTTAGTATATTTTTATACCCGCCTACCCAAAGGGTAGAAGGGTATTATGGCTTTGTGCCGACCGAAAATGTATGTAACAGGCAGAAGGAAGCATCTCCGACCCCATAAAGTATATATATTCTTGATCAGCGTCAACAGCCGAGACGATATAGCCATGTTTTTGTTTTTGATTTTGGCCACGCCCCCTCCCGCCCCCGTAAATCGAATAAAACCGAATTGCAAGCGTCGTTTTCAACCTAGAACCAAATTTTCAGAGATCATTAAGATGGTGATTAGTATTGTGCGTACCAAAATCGTTCTAGGTTAAAAATTACGCTTGAAATTTGTTTTTATTTTTATTTACGTTGGCGGAAGGGGGCGTGGCAAAAATCTAAAACAAAAACATGGCTATATCGTCTCGGCTGTTGACGCTGATCAAGAATATATATACTTTATGGGGTCGGAGATGCTTCCTTCTGCCTGTTACATACATTTTCGGTCGGCACAAAGTTATAATACCCTTCTACCCTTTGGGTAGGCGGGTATAAACACAGAAGTTATTAAATGATTACTTTTATAAGGCGTTATCAAGTGCAGCTGCACCTGGTTGTTGATATGTCACTCCGTGATATAATAATGGTGTTCAATAAACCAACTAAAGTGCCGCCAAGCTAATAATTTCGAACAAAGAAAATTTTAGTGTATTATTTTGGTATATTTTTAGTATATTTTTTCAAAATATTTTTGAATAATTTAATATTTCGATTGTCGTTCTTATTTCTTCTTCCATTCTTTAAAATTAGGTGGCGGGTATCTCACAGTCGAGCAAACTCGGCAGTAGCTTTCTTACTTGTTTAATGTTGGTTCGTAAAGCACCCTTATTTTTTGTTGTATTACGTATAAATTTTTATACTATAGCTTATGCCTATCCATAGAGTAGAAAATTATTATAACTTTGTGTCAACCAAAAATCTATATAACTGGCATATTATTGATCAGCGTCAACAGTCGAGATGATAGCCTTTCCATTCGCACGAAAATATGGATATGCTAGAGCAACCACATTTGGTGATAAGATAAAGTAATATAGCCACAAATCGAAAAAAAATGAATTAAAAGCGTGTTTATTTTTTTTACACACCATCAAAATTATGATCTTTCAGCAGCTGTTATTTATGATCGGACAATAAACACAGAAGTTATTCATAATATACTGTTAATGCGTGAAATCAGGTGTAGCATCACCTGTTGAGTAGATATGTCACTTAAAAATAATGGTATTTAATAAGCCTAATAAAGTGCAGCCAAGCTAATAATTTTGAAACTGGTATACTGCGAAATATTGTATTGTATATTCGCGCTAAACAGTATATTTCTGTGTCGCTCTTAATGCTTTTTGCATTGAAAAAAATGGGTGGCGGGTATCTCACAGTCGAGCAAACTCGACTGTAGCTGTCTAACTTGTTCGTATAATGCGAATGAGAGCCGTAACACATAAAAAATGGCTCTCACCTCGCATCTCGGTTTAGCTACCGCTTCGGCAATGCATGACAAATCGTTTAAAATTGTGATATTGCTTTTCCAATAGTTTATTGCGCGACAAAATTAAAGGCAGAAAAGAAAAAAAATTCTCGTCGTTGTTCTGTTATGCTCAATATTTTTATTGCTTTTGCTGCTACTGAGTAGTAATGGCGATTTCTGTATGTATGTAAGATAATTCATTATCATTAAGATTCGTGTTAATATATTATATTAACCTTCTGTACCGTCACACTCTGGTTGATATATGCAATTGTCGGGGTCGACGGTGATAAGTTCTAAGTATAAGAAAGACATAGGTGTAAGTGCGAGTATTGAGAAAGCCTAGAATATGTGGGTACCTCTCGTGGATGCATGATAAAATCTATTTCGGTGAGTACTTCGACATCGCGGTTGCCTGGTGAACCGGGCCAGTGCCTCATCGTCGGAAGTCGATAACAGCAGATCTCGACCGCGTTGCGGCTGAAGGCACTGATTAAACGTGACCTGGACGATACTCTCCGAAGGGCCCCTGTCTTGATTTAGCAGATTGTCGCTGGAAGTGTGCTTGTGTCGACGACGGCGCTGCCGTATGCGACTGAAGCTCTCATCCTTAATAACAAGTGTGCCTGCCTTGCTTGTTCGTAGAAGGTAGTGTGAAGCCTTCTCAAGTTTCTGTTCCTGCGCATACTCTGGCGAAGAGTGGCGCCCCCGCGACATACTAAATCGCTCCAATATCGAATGCTGGTCTGAGCTATGCCACTGTCGATAATGACGCTTCTCAAATCGTCCTGACCACGAGTTGGCTGGTGGGGTCAATGTTAAAGTTGATGGCTGAGTGGGGTGGACCAGCTTCGATCTTGTCTGCTTCTGATCCTGTTCTTTGAGTCCTTCGAAGGATATGCCGCGCAATACGCTGGAGTTAAGTGAACTGCTCGCCTCCCGGGGTTGCCAATCAGGTAGCTCATGTGTGCTGAAGTCAATGCAGCTGACTGACTTCTGAATTATTATACTGTATACGCTGGGCTTCGGTCTGTATCTGGGAGTTGCTTCTCCGATGCGCAGCCCACACATCTCAGTTGGTAGCTGCGCTTGTTGTAAGCTTTGAACCAAGTTGGTGATTGCTGCGTGTTTTTGCCTACGACTTGAATGTGCGACGCTACACGGCCGATACGTTTGTTCGTTTTCTCCATCAGCCTTCAATAGAAGCGACCCCGTATGATCATACAACCGAATCTGAGGTAGTGCAATGTTGCTGCGACTGCGTGAAGTGCTTAATTCCCAATTCCATTGGGCAGGCTTATGTAGCTCTAGGCTTAACAGATTATCGTATTGTTCCTTTTCTTCATCTTTATTATCAAATTTTGATTTAAAATGCTGCTGTTTATACTGTTGCCAATGTTGGTGCTTTGACATTGCTCTTATGGCTAAATGGGCGCAGTTGTCGGCTGTTGATTCTTTCACCTGTTTGCTATATGTATTTTGGGTGATGGCAACTCAACTGTAGAACCGGTAACAGTCTCTCCTGTCGCCGTTATCTCCTGCACAATCTAAATACGTAATGGCGTCTTGCCAATTTGTTATGCTATGTGGATATATTTACACATATGTAAATAAATACGAATATACATATTAAAATGTTTCTATGTATAGCATTAGAAATGTGTACGTACATATGTATGTTAAATATATTGTGATTTGTATTCAAAAATGGTTACTTAGATTCCATTGCAGTTTTCATATAAATTTTGCATACACAGATTGTATTAAAAATAATTTAATATTATCCGTCTGAAAACAATAACAAATTAAAATAAACTGATAATGATTTCATATTGCTTTTTTTTTGTTGAACAGATATTATTTAATCACTTTAATATCAATAATGAATGTTGAAAATACAAAGAAATTAGCCAAATGCAGTGTATTATTTTAAACTCTTTATAATTAACTATTTGCTTCTTCACATTGTGGGTTAAAAAAAATTTAAGTAGTTTGCGTAATAATAAAGTGCATTGTTACGTATACCTTATTGTTAATCCCTTTCATTCCGTCTATTCTATTCTTTTCCTTTTTCACCTTGCGTATAAGAGTATAATAATATAACAAATTAAAATTACAGTGAAAAACTCTTTAAAAATAAAGTATTTTTATTGTTATTGCTGTCAACGAGATATTAAAATATTTGAAAATCAAGCTCATAAATTTTAATATAAAAAATTTACCAATTGAGCAAGTGTTATATCAAACTCATCATAATTCATCATAATAAAGCAACGAACACATGATATAAAATAAAATTGAGAAACTAGATAGGCGAAGGCATTTGCTACAAACCTGTTCACACAAACTGACTATTTGGCATTTACGTGATAGCACATGGTCTGATACAGATTCAGGTGACAAGATCGATTACCCCTATAAACTTCACAATTAAATCTACATTTTAAATATAGACAGAAATAAACCGTTTTGGCTACAGACTTTTGGAATCTGTTAGCATGGTTTCTGCTGTTACGCAAATCAAAACTGGCTAACTTACAATTTCATTGTTTTCCAATATCTAAGCCTACAAACTTGATCTTTCATCTTAGTGTTCACTTAGGTAGAAAAAGAAAGAGGTACATAGACGGTGTGGGAGGTGATGGCCTCTACATGTGACATATATTTTCAGTTTGGCCTAAGTTATTATATTCTCTTACCCTGCGGAAAGTGGGTGTGCAAAGAGAAAGGAAATTATCGAATTTTAATTTGTGTATAAAATGAATATATAACTCCTTATCTTTCAGATTAATTGCTTTTATTTTAGTAGTTGTTCGATAGCTTCAACTGATTTCGATTTTGTTCATCTTATTTTTTATGGATTAGGCTCGATTATTCCAAAATGTTGGTATAAGAATTATTTTTGGACGGCTTTTAGATGGTTTTTAATTGAGTCCTAAAGTTTACGAATTTTGCGTATATTTTGTTGTTGAAAAAGCAAATATTGTACGGTGAAAATTATCTGCTTGACTTGGAGTTACCGAACAACTTTCTCTTTTTTTTTATTCTTTTAAATGATGCATATGTATGTTGATGAAAGGCAAACATAATAAAACTAAATATACACTGCAGTAAATAGCTCCAACAAAATAAATAGTTTTGAAATTAATATGTTAGGCTGCCGAACAGCGTGTATACTTTTAGTATTTCATTAAAAATATAGGTTTATATATAATATACTTTTTTCTTTCGTTAATTTTATGTTCTCAGTTTTTTCTATTTATAGCAGTCTTTTCGAACCGTTTCCATTTTCTTCTCCGTGATTTTTAAGTGCGCCACATTGCTACTTTTGACCTTTAGCAATAACACAATGTGAAAATACAAAGCAAACGTTACGCAACAATATTAACAAAAGTTACATGTGCTATTCAAACTGCGAGATTCAATTTGTAAACCTGTATATTTAGCATAGTGATTTTCTCGAATGTTCAACACAGCGGTTCTTATATTCTCCCACTCACAGCGGCACTCTGCTCGTATGCGTCTAATGCTCACAATATTGTTGTCTTTTTTTTTCTGTGCGATCAGCTGCTCTGCACATATGTACTTTTATGTGTGCGCCCGCCACCGAGCACCGTTACCAACTGTTTGACTTCAGACTATAGAATCATAAGCGTTCAGCACTCGTATCTGATGCTTCTTTATGTCTACCTTGCCCCGAAAAGGGGTCCTAACTTCTCTTTTTATAATGCTCGCATTGCCAAAAGCAAATGCTGCAACAACAGCAATAATTACCGACGCGACCGTTTTTAGCAAGCAGATTTTTATACCCGCCAAATCTTTACCAAATGTGTATGTTTGCCATTTAGTAACACTTCGACGTAAACTAATGCCAATTAAGTAAGCCCGCATATGAACAAGCATATTAATATCTTGTCAAAATCCGTGTATCCAGAGTAATAAAAAATAAGAGTTAAGTGCTTGTGTGTACTCGCAGGTAATGGCGCCCACATGTCTATTGCCATTATTTGTAGATTCATAAGGTACAGTGAAGTAATAATTTACAATGTATCAATTTACTATAAATTATTATGTCTAAAGAAGTTTACACTACCATAGATTCTGCCAATATACAAAAAATTCTCACAAAATATTAAAATGCAGTCAATTTTCGCAAATTTTAAATTTAATAAATCAATAACAAGTAGGAACGGCTACAGTCAAGCTTTGACAGTACGAGGTCATGGATTTTAAGTGCACATGCGTAAGTTAGAGCATAAAAAAAGATATTAAATAAATAAAAATTATAATCATTATTGGCTAAAAATATTGACGTTTGACATCGCTCCGCCCGGGCATCGAACCGGTGGTCTACCAAAGAGCGGATGGCACAATTTCTCTCTGAACCACTCAAACATCTTAATCAATGGCCGCACAAATTATGTTATTAAGTCAAGTTGTTATATTCGTATGAAAAACAAGTAAGAAAGCTACTGTCGAGTTTACTCGACTTTGAGATACCCGCCACCCAATTTTACCATCAAAATATTATATTTTTCAAAATATACTGAAAAATATACTATACTAAATATATACCAAAATTTTCTTTATTCGAAATTATTGGCTTTGCGGCACTTTATTAGGTTTACACCATTCTTATGTCACGGAGTGACATAGCAACTAACAAGGTCCAGCTGCACCTTATTACGCATAATAAAAGTAATTCTTTAATAACTTCTGTGTTTTTTATCCGATTGTAACCAAATTTTCAGAGATCATTAAGATGGTGATTAGTATTGTGCGTACCAAAATTGAACGTTCTAGGCTTAAAACGACGCTTGCAATTTTTTTCGATTTGCAGTGGGGCGTGGCCAAAATCAAAAACAAACTTGATCTGCGTGCTGCGACTTTTCGGCTTTGAGTCCCAAGGAAGTGCTATAAAATGCTATATTGGGACGTGTATGGACTTCAAAATAAGCTGTTATTCCGCCCCCGCAAACCGAAAAATTGCGAGCAGCACTTTAAATGTAGAACGTTCAATTTTGGTATACACAATATTAATAACTTCAGTGTTTATTGTCCGATTATAAATTTTTCAAATTTTCATTAATCATTAAAATAATGAATAATTGAACGTTCTAGATTTAAAATGACGCTCGCAATTCGTGTTTTTCGGCTTGCGGATGAAAAGTACTTGTCGAAAATCTAAAACAAATTTGATCAGCATGCAAAAATAATACTTTCTATCTCCCTATTTGTTTGCTCTTACTCTTACGGATCTGCAAATCTGATCTGCCTATATCGTCTCGGCTGTTGTAGCTGATCAAGAATATATATACTTTATGGGGTCGGAGATGCTTCCTTCTCCCTGTTACATACATTTTCGGTCGGCACAAAGCCATAATACCCTTCTACCCTTTGGGTAGGCGGGTATAAAAAATAAAGTGATTTAAAAATATTATATTAAAATGGCGTGATAGCGGCTATATTTGCTAGAGTTTATATTCTAATAAATATATACATACTCAATATATATACATATCTACAAACATATACATATGTATGCGTGCATACATATGGATTTATTATACCTAAACATTTACAGAAATTTACGAAATCAATTGCGCTTTTTATACCCGCCTACCCAAAGGGTAGAAGGGTATTATGGCTTTGTGCCGACCGAAAATGTATGTAACAGGCAGAAGGAAGCATCTCCGACCCCATAAAGTATATATATTCTTGATCAGCGTCAACAGCCGAGACGATATAGCCATGTCCGTCTGTCCGTCCGTCCGTCTGTCCGTGTCTCTGTCCGTATGAACACCTAGATCTCAGAGACTATAAGAGATAGAGCAACAAATTTTTCGGGACAGTGTGTCTTATTGTTGCACGCAGATCAAGTTTGTTTTAGATTTTGGCCACGCCCCCTTCCGCCCACGTAAATAAAAAAAAAAACAAATTTCAAGCGTTATTTTAAACCTAGAACGTTCAATTTTGGTACGCACAATACTAATCACCATCTTAATGATCTCTGCGAATTTTTGCAATCGGATGAAAAACACAGAAGTTATTAAGAAATTACTTTTATAAGGCGTTACCACGTGCAGCTGCACCTAGTTAGTTGCTATGACACTCCGCGACATAATAATGGTGTTCAATAAACCAACTAAAGTGCCGGCGAGCTAATAATTTCGAACAAAGAAAATTTTGATATATTATTTTGGTATTTTAAGTATATTTTTTTAAAGTATTTTTATACCCGCCTACCCAAAGGGTAGAAGGGTATTATGGCTTTGTGCCGACCGAAAATGTATGTAACAGGCAGAAGGAAGCATCTCCGACCCCATAAAGTATATATATTCTTGATCAGCGTCAACAGCCGAGACGATATAGCCATGTCCGTCTGTCCGTCCGTCCGTCTGTCCGTCCGTCCGTATGAACACCTAGATCTCAGAGACTATAAGAGATAGAGCAACAAATTTTTCGCGACAGTATGTCTTATTGTTGCACGCAGATCAAGTTTGTTTTTGATTTTGGCCACGCCCCCTCCCGCCCCCGTAAATCGAATAAAACCGAATTGCAGGCGTCGTTTTAAACCTAGAACGTTCAATTTTGGTACGCACAATACTAATCACCATCTTAATGATCTCTGCGAATTTGGTTACAATCGAAGAAAAAACACAGAAGTTATTAAGATATTACTTTTATAAGGCGTTACCACGTGCAACTGCTAGTACTGCCTAGTTAGTTGCTATGATACTCCGCGACATAATAATGGTGTTCAATAAACCAACTAAAGTGCCGCCAAGCTAATAATTTCGAACAAAGAAAATGTTGATATATTATTTTGGTATTTTTTAGTATATTTTTTTAAAGTATTTTTTCAGTATATTTTGAAAAATATAATATTTGGATGGTAAAATTGGGTGGCGGGTATATCACAGTCGAACAAACTCGACTGTAGCTTTCTTACTTGTTTCAGTATATTTTTATACTATTATATAAATAATTTATTTTGGTGGTAAAATTGGGTGGCGGGTATCTCACAGTCGAGCAAACTCGACTGTAGCTTTCTTACTTGTTTCAGTATATTTTTGAAATATATAATATTTTGATGGTAAAATTTGGTGGCGGGTATCTCACGGTCGAGCAAACTCGACAGTATCTTTTTTTCTTGTTTTTCATTGCTGCTCTTGCTGTTGCTTTTGTTGTTGATGTGATTATAAATTCAATTTGTATTTACAAGTAAGGACAATCTGTAGACTTCGACTTGGGGCAGCCAACAAATTAAATTAAATGGAAAGCCTAAACCATTGAAGCAACAATAAAATAAGTAAGAAAGCCACTGATGATTTTGGTCGACTGTGAGATACCAATCACTCAATTTTTCTGAATGAAAGAAAACAAGTAAGAAAGCTATTCTCGAGTTTGCTCGACTGTGAGATACCCGCCACCCAATTTTACCATCAATGTATTATATTTTTCAAAAATATACTGAAAAAATACTAAAAAATACCAAAATAATAAATAATAAATAAAATGATGAAATTATTAGCTTGGCGGCACTTTGGTTGGTTTATTGAACAGCATTATTATGTCACGGAGTGTCATAGCAACTAACTGGGTACAGCTGCACCTGATTACGCCTTATAAAAATAATTTCTTAATAACTTCTGTGGTTTTTATTTGATTGTAAACAAATTTTCAAAGATCATAAAGATAGTGATTAGTATTGTGCGCACTAAAATTGAATGTTCTAGGTTTACAACGACGCTTGCAATTCAGTTTTTTTCAATTTGCATGGGCGGAAGGGGGCGTGGCCAAAATCAAAAACAAACTTGATCTGCATGCAATAATAAGACATACTATCCCGAAATTTTGGTTGCTCTATCTTTTATAGTCTCTGAGATCTAGGTGTTTATACGGACAGACAGACGGACACGGCTATATTGTCGTGGCTGTTGACGCTGATCAAGAATATATATACTTTATGGGGTCGGAGATGCTTCCCTCCGCCTGTTACATACATTTTCGGTTGGCACAAAGTTATAATACCCTTCTACCCTTTAGTAGTCGGGTATAAAAACAGCATTACTATGTCACTTAGTGACATAGCAACTGAACAGATGCAGCTGCACCTTATAGAAGTAATTGTTTTTCCACTTCTACCAAAATGGACGCTTGTAATTCGGTTTTTTCGATTTTCGGAGGCGGAAGCGGACGTGACCAAAATCTAAGACAAACTTGATCTACGTGCACCAACCAAGATAACAATCCTGAAAAATTGCGTCCTCCAGCTCTTATAGTCTTTGAGATCTGGGTATTCATACGGACAGTCGGACAGACGGACATGGCAATATCACCTCGGCTGCTGACGCCTACCAACAATATATATACTTTGAGGGTTTTGAGATGTATCTTTCTGCATGTTGCATACATTTTCGGTTGGCACAAACTTATAATAACCTTTTACCCTTTGGAAAGGCGGAATTAAGTATAGTAACGATTGGATAAGCATCACAGAAGTTTTTCTAGAAATGATTTTAAATGGTGGAATGAGATGCAGCTACACCTGTTCAGTGGCTATGTCACTTTGTGATGTAATAAAGGTATTAAAAAAACCTAGGAAAATGCACCCATACTACTAATAATTTTGACATTGGTATATTGTGGTACATTTTTTGGTATCTTATTTAGTATTTTCTCCAAAACCACAATATTCCGGAACTATTTTTTATTATTGGCTACTTTGAGTAAAAATGAGTATCTCACAGTCTATCAAACTCATCTGTAGCATGCTTACTTGTTAATATACTCGTTGTACAAATTGTTGATTCTGTGGCTTTTTGGTCAGGGAACATGTTTGACTCTTGAGACATTTCTCGCCTAAAGTCAGTTAAATGAAGGCTACTGAGTGTATAGTTTGGAAGTCTTTCAAGTCGCGGCTGTTTATTTAATTCAGCATATCCTTCACGATAATCAACCAGAATAAAATTAACTAATTATCATGCAACACTTATGTAGAACATTAATGTTCATGGCGTTGTTGCTGAGAGCATCCTGGTGTCAAGCAGATCTCTTAGATTGTGAGGAGAATATGCCCGCCAGTATTTCAGAGATTGGTGACAAAATGTCAAAAATAATTGGCAGCAGCAGTTCAGAGCACGATGTGCGAGATTTTTTCAAAAGCGTTGGATGCCAAATCAAGAACAGCGCGACCAAACTGGAAGAAAAATTCAAGGATTTAGGCCCTGAAATCAAGGAGGGTGTCAAAAAGTTGGGTGAACGTGCAAAAGACTTGGGTATCGATATAAAGGACCGCTTCGATGATATTCGTGATAAGCTCGCTAGGGAGTCTGCCGAGAAGATAACAGATGATCGTGGGTTTCACGCCAATGCAGAAATTATCAATCCATATGTACTAAGGGGTGAGCATCAGTGTGGACATGGTCATATCCTAGATGCTTTGGGAAATTGCAGCAAATTGAAGCAATGAGGCAATACGTTCGAAAGTGCGTGTGTGGGTTTTGTTTAAATATTTTTAAATGTTACTATGCGATAACATAAAAAGTCCGATTCAAAGTTATATTAATATGTATTCAATAAAAAAATAAATATATTATTGCAAGTTAAAAACGCCAAGTAGCATGCGTCCCTACGGGTCGACATCTTCCGCTAAAAACCTTCAACTTTTTTTAGGATATGCATTTAAGAAATTGAAATCAATTTCTAGGCCATATTAAAGCAACTATTATAAATGTACAGCTTTTGTTTTACTACCACACGCCTACCCAAAGGGTAGAAGGGTATTATGGATTTGTGCCGACCGAAAATTTCGTCTCGGCTGTTAATGCTGATCATGAATATATATACTTTATGGGGTCGGAGATGCTTCCTTCTGCCTGTTACATACATTTTCGGTCGGCACAAAGCCATAATATCCTTCTACCCTTTGGGTAGGCGGGTATAAAAAGATATTAAATAAACAAAAATTATAATAATTATTGGGTAAGAAAAATTGATTTATGACATCGTACCGCCCAGGAATTGAACACGTGGTCTACCGAACAGCGAATGGCGCAACTCCTCTTTGAACTACTCAAACATCTTGATTAATGACAGCACAAATTGTGTTATTATGTCAAATTATCATATTCGTATGAAAAAACATAAAACATATACATACATAAATGTCATGTTGTTATGTGTTGTACAACAACAGATGTAGATTAAAAATATTTGGATCATTTAAAACAAGTAAGAAAGCTACTGTCGAGTTTGCTCGACTGTGAGATACCCGTCACCCAAATTTACTGAATGGAAAAATAATAATGAGCGACCATCGAAATATTATATTTTTCAAAAATATAATCGAAATTATACTCAAAAATATACCAAAAATTATGCCGAAATTAATCTGTTCAAAATGATGCGTGGCCAACCGCTAAAATAAACTTCATTTGCCTACCGAGTTTTTACATATTGTTTCCAAATTTGGTAGCTCTAGCTTTTATAGTCTCTGAGATGTCGATGTTCATACCGACAGACGGACAGACAGACAGGGCTATATCGACTCGGTTGTTGATGTTGATGAAGAATATATATAGTTCATGGGGTCGCAGACGCCTCCTTCTGCCTGTTACGCACATTCGGGAAAACACAAAAGGTCATGATTTTTTTTAAAATCCATGACCTAAGAATAACCGCCAACATTCGATCAACTCTCCGCTTCTTAACCACCATCTCATTTTGATGAACCTGGGTAAAAATGCATTATGACACAATTCTAATTACGTGAAATAATATATAACATTAAAATAATAAGTCTTCCTACTTCTATATCTTCCATGTTTATCGTCCGATTAATAAAATTTCCATCAAACTTCCGCGCTAGGATTCTTCACATTTGGGTCGTTGTATGTCTATAATTCTGGCTGTGAATGTGTTTTAAGTGGTTTGTACAGTCGAAAAGGGGCGTGGCCAACATCTTAAATAAAGTTCATGTGCATACGGAGTCTTTACATGTTGTCTCCAAATTTGGTAGCTCTAGCTTTTAGAGACTCTGAGATCTCGATGTTCATACAGACAAACAGACAGACAGACAGGGCAATATCGACTCGGCTGTTGATTCTGATCAAGAATACATATACTGCTTCTGCTTGTTACGCACATTCGGACAAACGCAAAGGGTCATGATTTTTTTTTTTTAATCCATGACCTAAAAATAATAATCATAATAGTGTGTGCAGTACAATACCTTTTTATTTGTCATACGAAAATACAATTTGATTTTATTGAACAATTAAGCGGGTATGAGTTTCGGTGATTCAGTGGAGAGTTGTGAGGTCTATCGGCCCTATAAGAGGGTTTTAATTTCACAATGCCAGACGCTTATATACTTTTTAATAAAATAGGGTATTATCACTTTATGCTAATCGAAAAAAGTATATATATCGGCGCCAATTGCCGGGACATTATATTCATGTCAGTCAATCTGGCCGTTCGTGTGAACACCTACATCTCAGAGACTATCAGAGATATAGCAAGACAGAAGTTTGTCTTATTTTTTCACGCAGTTTAAGTTTTATTAAGATATTGATCAAACACCCTTTCGGCTCGCGAAAAAACCGAATTGCAAGCGCAATTTTAAACGTAGTACTTCATATTTGGTACAGAAAATAACAATCATCATCTTAATAATGTCTGAAGTTAAGTCACAATAAAAAATAACACAGAAGTTATTTAAGAAATACTTCTATACGGCAAAATTAGGTGCAGCTGCATCTGTTCAGTTGCTATATTACTCATTGATATAATAATGGTATTCATTAGACCTAATCAATTGCAGCCAAACTAATAATTTTGAGAGTATTACACATCGGTAAATTTTTTGGTATATTTTTTAGTATATTCTGGAAAAAAAAAATATTTCGATGCTCACTCTTAATCATAGTTATATTCAGTAAACATCGCAGTCAAGCAATATGGACTGTAGCTTTCTCACTTGTTTATACAATTGAAGTAGACAAAAGCGATGCAATTGAAACAGAAATTCCAAATTGGCATTCATATCAGGGGTCTTGAAACAATCTAATATGAACTCTGGATCTGATTAATATGTATACTAAACAAGTAAGAAAGCTACAGTCGAGTTTGCTCGACTGTGAGATACCCGCCACCCAATTTTACCATCCAAATATTATATTTTTCAAAATATACTGAAAAAATACTTTAAAAAAATATACTAAAAAATACCAAAATAATATATCAACATTTTCTTTGTTCGAAATTATTAGCTTGGCGGCACTTTAGTTGGTTTATTGAACACCATTATTATGTCGCGGAGTATCATAGCAACTAACTAGGCAGTACTAACAGTTGCACGTGGTAACGCCTTATAAAAGTAATATCTTAATAACTTCTGTGTTTTTTATCCGATTGTAACCAAATTCGCAGAGATCATTAAGATGGTGATTAGTATTATCCGTACCAAAATTGAACGTTCTAGGTTTAAAACGACGCCTGCAATTCGGTTTTATTCGATTTACGGGGGCGGGAGGGGGCGTGGCCAAAATCAAAAATAAACTTGATCTGCGTGCAACAATAAGACATACTGTCGCGAAAAATTTGTTGCTCTATCTCTTATAGTCTCTGAGATCTAGGTGTTCATACGGACGGACGGACAGACGGACAGACGGACGGACGGACAGACGGCTATATCGTCTCGGCTGTTGACGCTGATCAAGAATATATATGGGGTCGGAGATGCTTCCTTCTGCCTGTTACATACATTTTCGGTCGGCAGAAAGCCATAATACCCTTCTACCCTTTGGGTAGGCGGGTATAAAAACTTTATGATAGGAATAATCTTGGCGTCACTGTACGACATAAGTCAAGTAAGACAGCTACTGTCGAGTTTGCTCGACAGTGAGATACCCGCCACCCAATTTTTTTGAGTGGAAGAAAAAACAAGAACGACCATCGAAATATTATATTTTTGAAAAATAAACTGGAAAATATACTAAACTAAAAAAAAGACTTTTAATATACCAAACAAAAATACTGGAAATTAATTGCGTTCAAAAATATTAGCTTTGCAGCACTATATTAAGAACACCATTATTATGTTACTAAGTGACATAGCAACTGAACAGATGCATCTGAACCTGACTCCGCCCTATAAAAGACCGGCGACGCTTCCTTCTGCCTGTTAAAACAATTTCAGTTGGCACAAAGTTATAATACTCTTCTACCCTTTGGATAGGCGGGTATAAAAATACATATACACATTAAAGCAGCTACGACAAATTCAGCTCTAATTCTCTTTTGTAGACAATATCAATTTTAGAAATCCTCTCCTCAACTCAGAATTAATTTAAAAAGAGATTTAGTTTCGTTTTGACACACTTAGAAACCGGTTTCAATTGCTGAGCAAAGCTTCAGCGGTAGCTTCAGGCAATCTCATATTCTGCGACTTGTCGTACATTGGCGTAATTCAGTCGCATTTCCAATCTCAAACTGAATGGTCATACCAAAAAATATTTGAAATGAAATCCATTGTAATTTCTTGCTCGTTGCTTGGTCTGGTACTTCTAAGCTGTGGGACACATGCAGTAGACTGCGACGAAGCCAAGAATCCAGACGACAGTGAATTTAAACATTTCTTCAAGAATATCGGCTGCAGAGTTTCGCATGGCGCGGAGCAAGCAGTTGAGGCAGCCAAGCCTATTGCCGAAAAAATTAACGAAGGAGCCAAGGACTTTGGTAACTCTGTAATCCAGAAATATGATGAACTCAAGCATCGACTTAGTGATGATGCCTCCACACCCAAATCTCCTAATGTCGTAGCCTACGATTTGCCTACTGAGCGTGTTCCTCTGGCACCAATTGCACCTGCTTTACCATCGGAAATCATAAGATCTTAGTCAATTAGTGAATAATTGCAAAATATATCTATATATATGTCTCACTCATTTTAAAGTTAATAATATGGCATTCTTTCTCAGCTGATTGAGTCTACCATTTTAAACTATAAAACTAAGATTTGTGTAATGCATTTTAAAATAATACGGTGCTTAATAAATTAAAGTTATTTACAAATTCTTAAATGAATGCTCTTATCCTTATTATGTATGTAGTAACAAATTAAATCTAAAATATGTTGGCTCTATAAAAGATTTGATAGACACATTAAATAATTGATTCATAAAATATGCAGATAAGAAAGCATTGTTCAAGTAAGCTACAATGTGAGAAACCCGCTAAGCATTTGTAAGGACACTGAATTAAAAGAAACTTACATAAAATAGAATAAACATATATAGTAAGATATGCATGTAATAATAAGATCAATAAAATTTGTACCTTTAAGTCCCTAATCCCGCCTTCCCAAATGTAAGAAGGGTATTATAACTTTGTGCCAACCGAAAATGTATGTAACATGCAGACAGAAGCATCTCCGACCCTATAAAGTATGTACGAGTATATTCTAGATTATCGTCAACAGCCGAGCTGATATAGCCATGTCCGTATGAACATCTAGATCTCAGAGAGTATAAGAACTAGAGCAACAAAACAGAAGTTAAAATTTCTATTATAAGGCCAAATCAGGTGCAGCTGCACCTGATCAGCTGATATGTCACTCCGTGACATAAAAATAGTGTTCAATAAACATAATAAAGTGCCACAACTAATAATTTTGAACAACGTTATTTTCTGTATATGTATTTTTAGAATATTTTTTTTTAGTATATTTTCTAGCATGTTTTTGTAAAATATAATATTTCGATCGTTGCTCTTATTTATTCTTCCATTCAGTAAAATTGGGTTGCGGGTATCTCACAGTCGAGCAAACTCGAATGTAGCTTACTTGTTTTCTGAATGAATTGATGTTCTAACTTTATCAAGTTAAAGCTCTGTAGTCGAGAGATCTCGATTACGAGATACCCTGTGTTCGGCCCTACGACCCTTGTACTTTTGAAAATTTGTTTCTTTTTAAAGTACATTTCGCAAACTAACCCAATTCCTGATGTTAGTTGCAAGTGATGCGTTTTTACATGAACAAAATAAAAATATCATTGACTTAATTATTATTATCTCATGCGACTTAATTATTATTCATCTTTTGTTTACGTCTTCTGAAATATATTTATGTCTAGATACCAAGAAACATACATATTTATTAAAAACGCTTGCTTCTTCTTATATGTAATAAGTACTTATACTATATGAATAAATATAATCATATGTACGTAAGTATATCACACAATAATATATAGAGCCAAAGAAAACTTCACAAACGTTAAGAAATAAGAGTATGTGTGTGTACATTTATAAACGATTCTCTTTTGCCTGAATGTATACTGATGTTTGCATTGCATTGACTACCGACAGATGCAATCTCGCTTACACAAGCCTTGAAATGCCTAGTATAATGTAATTATGAATGTAGTAAATTAATTCCTTAATATCTTCTACATTTATGAGACGATCAATACGAAATTTAAAATTCACCTATAAAATGTCACATTGGTTATTTTCAACCGAAAATATGGCACAAGCCGCAGGAAGCATTCCGACCCCAAAAAGTAAAATAAACACTTTTTATTTTTAGTTAATCGTATTTGAATAAATTGCCCCACGTTTGCCTTACTTAGATTAAATATTCCTCGTTCTCCTAAAGAAAGGTAAAAGGAGACATCCGCGACCCCATAAAGTATAATTATTTTTGATGAGCATTAGCAACAGAGTGTTAATAGTCAGGTTTGTGTACCCGTCTGTCCCCCTTTGTCCGTCCGTATTAATGCTTGATCTCAGAGACTGTAATAGTTAGAGCGATAAGATTATTTGTCAATACTACCTTAAGCAGTTCAAGAACGCTGCCATAGCAAATCAAAATTCCAAATTTCAACATATATAATAACAAATATATAATACTCAAAATATTTTGAACGATAATTTTGTTTGTCTGGATTGAAAATATCTTGCAGTCGATTAATCTTGACTATATCATGCTTATTTGTTCTAGTGAGCTATCAAATGCTTTTGTAAATGTATTTAATCTTTTTAAATAAAAGTGTCGAAGTCGACTACAACTAAGTGAAGGCTGACAGCATCGAGAGCTAAAAGTTAATAATAACAACAATGAAAGAGTTCAACCAAAAATTAATGCAATCAAAAGCTTTAATCTAAATTATATCAAACAAGTAAGAAAGCTAAAGTCGAGTTTGTTGATCTGTGAGATATCCGCCACCCATTTTTATTGAATGCTTTATGAATAGCTTTAAAACAACGCTTTAAATTCGTTTTAGACGATTTGGGGAGGCGGAAAGAGGCGTGGCCACATGCAGATAGAAACATGATGCAGTACCTATATTAATACATCTTTTCACTAAATTTGGTTGCTCTAGCTCACATATTCTCTGAAACCTAGGTTTTCGTATAGGCTAATGAATTTTGCAAGTATTATATTTGATGAATATATTACATAATACAATACAAAAAAATCCATAGACTAATGCGTTTGTCTGAATATGCGTAACAGACAGAATAGGACATCTATGAGCCGAATTCAACAAACATTCAAAACGAGCTCCGGAATATAGTTCAATAAACTAAATAATATCAAAAAAAATATATATACCGCATTATACCACAATAAAAATAATTAGGTTGGCTGTATTTCATTGGGCTTATTTAATATATTACAGAGTGACATAGCCACTGAACAGGCGTAGCTGCACTAGTTTCGATACTTAAAAGTATTTGTTGAATAACTTATTTATTTTATATCCTATCGTAACTAAACTTATAGAATTCATTAATATAGTTATTGCAATTATGTGTAACACTCTAACCTCAAAAACACGCTTTAAATTCGTTATTATAGATTTGAAGCAGTGGCTATATTACTAAATATTGTCACCAAATTTGGTTGGTTTAGATCTTATAGTCTCTGAAATTTTATATTTTGTTCAGACAGACAGACTTATATTCTCAGGGTAGGCGGTTATTAAAATGCTTATCTTGCAAATCGATTGTTTCTTGAAAATTACAAATTACCTTAACCTGTACCCGCTAAAACAGTGAACTAAAAATCAGTAAAATTCGTGGGCAAAGTTTGCATAAAAATCCTTTTATGTAAAAAAGAATCATGAGTGACCATTGCCTTTTAACAATAAGTATATGCTTTATATCACAAAAGTAAGAAAGCTACTGTCAAGTTCATAAATAAAGCGTATCCAAACAATCGAGGAGAGAAGAACTCAGCCTCATGAGCACAATTGTAATAAACCAATAGTCAGAAAAGAATTATACTCCAATAAATGCACATAAGAAACTCACACTGAACATTGTGTTTTATATGTTTCACTTTTAAATAAATGTATAAAGACAAACTTGACACATGATTCGTGCGAATTTCTATTTCCGGCGATTAAGTCTCTCACCTCCTGAAAAGTCATTTTTACATTAAATATAAAGAAATGTTCGTTTTTTCAAAATATGAAACCCAAAATGTTTTTACCAATAAGTTTTGCTTCAGAACAAAATCAATTGTGCCCTTTGTAAAAAAACAAGTAGGAACGGCTACAGTCAAGCTTTGACTGTACGAGGTCATGGATATTAAGTGCACCTGCGTAAGTTACAGAATAAAAGAAGATATAAAAATTATAATAATTATTAGGTAAAATAAATCGATTTTTGATATCGCACCGCCCGGGAATCGAAACCGTGGTCTATCGAATAGCGGATGGCACAACTCCTCTCTCAACTCTCAACATCTTGATAAATGACCGCACCAATTGTTTTTTTTTATTTTTTATTTTTTTCTTGGACGTTGACGTACTAACAGCAGTACGATCAAGTGGGCCAGCGACACTAATCTCGGGCTTGTTAACGCGCAGAACTAGGCAGACACGATCACCCGCCCATCCGACCGAGTAGCAACCGCATAACGTGCGGGAACGGAGGTTGCGAACAACTAACACAGGCAATACATACAAAACAACAAAATAATAATAATAAAATAATAATACTAATAAAAGTAATAAGAACTATACTAAATTACGAGCTAAAGTTTATAGAAGTAATGTTTTTATTTGGAAGGTAGTGTTAGTATTGTTAAGAAGATTAGAAAATGTATTATAATTTACACAATTTACACAATAATTATATTTAACTGGCATAGTTAGTACTATAAATGGAAAGCGAGAGGAGAAGAAAATTTCTGGTCATTGTGACCGAAACGGCAATGCTAATCTAGTTTGTCAACTGCAAGGAGTCAATTTCGCCAATAATTAGTCTATGTAGAAACACTACACCTAGCATAGTTCTACGGTCGGAAAGAGAAAGAAGAAATAAAGAGAAAGAAAAAAAGAAATTAAAGTCTACTACGGTACGACGGCAATCTAAAATTGGGATTCCAGCTAAGATTACGAAGACCAAAAAGAAAAAATTGTTTCTGCAGTGATTCAAGCCTATCTTGATAAACCCTATACTGAGGAAACCAGATTTTAGATCCGAACTCAAGAATAGGACGTACCAGAGAGATGTATAGATGTTTTGTTATGTAGGGATCGTTAAATTCCTTTGACCAACGTTTAATAAAACCAAGGGTCTATTAGAACCAGACAAAATGTATTTATCAAACTTTAATTTGGAATTAAGAAGGATACCTAAATCAGTTCCTGACACTATTCGCTCAAGTTGAATATCATTAAGATAATAAAAATTGAAATGGGGAATGCCCCTGAAATATGTCATAAGTTTACATTTATTGCAATTAAGATTTAATAAATTTATAGCATACCACGATTGAAAACAATTAAGGTCAGATTGCAATCTGAGGCTATAAATGGGATCATTAAAAGTCAGACAAATCTTAACATCATCTGCATACATAAGTATGGGAGAGTATGATATAACGGACGGTAGATCATTTATGAATAATGTAAACAGCAATGGGCCTAAATGACTTCCTTGGGGTACACCAGAAGTGACTTGGACGGTCTTAGACACAGAGCCCTCATAAAATACCCTTTAAAATTCTACATGTAAGATATGAAGATATCCACAAAATTAAGTTCTGTGGAAATCCAAGAAGATTGAGCTTATATAAGAGACTATGGTTGACAGAATCAAAAGCCTGAAATCAGTGTAAATGACATCCGTTTGCATTTTTGATTGCAACCTTTCAATAAGAATTGATGAGAATTCTATTAAGTTGGTGGTAGTAGACCTACATTTCACAAACCCATGCTGTTAGGGTGAAATTATAGATTTACAGCAGACAACTAAAAGATACCTCTATAGTTTTGAACGTTAGATTTGTTTCCTTTTTTCAAGAGAGTAATAATATAAGACTCTTTCCAAAGAATAGGGAAAGAGCACAACTCTACAGACAATTCAAATAATTTTAAAAGTGCTCTACAGAGTCCCTCTGCACAAAACCTTAGCATGTTACTAGGCTCTGTCAGGACCAGGAGAAAAAACTGGTTTAGATAACTTGAGTTCACGTAAGAGTAAATTTCCAGGAATTAAGGGACCAAAAATGCAATTCGCTTGACTTACTTGATACGAATAAGGCTAGGCTCTATAGAAAATTGATGTGGACTAGGTCGTTTAAAAAAAATAAGCAAACAGATCGGCAATGCCATGATCATTAAAAGCTATCTTCTTTTCAAAATATATTGTTGTTGGAACTGTTTAGGTTTCCGCTTCGAATTGATGAAGTCATAGAAGCGTGTCAGGTCACGCTGAAACATTAGTCTGCACTTTCTCAAATAATCCTTGTAGCAAAGATTATTTAGCGTGGAGAAATCGGAACGAGCAACAGTGTAGCGAGAAAAATATAGGAGAGAGCCAGTTTCCTTATATTTTTTATAAAGCTTTGATTTTTTATTCTTTAACTTTGTTAGTTCTTTGGCAAACCATAACGGTCTATTAGACAATTGTGGAGTACCAAAGGGAACACAAGCATCAAACAGAGAGTTTAATGTAGAATAAAAAATTTCAACTGCCTTGTCCAGGTCAATACACGAAAACAGTTGGGACCAGTCAGTACGCGAAAGAAGCAGAGAAAGTTTTTTAAAATCGGTCTTCCGAAAACAATGAACTCGCTTCTCCGGTAAAGCACCTGCATCCGAAACCCTTGTTCGTAAGTCAATCAACACCTCCAGAGTAGGGTGGGAGAGATCCTCAGGTGAGGAAATAGGATTTGATCTGGGCACCGTACAAGTATTGAGATCCAAAACAAAAATCAGATCAATCATTTTGTCTACTCTACAGCTCTACAGCGTTACGTCAAGAATGCGTCGTGCTACATACAATTGCGGTTGGCATAGTTATAAATCCTTTCTACCCTTTGACGACCCGCGTCGAGCAGCTCTGTCGATTTCTTGCCGGTAGAACTCAGGGCTCAAGGGTTACTGTGTGACAAAAAAAAATCAACGACAGAGCCGGGATAGCCAAGATCTGTACTTAGTCGCGAGAAGCCAATATATACCAAACATATATATCAAACATTTATGTTGTAGTTAACATTATGGTTATAAATTTACTCCATTATCATAAATCTTTGAATTCATAGTTATACAAAATTGAAAGACAAAAATTAATATTTGTTATTACGAGTATAAAGTTTGTTTTCAGCGTGACGATAATTACTTTTTGTCGTTGTTAATTCGGCTATGGTGTACGTACAGCACATTCCACGATGGTCAACAGTCCTGTCGACGACTGAATGAATGGCTATCAAACTTATAAATGCTCAATATAATATATAAATATATAACTAAATTGAATGCTGAAACTCTAGTGTACAGGAGAAGGTTTTCTAATAGGTAAATGATTATGTATATAAAAATTCAATTTTAAATACGGGGCCTGACTTAGTTTTTACTCTTTAGCAAATATGTATACATATATATTCATAGGTGGCTCAGACCACTTGTAAGTTTGCTATGCAATACTTAAGTAATTTTAGCAGAGGCAGAACTTCAACTGTGATGAAGTTACCAATAGCTTCTTTCAACACAGCTAATAGCAGCGGCAGAGCTATAACTCTGATGAAGGTGACAACAGCTACTTGCACGGATCGAAATGTGGTAGTCTGCGCCGGCACTGGTCATGAGAATGGACTCCAATTATATAAAAAGCCTCTCCAATTGAGTTAAATGTATGGGTTCGAAAATATGGATTAAGTTTAGTTAAAATTATCTCTAAATGGCCGCCACCAACTCGATAGACTTGGCAAGGGTATTGGCGGGTAGTAGAAACTTATTCACAAAGAACTGCAAAAGCACTATTAGAAACAATTTGGTCACTTAATTATTGTGGTCGCAAACTAAACTACCATCGCTGAGGAGACTTAGATTTCTTAACAGTTTATAGTCTTGACCATGTGTTATCATATGCTGTCCTACATCAATCACCATCTTTGGACAGAAGATTCTTCTTCTAATTCGCTTTATGTATTTAGCTATACCGCAATGACTAGATGTCGGATGATCGTAAGTAGCGCTGATGACTGATACGCGTAAAGCTTCTGGAATTAAGAATTTCCAACCATCATCTGATTCTCCATTAAAAGTGCACCGTCGATATATAAACTTATCAATTTTTCGGATATCAGGAAAATCAGCTTTCTGGTAATTATCAGGCATGTTAGTATATTCATCAGATAGAAACTCATCGGAATCTAAATCAATTTCTGGAAACAGCTCTTCGTTTATTTTGTACATTTCATTAGGATCTTCGAACGACCTAGACAACGAGACGGCCACAACATTTTCGCTACCTTTTCTGTTCTCAATATCAAAAGTAAAGCCCTGCAATTTAATTGCCGTCGAGCTAATCTTCCACTTAAATCTGGCTGATTCATGAGCCATCGTAAACTTGCATGATCAGTGAGGACTTTGAAGGATTGTCTTTCGATGTACATCCTGAATTTCTGGATCGGTAAAACAACAGCTTAACATTCCAACTCAGTTACCGTGAGCTTTATTTAGTTATTTAGACATATATGCAATAGGTCTTTCGCTTTCAGACTCATCGCCTTGAGCAAGCACCTCACCCCCCCCATGTGAAGAGCATCGCATTGCACAACGAAAGGTTTTCCATAATTTGGGAGAATTAGAAATGGAGCTGTACATAGTTTGTCTTTTATTTTTTTAAAGCGATCTGTGCTAGGTCGTTCCACTCGAATGATTTGACTCGCAATAGTTCAGTAAGCGGAAATATGACTGTCGAGTACCAAGAAATAAATCGTTGATACCATCCAGTCATTCCCAGAAATCTTCTTAATTGCTTACGCGTCTTTGGTTTGGGAAGCTTATTTACTGCTTGGACTTTGCTTGGATTGATTTGAAGAGCTCCTTCTCCAACGACATATACAAGATAATCAACTTTACTTAGCCCAAATTGGCTTTTCTTGACGTTTACAGTAAGACTGGCTTTGTGCAACTGTGTGGCAACCATAGCGAGATGCTCCAAATGCTCGTCAAATCTAGAAGACATAACCAATAGACCGTTCATCAGCCTGGACATAGATTAAGGAGCATTAATCAGTCCAAAAGGCAAACGTGTAAATAGCTATAAAGGCCGATTAGAAATCGTAAAAGCCGTTTTTGGTCGAGAATCTGCATCTAATCGAATCTGCGAGAATGCGCCCTTTAGGTCGATTTTTGAAATTCAATATACCGAAAGAAGGCGACTCAATAATATATCTAGAATGGGCATTGGATAAGGGTCCTTAACTGTAACTAAGTTAAGTTTGCGGGCGTCAAGACAAAACCTTACCTTTTCAGGCTTTACGACTAGAGTTACTGGAGAAGATCAAGGTGAAGTCGGTGCTTTTTCAATCACGCCTAATTGCATCATACGATCAACTTCACCACAAAGTAATTTTTCTCTGGCTGGAGACAAAGGGTAGAACCTTTGCTTAATTGGCTTGGCATTAGACGTATCGGTATTATGCTCTACTAGAGAAGTTTAACCTAATCCACTACGTTCTGAGCATGGAAAGTAATCAATAATTAAAATCAATTTTGATCTTTGCTCTTTAGACAACTTTAGTTCAGGCGCACCGCTTGATCTTTCTTCTGTAATTTCGTTGATAAAGAAGGGAGGAAAACTTTTGATTCCAAAAGCTTTCTACAAATCACGTTTTCTTTAATGGATGGTACAATTAAAAATTCTATGTGTTTACATTGTTGTTTAAAATTAATTGGTATACTAATAATTATTTTTACACACTGCTTAAGCTTGCTAAAATTGGAATGCTCTAATATAATTTTTTCAGCGAGAGCTGATCCAACAACGCTCTTATTAGCTCCACTATCTAAGAGGGCCAAATATGGCTCACTGTGAATATCTAATTGTATAAAGGGACGTATATCATTACCTTAGCATATAATTAAAGATATCTAAAAACGTTTCAAACGTCGTTTATCATTCCAAAATTGTCCCATACGCAAGGTAGCACGACTTTTATGCAATTTGGGTGCGTCAGTATTAAAATTTTGCAGTTCTGTGTAGCCTGTATTCTCTTAAAATTTCGTGATAAGGCTTGAACAATCGAGTAGTTGAGTAGTTGGTAAATCTGGTAAGTAAGGTGACACGTCAGGTAAAAATTGAGGTAAGTCTAGTAGAGGACACATGACTTTAAGTGAACCCAAGGCTATCGACGGATATCCTCTTTCGAAGCTCTGAGGACATCCTGAGTTGAGTTTTCCTAACTTGGATTGCATTTAACGCAATTTGGCTTATACATGTTAGGCAATCCACATCCATAGCAGAAAACTTTGCGAGGTTTCAAGCAATCGAGATACATAAGGCCTTGTTCCTCGCAGTTCCAACATTTAAATCTGTCTTTTGTGGTTTGGATCTCTTATTCTGACTCATTGTCAGACAGATAAGTATACCGAACCACATTAACAATTCTTTTGGAAACAGTTTCTCGGGGTTTTGTCCGAGATTTCGAAAGAAATCTTTATGTCTATGAAACTCCTTATGTGTTTCGCCAGATTTGGTGTGTCTACGTGAAGCAGCTTATGTTTTAATTCAGGTCTTAAGTTATGCCTAAGTTCAGTAACTATATCAATTTCTGACATGGATCTCTAAGAGAATCTGCGATTGCTATAATAGCATCTAAAAAGTCGTCAAAAGATTTATGGATTCCTTACTTTCTTGCTTGATATCTCGGTCAGTACGTTGATCCTGATAACGTTCCCTAAATTTGTTGCATAATTCAAACCAATTCATGTGGCCTATCCTTCTGTGTAACCGCCAATAAAAGGATAGAGCAGACCCAGAAAATAATAAAATTAGGAAATTGATATAATAGAACAAAATTAGTGTTGAAATATTGTGCCGCAAGACAATTAACGCGATAAATGAAGTCTTCTATTGCAAGATCAATGCCTGAACCAAAAAATTTCAACTTCAGATTCGAAATAACATTAGCAATCCTATCGGTTCGATCAGTGGAATAATCAGTACTATTAGGGCGAGTTACAAAAGGTCTATGATTGGATTCGGATTCAGCATTGCTGCGCGGTATGTTAAAAGAAATCTCATTCTCGAACCCGTTGTGACTCGTTTTGCGAGTTTCGGCGCAAACCGGATATATTCAAGGTGCGTATAGCGGTACTGATCTGGTCAGCCACTGTCGCGGTAACAGTATCCTTATGATTTTCCAGCGAACTAGAAGTAAGATGCTGAAGTCGATACTCAAGAGTGCTTTTATTATCGGCAGCTTTTCTTTCTGAATCCTGAGGTAGCTTGTCGCAGGTCTTGTAAATTTCGATTATTCGATCTAATTACTGTTCGAGTTCTTGGGATTGTTACTGTGGGAT
Source organism: Drosophila pruinosa (assembly GCA_018150935.1). Classification (NCBI taxonomy): domain Eukaryota; kingdom Metazoa; phylum Arthropoda; class Insecta; order Diptera; family Drosophilidae; genus Drosophila; species Drosophila pruinosa. Next base: position 370,267 of record JAECWR010000073.1, on the reverse strand, counting down.
TACTACTCAATAGTCCACGAGGTCTACCTCGAGCACTCATCGTAAAATAATGTGATAAGTTATAGGAAGTGAGAATAGTGCATGGTTCATGGTTAGTCGGACATGTGGTATTTTTACTTAACCACTCAGACAAACCGGTTCTATGGAAATTGTGTTTACATCTAGTTTCTGAGTAAACTGTCTCGGAACTAGAGTCGTTGCAAGAGTTGCAAGTTGGTGCAAGATATAGAGTCATCCGAAACGCATGTGAAAGCAGTTATATCTTCTATGCTACGCACTACTGCCATAGCTAAAATTTTGTTGTATTTTAAACGTAAAGTGATAGTTTGCAAATTTTTGCAATATGTGTATCTCAACAGATATTATATAAACAACGATATACTTGCTATTAGTAATATATATGTTGCAGGTGGATCGTTCGGGTTCATATTTTATAACGCACGACAAGTTCTATTCGTATTCGAGGCGGATTCAAGACTGACGACACCAAATTATGCGTTAATGCATTGACATGCCAAATTATCCGTTGACGCAATTACGCACTACACTACGCGCTGATGCAATGACGCACTGCGCAATATATTTCCAATATATATTGCTATCCTTCTTTTCCTATTCAGTCAGCGGCTTACGATCAGACCTCACTCAGCAGCTGAGTGTCTCTCTTTCACTTAACTACTGTGCATTACCAAACTACTAGCGACAGCCTGTCGCCACCAAAGAATTGAAGACGCATGTACAATTGTCAACATTGGCCCATTCTACGACATATATGTAAGTTATTGCCGCATAAACAAAACATGCCGCAGCATAAACAAAACATGCCATCCACTTGTTGCGACACAAAACAACACATGCCATCGACTGTTAGCCCGGATGCACTCAAACGTTGACCACCCAAAAAGTGCTGACCTAGCGTCTGCACGACATCCGTCGCACGCCGACAATGTAGATCAAGTGTCACTGCACTTGAACGCTCTGCCAAGAGGGCTGACGTCGCCGCGCCTCTGCCGACGGCTTCACTTGATTGCTAGGGAATATAAAGAACCTTCTTTGTACTTAAATTTTAGTCTCTAATAATCATCCCAAATAAACGGTCGTTTGTGACCAAGTAAACTAAAATAAATAATTCTCATTATTTACTGGCGCCCGAGCAGGGACCAGCGAATAATCGCGTCGACAGAGCAAAACCGTTTTCTAAGTCGCGGAGCAATAAAACTATTGCTTTAAATATTCGTTGGTAGGTTAGTGCCGAGGAGACTCCCGTGATAAATTAAACCCCACGGTCGGCCTAAACAGGCAAAATAAAAAAAAAGCCAAAACCATTTTCCGGAGGAGGAAAATTATAACCGGCAAAGCTTGGCCAGCCCGCAGAATACCTTCTAAAGGAGTGCTGACGTGGATTCCCCAGTAGCACACGCAAAAGGGATGCCATTCACCCAGCCGAGAAGGGTGACCACATCAATCTTCGTGTAAGTGACGGAAAAGAAACACAGAACACCAAACACAAACTAGAATTTAAGAAAAGAACACACAAACACAAAATAAATAAAACACTAAAATTAAAATTGAAATTAATAAAAATTACACAAACACAATCAAAATTAGTTAAGCACACACGAAAAACAATTAAAATTAATAATACAAGAATTTTAGTGAAAAGCATTTCTTCGACCCAAGAGTAGATATTGCGTTGAAGAAAAAAACTTTTTTTTTCAACTAAACCAAATTTTTTAACTTTAAAAATTTACATCTGATTTTACATTGAATTGGACACAGGTCCACAACTCGATCGCTAAAACCACGACATTCATACCCCATTTTAAGAACTCGCCTTGTGTTAATAGTGTCGTCCGAATTAATAGCCAACATGGCAAATCCGAATAATTTGTTGAGACCACCTGTTCTCAATCCAGCCGAGAGACCAATACCAGGAGAAAGACCCGGTACGTCCGAACGGCAACGTGTAGACATGAATTTAGATCAGTTAACAGGCCTGATTGGCCAAACGATGGCCCAACATTTTCCGACTCTACTAAGACAGACTAATGGTGACGCACTTGACTTTACCAACGTGAACGATCAGATTGTCGAACCTGAACATAGGGACAACCTGGGAGATTTCGACAAAATACCAGACATTGTCAAAACCGTAAGAGAATTTTCCGGATATCCGTCAGAATTCGGCTCGTGGGAAAAGAGCGTTGACAGGATCATGGAAACCTATGCTCCATTCGTAGGAACTCCAAAGTATTTTGGAATCTTACACACTATCAGCAATAGAATAGTGGGAAACGCTGACGTGGCTCTCGAGTCCTACAGTATCCCACTAAACTGGAAAGCCATCTCAAGGTGCCTCACCCTGCATTACGCAGATAAACGAGACATAAATACCTTGGAATGCCAGATGTCGATGCTGACACAAGGGCACCAACAGTCGGTGGAGGAATTCCACCAACAGGTCTATAAGCACTTGTCACTCATATTAAATAAAATCGGTTGCATGCAGCTAAATAGGGAGTCCGAGCAACTGATGACAAGAATTTACAGGGAGAAGCCCTTGACACCTTCATAGGGGGCTTACGAGGAGACTTACCTCGTCTTTTGGTAATGAAAGAACCAACAGATCTTCCATCGGCATTACACTACTGCCTAAAACTAGAAAATCAGAAACTTCGCGCTAATCACGCAGCAAACAGGGGGCAACAAATGGGCTTCAGGGCCAATGAAAAGCCTATCCCGGCACCCCGCAATTTGCATCTGTCGAGTGTTTCCAACTATCGGCAGCCTCCGCCGGTTCCCCCACGAAATTTCGTTAGGAGACCGCCCCACCATTTAGACCAGTCATTCGCTGCGCCTCCACAATACGGAGTTCAGCCATCCCCTGCCCCAAGGCAGAACTTCCAGAGGCAGCAACAAACTGCGCCACCCAGACCATTTGCAGCCAAGCCTCAACCAAGGCCAGAGCCAATGGACGTGGACCACAGTGTGCAAACGCGAAACATAAATTATATGAATAGACCGCACTACTTTGATGCCGGCAAACGGCCAAGCGCTCATATTACCGACTTAGCCAAAAGACAGAGAAATTACAATATCCAAACAACAGACATAGGACAGTCAAACATGCAGACGAATAATGCAGGCCCAAGCATGGCAGAGTACGAGCACTCGCTGCATGAATACGAGACGAACAACGAAATGGACGGTACTATAAACGAATATTGTGACGAACCAACAGACCACTTGAACAACGACGAGCAACAAGAACAAGCGTTGCATTTTTTAGACTAGAAGACTCCTCACTGCTATACTTCGAATGTAGAATGAGGAGTGGAAAGGTTCCGAAAATACTAATCGACACGGGCTCTAACAAAAACTACATTCAGCCCAAACTGGTGTCGAATGCAATACCAAACAACAGGCCTTTCACAGCTGCCACTCCGGGTGGCGATCTAAGAATAACACACTACAAGAAAGCAAACCATTTTGACTGGGAAATCAAATTTTTCCTGTTGACATCTCTTACGACATTTGACGGAATTCTCGGTAAAGACACTTTGAAAGAAATAGGAGCACAGATAGATCTGGGAAAATTTACCATGACACTGGGAAACGGGAAAAAGATTGCTATCAAAGAACGAAAGTTCGAAGCCGTTAGCACAATCAGCCCCAAAATAGATCACTTGGAACAGGAACAAAGGGGAAAATTGAATCGGGTAATCAATAATTATCCCGACCTCTTCGCAGACCCAAACCAAAAACTGACCTACACAACAAATGTGAAGGCAGCAATTCGAACCACATCGGATACACCTGTGTATTCGAAATTTTATCACCACCCCATGTCCCTTAAAGTTGAAGTCAACAAGCAAATATCAGAGCTTTTACGCGACGGTATAATTCGACCTTCAAGGTCACCCTACGATTCACCCGTGTGGATTGTGCCAAAGAAGCTTGACTCCTCTGGCGAAAAAAAATACAGAGTCGTGATTGATTACCGAAAACTTAACATGGTAACAGTGGCGGATAGATACCCTATCCCCGATATCAACGAGGTTCTGGCCCAACTGGGAGATAACAAAGTTTTCTCAGTGCTCGACCTTAAAAGTGGGTTCCACCAGATCCCACTGAAAGACTCAGATATCGAAAAGACCGCCTTCTCCATAAATCATGAAAAATACGAGTTTACACGACTCCCGTTCGGTCTGAAAAACGCGCCATCAATATTCCAACGCGCACTCGACGATATACTTCACGAGCATATCGGCCAGATATGCTTCATTTATATCGACGATATCATCATCTTTAGCAAACACAATGAGACCCACTACAAAAACCTCGACATGATTTTCAAGACCTTGCAACAAGCCAACATGCAATGTCAGTTGGATAAATGCGAATTTATGAAGAGGAAAGTAGAATTCCTGGGTTTCGTCATGTCTGACATGGGTATAGAAACCAATCCAACTAAAGTACAAGCCATTTCGAACTTCCCAATTCCAAAAACACTCAAAGAGCTAAGATCCTTCTTGGGACTCTCTGGGTATTACAGGAGATTCATCCCAAACTACGCTAAGCTAGCAAAACCACTTAGCTCGCTTTTGAGAGGGGAGGATGGACGTATTTCTAAGACATTGTCCCAGAAAAAGTCCGTCTCACTCAATGAAGAAGCATTGGAAGCCTTAATTAAGTCGATACGTAGTTTTGTAAGAGTCGTCACCAAAAAATATAAAAAAAACAAGTAAGAAAGCTACAGTCGAGTTTGCTCGACTGTGAGATACCCGCCACCCAATTTTACCATCCAAATATTATATTTTTCAAAATATACTGAAAAAATACTTTAAAAAAAATATACTAAAAAATACCAAAATAATATATCAACATTTTCTTTGTTCGAAATTATTAGCTTGGCGGCACTTTAGTTGGTTTATTGAACACCATTATTATGTCGCGGAGTATCATAGCAACTAACTAGGCAGTACTAGCAGTTGCACGTGGTAACGCCTTATAAAAGTAATATCTTAATAACTTCTGTGTTTTTTATCCGATTGTAACCAAATTCGCAGAGATCATTAAGATGGTGATTAGTATTATCCGTACCAAAATTGAACATTCTAGGTTTAAAACGACGCCTGCAATTCGGTTTTATTCGATTTACGGGGGCGGGAGGGGGCGTGGCCAAAATCAAAAACAAACTTGATCTGCGTGCAACAATAAGACATACTGTCGCGAAAAATTTGTTGCTCTATCTCTTATAGTCTCTGAGATCTAGGTGTTCATACGGACGGACGGACAGACGGACAGACGGACGGACGGACAGACGGACATGGCTATATCGTCTCGGCTGTTGACGCTGATCAAGAATATATATACTTTATGGGGTCGGAGATGCTTCCTTCTGCCTGTTACATACATTTTCGGTCGGCACAAAGCCATAATACCCTTCTACCCTTTGGGTAGGCGGGTATAAAAAGAAAAGAGTTTAGACAAACATAGTGATTTGAGATCGAAGTTGACAAAAAAAAATGTTAGTTGTTGACTAATCATTACGAGCGCCACATGAAATGCATGCGCGCATAAGTTTTTTTCCGATTGCCTTTGTCTCGTTCGATTTGGGTCGTCGCTCAGTGTAACACGATCCGTTAAATTTTGCAACTTTGTTACCTTGGCCCTCAAGCGTCGCGCATTGAATTGCCTTCTCCACGCTAGAAGCCCATGACTTCACCCTTCAGCTGATATAGGGACCCCGACCAGCCAAGTGATTTAGACTCTGATTGCGACAGTCGCGTCCCAGCCCCAAGACGTAAAATTTTGTTCCCCCCCTACACCATCAAGCATGGATGCTGAACAGCTCAAGCTGATAGTACAAACAGCTGGCACCACTGCCTTGGCTGAACAAGCAAGAGCGTACCAGCCCTTTGTTGACAAGGTCGAATTGTTATCCCAGCAGATAGCGGAAACGCATTTGGGACCACTAGTGGTAGAAACTTATGCTGACATAGATATAACAAGCGATGCTAAGTGTGACGCGCCATTAGATGCCGTCAAAAGCCTACCCGAATTCGCACGGGTACAAGAAAAGTATGCCTCATGGCGACGGGCAGTTCTCATGGCTTACCGCATCTTCGGACCGTACAATGGCACCGCGCGTCATTATCAGGCCGTCGTAATTATAACAAACAAGGTCACAGAGGTCGCAGATGACGAACTAGCCTGATTTGAAACAGCGCTTAACGTTGACGCGATAATAAGTCATCTTGATTTCGATTATAGCGATAAGCGGCCGATGCACGTTATCGAGCAGGAGTTGGCTACGCTCAGACAGAATGGCAAGCCTCTGCTGAAATATTACGATGTGGTCGGAAAAAAAGTCACGCTGTTGACTAATAAAGTCAACATGTCGCATGAGCCGGCCTTTGCAAGAGGCCTTTGTAAAAATTTCGCGAAGACGCTCTACGAGTATTCGTGTCAGGTTTAAAGGACAGTCTAACGGATGTGCTCTTCGCAGCAAAACCGAGAGATTTGTCGTCGGCTCTGGCACTCGCCCAAGAGGTCGAGTCGAATAAAAAGAGCAGAGTGCAAATGCCAATCAGCGAGGCAGGCCAAAGCGCACTTTAGCAATCGGCTTAAAGAGCAGGGCCAGCGCAGCGCTTAGCAGCGAGGTCGCGTTAACGCGCCACAACCAATGCCAACAAGCGGCCGGCCACGTCTGATCGCACTAACGCCAGAAACAACCACCAAACGGTGAATCATGTCACTCAGGGTGCTGGACAGGGAGCAGAAGTGTACGCCGCTGCCGCCAGCAATGCGGCAGCGCAGATCGATGACGACCATGAGAACGACTCAGACGCCGTCAATTTTTTAGGGGTAAATCGCTGCTACCCGTCGTCAGACGAAGAGTAGCGGGGCTAGACATGAGCTTCCTCATCGAAACCGGCGAGTCAAAAAATTTCATCAGGCCACACAAGGCCCTACGCGGCGTCCATCCGGTTAGCTCTCAATTCGGAGTGCACTTGATATATGGCTCAACTAGCATCACAAAAAAGTGCTTTGTCGCGTTATTCAACGTAAAAGCAACTTTCTTCCTTCTTCCGGATTTGGCAAATTTTGATGGGATAATCGACCTCGACTTGCGTGCAAGCTGGGGCATCGCTTTGCATGGCCTTCGGCCTGCTTAAATGGGGCACGGAAGCCGAGAAAATCTCCTTCCACACGTGCGCCGACGACAACTTCACTGATATAGATTGCTCAGACGCGCCCGCTACGGTGCGGCGCACTTTTTTAGAAATATAAAGAACCAGAAAGAAGGCCTTCGCGAATCCCAATGAGCTCCAGCCTTACAACACTTCAGTGGTTGTCACCATCAGGACAGTGAGTGTGGAGCCCAACTATGCCAAGCTTTACCCATATCCCATCGGCGTAGCTGATTTCGTCAATAAGGAGATACAAGACCTTCTTAAGAATGGCATAGTCCAAAAATCGGCTCCCCATTACAACAATCCCATATGGGTAATAAGCGGCTAGTAATAGACTTCCGCAAACTCAACTAGAGAACAATCTCCGATAAATACCCTATGCCAAACATCTCAGTGATACTAGGCAATTTGGGCAAAGCCCACTATTTTTCGACCCTGGATCTTAAATCCGTCTATCATCAGATCACGCTCGCCGAGCGCGACCGCGAGAAGACATCCTTCTCGGTAAACGGGGGAATCTATGAGTTCAAGAGACTGCCTTTCGGCCTTAAGAACGCCGTCAGCATCTTCCAAAGAACCATTGATGACATCCTGCGTAAACAAATAGGCAAAATTTGCTATGTTTGTTGATGATGTGATCATCTTCTTCAAAGATGAGGAGTCGCATGCCAAGCATTCTCATTTTTTTAAGAAAAGCGTGAACTTTCTAGGGTTCATAGTCACCAGCAACGGTGCGACAACGGACCCGGAGAAAGCAAAGCGATAAAAGAGTTCTCAGAGCCAAAAACGGTGTACGAAGTCAGATCGTTCTTAGGCATCGCAAGCTACTACAGATGTTTCATTAGAGATTTCTCTGCCATAGCAAGGCCCATCTCGGACATACTGAAGGGAGAAAATGGAACAGTCAGCAAGCATAGGTCAAGAAGCATCCAGGTGCACTTTTCCGAAGCTCAACAACAGGCGTTTCAGAAACTGCGTAACATTTTGGCGTCAGAAGACGTCATGCTTAGTTACCCAGATTATAAGAAGCCATTTGATCTAACGACAGATGCTTCAGCGTACGGTATAGGCGCAGTCTTGGCTCAAGAGGGCCGCCCTATAAAAATGATTTGAAGAACATTAAAGGACAGTGAAACCAACTACGCTACTAACGAGCGTGAGTTATTGACCATCGTATGGGCCTGGCTAAGCTGCGACATTACTTGTATGTATTTAAGGATATAAATATCTTTACTGACCATCAGCCCTTAACCTTTTTTGTATCAGAATCAAACCCCAATGCAAAAATTAAGAGATGGAAAGCCCGCATTGACGAGTCTAACGCTCGTTTATTTTACAAGTCTGGTAAGGAAAACCTGGTAGCGGGCGCTTTATCCAGACAGCAGCGTATCGCGTTGGAAGAACAAGAAGCTGAATCTTACGCGACAACAATTCACAGTGAGATGTCCCTCACCCACACGATCGAATCAACCGATAAACCGTAGAACTGTTTCCAGAACCAGATAGTACTGGAGGAAACACGTCTCCCGTCTAAACAGACATTCATTTTATTCGGGAATAAGAGGCGGCATGTGGTTAAATTCGTCTGCAGAGAGTCTCTGTTAGACGAACTGGCAGACACGATTGTCCCAAGAGGTGTAAACGCCATTCATTACGATTTGCATACGCTCGCAATGATACAGGATGAAGTAGTCCGGAGATTCCCAGCCACAAAATTCTGGCACTGCAAGAACCGTGTGGTGGACATATTCAGAATAGAAGAGAGAAGGGAAATGTTGACCGCCGAACACAATAGGGCTCACAGAGCAGCACATGAAAATTTGAAACAAGTCTTATCCGAATACAATTTTCCCAAAATGGCTAAATTAGCTCGCGAAATCGTTCAGAATTGCAAGACTTGTGCGAGAGCCAAGTACGATAGGCACCCAAAGAAACAAGAGATTGGCGAAACACCAATACCATCACACACAGGGGAAATGTTGCACATAGACATTCTCTCTACCGACAAAAGATTCTTCTTCACTTGCATCGACAAGTTTTCCAAGTTTGCCGTTGTCCAGCCCATTGGCTCGAGAACCATTGAGGACCTGAAGCCAGCCCTGCTTCTACACATGAACTTTTTCCCAAGAGCTAGAACGATATACTGCGACAACGAACCATCGTTGAACTCATACACAATTACATCCATGTTGTCCAACAACTTTGGCGTTGACGTTACAAACGCACCACCACTGCACAGCATTGGGCAGGTAGAGCGCTTCCACAGTACCCTGCGGGAGCTCGCCAGATGCCTAAAAGGAGGCTGGCTGACATCGTCCAGGCGCACCCAGATGAGGCACAAGAGGAAATCTACAATAGAATTCTAAAGGCTCAAACTGTACTCAGGGTCAGAGAGAATGCCTCTCGGCAAAACAGGTCGTTTGGGGTTGGTGAGAAAGTGTTGGTCAAGTCCAACCGAAGACTCGGCAACAAGCTCACGCCTCTGTGTGAGGAAGAAGCTATTGAGGAGGACATTGGGACTACAGTCCTCATTAAGGGGAGGGTGGTCCATAAAGACAACTTAAGGTAGCTCACCCCAAATGCAATGCCCGTACATTAAATTTTAATTATTGTTGGCTACTTGGCATACTTTTCACTAATTTTAAGTTTAGTTCCGTCGGCACATATAGTATTTTAAGTAAATTTTTTTTTTTTTTTCGAAATTATTAGCTTGGCCGCACTTTAGTTGGTTTATTGAACAAAATTATTATGTCACGGAGTGTCATAGTAATTAACTAGGTGCAGCTGCTCGTGGTAACGCCTTATAGAAGTAATTTCTTAATAAATTCTGTGGTTTTTATCTTATTGTAACCAAATTCGCAGAGATCATTAAGATGGTGATTAGTATTGTGCGTATCAAAATTAAACATTCTAGGATTAAAATGATGCCTGTAATTCGGTTTTATTAGATTTACGGGGGCGGAAGGGGGCGTGGCCAAAATAAAAAACAAACTTGATCTGCGTGCAATAATTACACACACTATTCCGAAAAGTTGGTTGCTCTATCTCTTATAGTCTCTGAGATCTAGAAGTTCATACGGACGGACGGACAGACGGACATGGCTATATCGTCTCGGCTGTTGACGCTGATACATACATACATTTTCGGTCGACACATTGCCATAATATACTTCTACCCTTTGGGTAGGCGGGTATCAAAAACATTCTAAGTACATATACAAAAAAACAAATAAAAGATATCCGCCACCCAATTTAACCATCAAAATTATATATTTTTTATAAGAATATACTGAAAAATATACTAAACAAGTAAGAAAGCTACTATCGAGTTTGCTCGACTGTGAGATACCCGCCACCCGATTTTACCATCAAAGAATTATATATTTCAAAAATTTACTAAAAAAAATACTTTAAAAAAATATACTAAAAATATACCAAAATAATATATCAACATTTTCTTTGTTCGAAATTATTAGCTTGGCGGCACTTTAGTTGGTTTATTGAACACCATTACATCATTGCACCAAGTGCAGCTGCACGTGATAACGCCTTATAAAAGTAATTTCTTAGTAACTTCTGTGTTTTTTACTCGATTGTAACCAACTTTTCAGAGATCATTAAGATGGGGTCAGTATTGTGCTTACCATAGAAATTGAAATTCTAGGTTTAAAGCGACGCTTGCAATTCGGTTTTTTTCAAATTTTCATGGGGACGTGGCCAAAATCTACAACAAATTTGATCTGTGTGCAACAATGAGACACACTGTCCCAAAAATTTGGTTGCTCTATCTCTTATAGTCTCTGAGATCTAGGTGTTCATACGGACAGACAGACGGACGGACGGACAGACGGACATGGCTATATCGTCTCGGCTGTTGACGCTGATCAAGAATATATATACTTTATGGGGTCGGAGATGCTTCCTTCTGCCTGTTACATACATTTTCGGTCGACACAAAGCCATAATAGCCTTCTACCCTTTGGGTTGGCGGGTATAAAAATAAACCAGTAAAAATTTCGCCCACAAGGCTGGATTCATCCTTCTCTTGTCTTTATCCTTGGTCTCGTAGATCCCCATCGTCGACGGAGATATTCTGGCGTGGGAGGACTTTGCCTACGTAAGGAACTGCGCGAATCTTTCGGAGTACACGCGTGTGGTGAAACAAACCATCAGTTTAATGGAAACTTCTCACAGCCACACATGAAGCACTTGCTGAGCGTAGACATAGCATATCTCCGATATCTAAAAAATGCATTGGGCACGCACCACAGGGTGGCCAAGAGCCTAGATTTCCTGGGTTCCATGCTAAAAGTTGTAGCTAGCACGCCAGATGCTAGCGATCTAGAAAGGAGTAGGTTTCTTGAAGCGCGGCTGATCGACGCGAACAATAGGCAAATAGAAGTTAAAACTAAAGTCCAAAATCAAATAAACCAACTAACTGCACGGTCAACTTAATTCTAAAGATGGCAAAAGGGTCACAAATTGACACCAGTCATTTGTATGAGACCTTGTTAGCGAGAAATAGAATGCTCATGATGGAGCTTCAAAATTTAATGTTGGCGGTGACACTTGCAAAACTTAATATCGTTAGCCAAAACATTCTTGACCACACAGACTTAAGATCAGTTTGGCCTGAGGAGCCCACCAACACCCCCATACGGGACCTCATGTCCGTGTCGTCCGTGAAGGTTCTTCAATCCAGTAACTCATTACACATCATAATTAAATTTCCTAAAATTAAGTTTGCTTGTAAGAAAATTACTATTTTTCCCGTTAGCCAACGAGGAGTCCACACCGTCGAGAATTTCACCGCTTCGACCAGCACTGCCTTTTGCCGATTGTCATCGGGTAGCTCCTGTGCCTGAGAGCTCCACGCTGGAGGCGTGGAACACTGCGAAACGCAACCGAGCAACCTGGATCCCATCACCTTCGTAGACGATGGGATCGTCATCATCAACGACAGGGCCGCCAAGGTACAAATAGACAACAGTACCGAAATCTGGGTACACGGCACGCACCTCGTTACTTTTACTCAGCGCGCAACGCTGAACGAAACATTGTTCGCTAACCAGAATACCGTCCAGAGTCGGGTACCGGGAGTAGCAAAATTTCCCTTGCTGAATGTCACCGCTAGCCAGAACGTGCTCAGTCTCCCGTACCTTCATCGTTTGAATGAACGTAACTTGGAGGCAATTCGGACGTTCAAAGAGGAATGCGATGCTGATCGCCCCTATCAAATGGCACTTGTCGTGACGGCAATATGTTGCCTACTCATTTGCGTTGGTCTCGTGAGTTGGCGCATTCAGAGAACCAGAAGAACGGCTAGGCAATTGAATGAGGCGATTGCTGGAATCAGGACGTCCGAGGGAGGCCTCCATCTTGAGGGGGGAGTAGTTAACTAAAGCTAACAAATTAAAGCGAAATACAAAAGCAAATTCATAAACGTAAGCATTATGCCGGATGTCGTTGTATGGCCGTCAAACATAGCATTTTTGCGTGACCGCTATGAATATGAAATCGTAACAAAATGTTTCGGTTTCATTCCTCGCTCTAAAATTCTAAGTAAGTTAACTAAAGCTACGAAAACAAAGGTATACTGCAACATAAGCATTATGTCGGATGTCGTTGCATAGCCGGCAAACACAGCATATTTGCGTGGCTGCTATGAAAATGAAATCGTAACATGTTTCGATTTCATTCTGCACTATTAAATTTTATGTAGTCAGTTCGTATTTGTCTTCTAATAAAGATACTTGCTCCGGCTCCGCCGCTTAACTGATTGTCTTTCATTCTAAAGAGTCGTCTAACGTTTAATACTAATCACGAGTATCTCGGACGCAGATCAACCGTGCGGTATTAGAAATAACAAAACTTTGATTATTAATAAATTTATATATATATTATTCATTAAGAGTTAAAGATGTTTCAGATGATGACGACTACGAAATAAATTCAAATTGTTATCAGGACGTGAAAAAGAATAAATTGTTCTTTATTTAATAAAATGTATTTTATTTTCTCTACTAAGCCATTGTCAACAAGTCGACGTGTCGTGCAGTCTACGCGGCACATCACTGACAGGGAGTGGCCAACATCTAAAATAAACTTTATGTACCTACGGAATTTATACATGTTGTCCCCAGATTTGGTAGCTCTAGCTTTTATAGTCTCTCAGATCTCGATGTTCAAACAGACAGACGGACAGACAGGCAGGGCTATATCGAGTCGGCTCATGATGCTGATCAAGAAAAATATATACTTTATGTGGTCGCATACGTCTCCTGCCTGTTACACACATTCGGAATAACGGAAAAAAATTTTATGAATTTTTTAAAATCCATGACCTAAAAAAACAGAGACGAGTAGCCAGGCAACGGCCGGTACATATATACATACATTGCGTTGACATCAACAATTGCATACTATTTTCAAAAAAAAAATAATGAGAGCCAACCACCAACCGTACATAACAATTTCGGATCGCTATACGATGAAGGGAGGTTATTATCAATTCCTTGACTTAAAAAGTCATAGAAAAACAAATAGAATTTCTACAGTCCTGACTTGACTGTATGAGGCCATGAATTTTCGTAGGACGTAGGTCAGTTTACATTAAAACAAGTAAGACAGGTTCAGCCGAGTGTGTTTGATTGAGAGATATCCGCCACCCATTTTTACTGAATGCTACAAATATTAAAAACGAATTTTAAAATACGAGTATAGTATTTTTTGAGAACATACTAAGCAATATAACGAAAAATATGCCGCATAATATCACAATCAAAATCATTAGGTTTATTGAATACCTTTTATATACATATAATATCACGGAGTGACATAGCCACTAAATAGGTCCAGCTGCACCTGATTTCACACTTTAAAAGTATTTGTGTCATACATCGAAATAAGACTTACAGAAATCACTCAAATAGCGATTACGATTATTTGTACCAAAAATTAACACTCTATCTTAACAAACGCTCTTTAAATTCTTTTTTATCTATTTGCGGGGGTGGAAAGGGGAGATGCCAAATTCAAAAACAAACTTGCAAACAGGGGCTGTATTACTAAATATTGTCATCAACTTTGGTTTCTCAAGCTTTTATAGTCTCTGACGGACAGACAGGCATGGTTATATCGTCACGAATGTTGACGTTTATCAAGAATATGTATACTTTATGGGGTGGAAGATGACTCCTTCTGCCTTACATACATTTTCGGGTGGCACAAAGTTATAATACCTTTCTTACCTATGGGTACGCAGGTACAACAATTACTTTGTAGTTCTACCTAACAAAACTTAATAATTTGAATGAAAAAAATCAAAAAAAAAAATTTATCAATTATAACTCATAGCAGATCGTGCTATATTAGTCTCAGCAAAAATTATATTAACTACACATTGGTTAGAGGCGATCATTTAGTTACTTTTGAAACCATTCTAAACATACTTAAGTCATATAATATTACTTATTATAACACTAAGCAACAATTGTTTAACTAAATTGAACAACAAAGATTTACTAATAATTTAATATTCGAATGTCTACAAAGCAAGGCTACCGAGCTTAATATTCAAAACAGGGATGTACTATCTGCTATCCTAATTCTGTTGAAAAATAATAATAATGGAAAATAAAATAATTAAAACTATTCTTATATTAAGTTCAATCATTTTTACATTTTTTATTTTAAAGTTTTTTATATATATTTTTCCTTTCTTAATTTTGAACTTCATTAATTTGATAAGTTTAAAATATTCCTCACCCACAAAACATGACAAAAATAAAATCCCAAAGGTTGACCTAAGTAATCTGAAGGCAATAAATAAGAAATCGATAAATAATCAGATATTCATTAAAATCAGGAACGATTATTATCACCCTTAATTGCTAAGTATTTTTTATGAAAATCATAAGCAATTTTCATCATTTGGTGGTTAAGCATGTTATCAAACACCCAAACTAATCCTCAACACTTTAAACAGTAAAGATCGCCCACGCAGCCATATGATGTAAGTGCTTATTTTGAATCCCCACTTAACTGTAGGATCGCAACACGGCTGTAAACCATAAGCATTCAATTCTTTTGCACCCCCACCTAACAGTAAGATCAGGTACTCAACCACAAAATGTAAACATTAAACTGTCCTCCGCAGCTTTCCAATATAATTTCTTTGACCCAGCACTACTCTCCTTAAAGTAAACTCTCTCACACAAAAAATCACTCTCGATCAGCGAGGAAGCTTTCTATACCCGCCTACCCAAAGGGTAGAATTTGGTCACAATCGGATAAAAAACACAGAAGTTATTAAGAGATTACTTTTATAAGGCGTTACCACGTGCAACTGCTAGTGCTGCCTAGTTAGTTGCTAGTGTAGCGTGCACACATATACGCTTATTGAATGTCCACTGTACCTTAAGGGCAGTGAACATAATTACACAATTACAATCATGACATATTGACACATTGTAGCACTCTGCTGCAATGCATTCACAAATAAACATGCGGAAGTGTAAGCGTAATACGAGCACCCATTTGGGGGCTAACGTACTTAACTGCATGGTCAGCGTACTCACGCTGTCCAAACGCTGATCGCTTACCAAACACTATACATTATTGATCTACATTTTTATATAGAAATAAGATATGCATATAAGCGTCGCTGCGCTGCAAGCTACGCTGGCAGCGCTGCTATTTCAACTTAGACTATAAAAACCTTTGTATGTTAGAATTTAAGAGATCATTATCATTAAGACAATTAATGTATTGACTGCAAATAGAGCGGGACCTTCCCTGCTCAAGCAAGAAAAATAAAAAATAAATATCTTCGTGATTACTTGTCTACATGGCGACCGTGACATAAAGTCCAGGAGGACTTCGGACAACTGTGAACTGTGGTAGTGACGGTTATGCTGCTTTTTGTGTCCGGCCTAGATGCTAGCTTAAAGGATGTGCCAACTTGGATTGCACTTTAATTGTGATTACCGTGAAATTGTATTCAACTGATCGAGTGATTCTTTTGGATCAAACGAATAAGCAGTTTTATAAATACAAATTACTTGAAGTAAAATATACCATCAAGAAAATGTTGAAAACTATTATGGATGATCTCCCGCTGCTGCTAATGAATATAAGAATTCAACATGGATGAGAATAATAATATTATAGTGAACCCAAATTTCAAAAGCGACCTAGAAGAGGCGCTCGAAATAATAACTGAAGAAGATTGGGCACTAATCGAGAACATCATTGAAGAAGAAAAATTAAAAAGCGACCTAAGAGAGGCACTAAACCACATAATACAAAACGCCTGTGTCCAGCACCAGCTCCCCAACATAAAACAATAAGCCTGTGTCCAGCACCGGCACCCCAACATAAGACGAGAAGCCTGTGTCCAGCACCGGCCCCGCCATGCGTTCCAAGCTGGCCAATTAAGATTAATACCACACACACATAAAAATTTAAACACATAAGCACACTTAAATTATTAAACACAATAGTTGATTTATAAATTATGTATAATTGAGCAGAACCTTTTCTGCCCGATTAGTAGTGTAGCCTGTAAAGCCACACGCCCATTAGGTAGGAAATTGTAAGCCGCAGGGCATCAGGCACTTCTCTCCACCTACGGGTGTATTAGGCAATGCATATCATATGCATTTATTCCCTCTAAAAATTTTTTTTTTTTTTGAAAAATAATGAATAATGAATAAATGAAAAACAAAAACATATATATATATATTTTCTTTTTCTTTTAACGAAATACCAGTCACAAATTCGAACTGGATAACGTCCTAAGAATAAATTTAACTTGGCTCAAAATGGGTCTAATAGATACCAAGACCGTTGACTCAACGGCAAACGCACTAAATAAAATAGAAATCAAGTCCGATGATCTGGAATTGATTACAATTTTATTGATAATAATAGCAGTTATGTTAGGCCTCAGTATGGCAATTAAAATTTATCAGTTGCACAATAAGTGCATTAAGAAACAAGTAAGAAAGCTACAGTCGAGTTTGCTCGACTGTGAGATACCCGCCACCCAATTTTACCATCCAAATATTATATTTTTCAAAATATACTGAAAAAATACTTTAAAAAAATATACTAAAAAATACCAAAATAATATATCAACATTTTCTTTGTTCGAAATTATTAGCTTGGCGGCACTTTAGTTGGTTTATTGAACACCATTATTATGTCGCGGAGTATCATAGCAACTAACTAGGCAGTACTAGCAGTTGCACGTGGTAACGCCTTATAAAAGTAATATCTTAATAACTTCTGTGTTTTTTATCCGATTGTAACCAAATTCGCAGAGATCATTAAGATGGTGATTAGTATTATCCGTACCAAAATTGAACGTTCTAGGTTTAAAACGACGCCTGCAATTCGGTTTTATTCGATTTACGGGGGCGGGAGGGGGCGTGGCCAAAATCAAAAACAAACTTGATCTGCGTGCAACAATAAGACATACTGTCGCGAAAAATTTGTTGCTCTATCTCTTATAGTCTCTGAGATCTAGGTGTTCATACGGACGGACGGACAGACGGACAGACGGACGGACGGACAGACGGACATGGCTATATCGTCTCGGCTGTTGACGCTGATCAAGAATATATATACTTTATGGGGTCGGAGATGCTTCCTTCTGCCTGTTACATACATTTTCGGTCGGCACAAAGCCATAATACCCTTCTACCCTTTGGGTAGGCGGGTATAAAAATACATGAGTAGGGCAAATGACTTACACAATATATAAAAAAAAGAGAAAAAAATAAAATAATTAGTAATAATTAAATTAATTAATTTTCTTGCTAAGCCCACGGGCATACCGACTAACCAATGAAATGGTCGGAAATAGTCACACAAGTAAAAAGTCTTAGAGAAGAATTCAAGAAGTCATTCAAATGCTTGAATAAGAGCGCGACCATATCAGCGCAAACAAAACTCAAGCACATTAGAATATTGATTGGAACGTATAACGAAGTTCGTCAATTATTTTGGCAAAATCGTATACATCTAGATTCAGTCCAAAAGACACAAGTTAAGGACGTATTGGGACAACTGAGAGACGATTTAATATATATCTCAGATAGACACACACTATACGTGTATTGTTCCACCAAACTGAGCGAAGACGCTAAGTTTGATGATACAATATTATTGAATGACGATAGCCCAGCGACAGCTGAAGAAGAAGAAGAAACAGAAAAAAACCTGATAGACAATCAATCCGTTCTGCTAAGAAGCACAAACATGGCCACAGAAACCGAAAAAGCTCGCGATTATGTGAGACAAATTTCATCCACTTTTCCGAAATTTGACGGAAAAATAGCCAACTTAACAAAATTCCTCACAGCCTTGAGATTAACAAATCTCGCAAAAGGTGACCAAGAGTCCCTCGCTGTAGAGGTAATAAAAACAAAAATTAGCGGACCATTGGCAAGTAGAGTAGAATCACTGACAACAATAAATGACATCAGTGACCTAATAAAGGCTAGCGTAAAAGGCGAATCGCCAAACGTAATAAAAGCCAAATTGCATAGTACGAAACAAATAGGAAAAACAGCCTCACAATATACCACTGAAGTTGAAAACTTGCGCAAATCCTTAGAAGTAGCTTATATAGCTGATCATTTGGACGCTGCTCACGCAGAAAAATACGCCACGCAAGAAGCAATAGCTGCGTTGGTAGAAAACTGCGAACACGAAAGACTTAAAACTTTACTAGAGGCAGGGAACTTCAGCACCATGGATAATGCCATTGGGAAGTACATTCAAAGTTCCACAAAAATAACCGGTAATCCAAATACCGTGTTTCGTTATAGTAGTCCTGGCCAGAATAGAGGCCATAGAGGTCAGAATTTTCGCGGGAACAGAGGAAACTATAACAATCGTGGAAATTTTAATAATGGCCGCGGCGGATATAATACCTATGATAACAATAGCAATTCCCGTAGACCGCATTATAATAATCGTGGAAATAACCAACGAGGTTACAATAATCAGGGTTATTACAATCAGGCTCCCTACGGAAGGAATAATAGCAGAAGCAACAATAATAACAATGTGAGGATGGCTCAAAATGGTTCGGAAAACCAACAGCCACCTTTAAGTACACAAAATTAGACAAGGCAAAAGTACATGTCATAAATTTAAGTCTTAATAGATTCGTTTCACAAACAAATATAAAAACTGGGAAAAAATTAACGCTATTATTAGATACAGGAGCAGATATTTCTCTTCTAAAAGAAGATTCCGATGTCTATGACGACATAGAAAAAAATAATGTTATTAACATTCAAGGTATAGGTGAAGGAGTAATAAACTCCAAAGGTTTAGCATCAGTTGAGCTTCAAACAGGAAAATATATAATTCCACATAGTTTTCACTTGGTTGATCCAAGTTTTGCAATTCATTGCGATGGAATTATAGGCCTTGACTTCATAAAGAAATTTAATTGTCAACTTAATTATACTCAAAATGAAGACAAATTAATCCTCAGGCCAAACAATCTCAATTTTCCTATTCACATTCCTATAACAAATAGTCCTGGCAATAACTCCATATATTTACCAGCAAGATCTCAAGTTGTAAGGCGTGTAAATTTAATAATCCAACCTGGCATTTATGATGCCAACACAGTAGCAACTGCTGAAAATACTTTTGTCCGTGTGTTAAATACAACAAACTCCGAGGTGATATTAAATGTCAATAATCTCAAATATGAATCGCTTGAAAATTATGACTTAGTTCAAACTTCCCCAGACCTAAGAGAACAAACAGTTTTAAAACAACTAACAAAAAATTTCCCACCTCAATTTAAGCCACAATTAACTAAATTGTGCAAACAATATAGCGATATATTCGGTCTTGAATCCGAATCAATAAGTACAAACAACTTTTATAAGCAAAAACTGAGACTGAAAGATGACGAGCCTGTCTATATAAAAAACTACCGTAGCGCGCATAGTTAAACAGAAGAAATACAAAAACAAGTAGATAAGTAATTGATTAAGGATGGCATTGTTGAACCATCTGTGTCTGAATACAACAGCCCACTTCTATTAGTTCCAAAGAAATCAATAGAAGGCACAGAACAAAGAAAATGGCGTTCAGTAATTGATTACCGCCCAATTAATAAGAAACTACTTTCTGATAAATTTCCACTTCCAAGAATAGATGATATTCTTAACCAACTGGGTAGAGCTAAATACTTTTCGTGTCTTGACTTAATGTCAGTGTTTCACCAAATAGAACTTGATGAAAAATCAAGAGATATAACTTCCTTTTCTACGAATACTGGATCGTATCGTTTCACACGACTACCGTTCGGTTTAAAAATTGCACCAAATTCCTTTCAGAGAATGATGACAATAGCATTCTCAGGTCTTGAACCTTCCCAAGCATTCTTGTATATGGATGACTTAATAGTAATTGGTTGTTCTGAAAAGCATATGCTCGAAAACTTAACAAATTTTTTTGAATTATGTAGGAAGAATAACTTAAAACTACATCCACAAAAATGTTCATTTTTCATGCATGAAGTGACTTTCCTAGGACATAAATGCACAGATAAAGGAATATTACCAGATGACAAAAAATATGATGTCATTACTAATTATCCCGTACCCCATGATGCGGATAGCGCCAGACGATTCGTTGCATTTTGCAATTACTATAGACGTTTTATTAAAAATTTCGCCGAATATTCTAGGCACATAACAAGATTATGTAAAAAGGATGTCCCGTTTGATTGGACAAATGATTGTCAAAAGCATTCAAAGAAAAAGCTCATTCAACCAACACTACTACATTACCCAGAATTCAGCAAAGAATTTTGCATAATAACAGATGCAAGCAAACAAGCTTGTGGAGCGCCTTTAACTCAAAACCATAATGGAATTCAACTCCCAATAGCTTATGCATCCCGTTCGTTTACTAAAGGTGAAAGTAACAAAAGCACCACTGAACAAGAATTAACAACAATTTACTGGGCAATAACACATTTTCGACCATATATATATGGCAAACACTTTATAGTGAAAACAGACCACAGACCATTAACAGACCATTTTATTCTCAATGACCAATCCAAGTTCAAAACTCACTCGTATGCGGTTAGAGTTAGAAGAGTACGATTTCACGGTAGAGTACTTAAAGGGAAAAGATAACTTCGTGGCAGACGCATTGTCACGCATAACAATAAAAGAATTAAGGGAATTACAGAATCAAGTCCTGAAAGTTACTACCAGGCAACAAAGTAGACAGAAACAATCATGGCCAGGAGATGAATTAAAAACAAAAGAACCTATGCTTAGGCAAGGTCTTAGTAAAGCTTCAAAGAATTCCAACGTATTCGAAGTATGACGACGTACGAAAAGTAGTAACCTTGCAAATAAAAGGAAATATGTGTTTCTTTAAACACGGAAATAAAATTATTGCAAGAATAGATGTTTCTGATTTGTACACTAATGGAATTCTAGACTTAGGTCAGTTCTTCCAAAGACTTGAAATGCAGGCCGGTATGCAGCAGATTCACCTAGTTAAATTGGCACGGCATGAAAAAATCTTTGAATATACGAGTATTTCAATAGATGATTTCAAAAATATGGGAAATATTATATTAAAATCATTACGAGTAGCGCTACTCAAGCCCGTGACCACAATAAATAATTTAAAAGAAATAGAAGCTATATTGTATACATATCATGATAACCCAATAACAGGAGGACATACTGGCATAACAAGAACGTTAGCCTAAATTAAAAGACACTACTATTGGAAAGACATGTCAAAACAAATAAAAGAATACGTACGTAGATGTCATAAATGTCAAACCATTACAGAGACACCTGTAAATGCTTTCGATAAGGTAATAGTGGATACAATAGGTCCATTACCAAGATCAGAAAATGGTAACGAGTATGCTATAACATTAATATGTGATCTCACAAAATATCTTGTAGCCATACCAGTACCTAATAAAAATGCAAATACAGTACCAAAGGCAATATTCGAATCCTTTATTCTAAAGTTTGGTCCAATGAAGACGTTCATTTTGGATATGGGAACTGAATACAAGAATTCTGTTATCAAAGACATATGCAAATACCTGAACATTCAAAATATTACATCGACTGCACATCATCATCAGACAGTTGGAACAGTAGAAAGAAGTCATAGGAGCTTTAATGAATATATACGATCCTACATATCAGTAGATAAAACTGATTGGGACGTATGGCTTCAATATTTTGCATACAGTTTCAATACAACACCTTCTATGGCACATGACTATTGTCCATATGAACTAGTGTTCGGCAAAGTAATTTGCCAACAGATTTTAATAAAAGTAATACCATTAACCCACTATATAACGTGGATGATTATGCTAACGAATCTAAGTTTAGGTTAGAAATGACATACAAAAGAGCCAGAATAATGCTAGAAAAACATCAGGCCAATAATAAGAAATATTATGATAGGAAGCAAGCAGATTTTGCTATTAATATAGGAGATCAGGTTTTATTAAGAAATGAAACTGGACATAAGTTAGAAAACCAATATTTAGGACCGTATACGGTGATAGATATAGAAAAAGATAATATAACAATTAAGTCAAAGAAAGATAAGGCACAAATAGTGCACAAAGATAGGCTAAAAAGTTACAGAATTTGAGAAAATATATATATAAAGAAAAAGTAATAATACTAAACAAAGCGCATAATAATAATAATAACTAAAACAAAAAAATATATTTAAAAAAATAATAAATATTAAAATTAAATTAAAATAACTCCATTAAATTACGTTATTATTCAAAAGGAGGAAGATATAGCGTGCACACATATACGCTTATTGAATGTCCACTGTACCTTAAGGGCAGTGAACATAATTACACAATCATAATTACACAATTACAATCATGACATATTGACACATTGTAGCACTCTGCTGCAATGCATTCACAAATAAACATGCGGAAGTGTCAGCGTAATACGAGCACCCATTTGGGGGCTAACGTACTTAACTGCATGGTCAGCGTAGTCACGCTGTCCAAACGCTGATCGCTTACCAAACACTATACATTATTGATCTACATTTTTATATAGAAATAAGATATGCATATAAGCGTCGCTGCGCTGCAAGCTACGCTGGCAGCGCTGCTATTTCAACTTAGACTATAAAAACCTTTGTATGTTAGAACTTAAGAGATCATTATCATTAAGACAATTAATGTATTGACTGCAAATAGAGCGGGACCTTCCCTGCTCAAGCAAGAAAAATAAAAAATAAATATCTTCGTGATTACTTGTCTACACTATGACACTCCGCGACATAATAATGGTGTTCAATAAACACTAAAGTGCCGGCAAGCTAATAATTTCGAACAAAGAAAATTTTGATATACTATTTTGGTATTTTTAGTATATTTTTTTAGTATTTTTTCAGTATATTTTTGAAAAATATAATATTTTGATGGTAACATTGGGTGGCGGGTATCTCACAGTCGAGCAAACTCGACTGTAGCTTTCTTACTTGTTTAACTTACCCCAAGGAAGCTTTAGCAAAATATAGCTGACTGACAGCCGACAAATTTTCTTGTAGTTTAGTTATAGTTTTGTATCCAAATAAATCGGTTCTCGAGCTCATAAGTTTGCCTAAATACAACCTTACTGCGAACGGATTTTAGTTGAATCTTCGTCTCTGTGTGAGCTTACGAATTTTGTTTATATGAGTGCAAGTGTGTTTTATTATGACCAATCAAAAATGTATGTAACAAACAGAAGGAGACATATCCGACCCCATAAAGTATACATCGTATATCCTGGATCTGCCAAGTTTATGTTTTTATATGTCATTAAATATGCTGCAAGCATCTGCTAATTCGATTAATTTCTCCATGCTGTCGTAGTCATTTTCTAAATGCCTATATAAAATGTATGAATTCGTGGTTCCAATATCACTCAATTGTTAGAAAATCCAAGTCGCGGAATCTGGTCATATCTTGACTCTAATATGATACAGGCACATGAGCCCATCCATAAGATCCACTTCACCCATATAGCAGTTAGATTACCTATGAATCGGGAAGGCTTTTTGGCGTTCCTTCAATCGGATTTGTCATTCCAAATGACTTAAGGGGCAAAAAGCTAACAGCCTTGATGTCTTTCCACAGCACATTAGTTAATTCGACTTCATAGGAGGAGCCTACTTACTCAAATTTAAAAGCACATTGGCCTTTTGTTGATAGCACTGTCATTTGGCAGTTTGCAATTGTCAATACGACCGTTCCAAGACTATAAATTCCATTCGCGTTAAGATAAACCATCATAGACAGCGGAAATTGTCGAAATAAATGATGTGATTCTTGAAAGTTTGAATGGTTTGTGTTAAACCCACTACAATGTTTGCCGAATCGACGAAATCTAGATGACCAAACAAGACCACATTATCACCTGAATAACAGTTCATTTCAAAACGTTGTGCATAACCAAATGAATCTCACAATAAAAATATCTTGATTCCCCCTCTTGTGAGGTTTATTTGGCATGTATTGACGCAAGTGGTGCTACGATTTTATGCTCCACATTTGTTCGGCGACAAAAACGCCGGACTTATTTTTGGTACAGAATGAAACCCATAAGATAGTTCACAATTTGGACGGTTCTTCTCATCACGCAGTAAGAAGTTCTTCTTAATTGTCTCAAATTTATATTGATCCAAACGCGTTTTTCCCCTAATAGTTCTATAGATTCGGGTAGCGGTAAAGGCAGTGCATCAAAATAACGATGAATTGGATCTACCATTATCACTGATAATTTTGAACGTGTTTGTTGTATTGATGGTTAAAGATATGCGCACCGTTGCATCGACAATCATTTATACAATTTCTTGATTGAACGCTCACATTCGCATTCGGACATGTTTTTTTTTTTTGTTTAAACTAACATTTGTCATTTTACCCTTCCTGCGCCTTGTTATTAAATAATATTTATTGCAAACTAACAATACCTGTGTGTTTAGCCACAGTGTAATAACATTTAATAATTTACAATTAATTGTGGTGTTTTAATATATCAACAATTTGTGAGACTTAATTTTCTGTTTGCGAGAGCTTACAGTAAATTTGTGTTCTGTTTTGAACCGCTACAGCACATTGCTGGTATATCATTACATATCGCGCTCTTTCCGATCTCGCGCACTTTGCGCTCTCGCGCTCTTTGTGCTGTGTTTTGTTGTTGGCCATTTTGGCTATTCTTTCTCTATTTTCGTCACGCCTGCGATTGTGTTTTCGTACTTGCTGTTTTTTCTGTAAGTAGATATCAGCGTCATAATACCCTGTACCAGCAAGTGCAAAAATGGGTTTCGTTTGCTGCTGGCTCTGTGACAATGTTTCACATGAAAATGTGATGGCTTCACCGGCCGTATAGTCAACCTAATTGGTTCAAAATCTGGTTTAAGATCGTCATGTGAGTCATGCAGGGATGTTGCGGGATTCATACGTCAGACGAAGCAAGGCTTTGGTGATCTATTCGCAGGTTTCAAAAAACTTGCGGATAGTTTCGCAACTTTGGACTCTGGGTTTAAGGGCATGAAGCTTTTAGCCGAGTCTCCAAAGCTAATACTCGTCTGTCCATTGGCCCAAACGAACTTGATGTCACTGAACTGGTCAACAACTCGGTCGTTCCAAATAATCTAATGTCATTTACGTCTCCCACCCCTCGACACTCCTCAGCGTCAATGATTGCCGACAATGACATTGTTCCCATAGATGTCATTTGTTCTGATCCCGTTTCAGTCTCGGTAGCTGCAGTAGTTGTTAACGTTGCAGAAACTCAACATGATCAACCTTCTGCTGTACCTAACGTTCTACCAGCTAGTACAGATGCTCCTATCTCGACTTCTGCTACAGTTGCTCAGAACACTATGAAACATATTTTGTTTCTAGGCTTGCCCCTAATACGTCATCTGACGACATTAGGACCTTTACACGGTCCAAAATTCAAGCATCATTAAAGGTGGAAAAATTTAATTTCTCATATGAACGGGAAATCGCATCTTTCAAAATAAGTGTTCCTTCCGAGCATTTTAGTAAAGTTTGCTCTAAAGACTTTTGGCCGGAATACTTAATTATTAAAGAGTATATTAATAAAAAGAAAAATCGGCCACCGATTTTACTTCCAAATGTTACCACTAGTTCCTCAAAGCCTCAAACTCCATTTGATAGCTGAAAAACTAACTTCTCTCCTGCTTGGCTATCAAAATGTAAGAGGCCTTTGTAGTAAACTTAATAATGTTATTTAGATAGCTTAAATTTTCCTTTTCATGTCATTGCCTTTACTGAAACTTGGTTAAGGCATGATATTCTTAATACTGAAATATACTATACTAACAAATTTTCAGTCTATAGACGTGATCGCATGCGGCGTCGTGGTGGTGGTGTACTTATCGCTATCGATATCTCGTCTGAGCACGTAAATTTATGTAGTGATTTAGATATCGAATTTGTAGCTGTAAAACTAATTTATTGTAATTTTAGTATCTTTATCACCTGCTCTTATATACCAATAGTATTTCTAAAATGCTTTCTGATCGTGATTTCTTAATAGTTCTTGGAGATTTTTATATTTCTGGAATTTCGTGGCTTTCGTCAGGTGAGTCAAACGTATTGAATCTTTCGTCAACTCATGTCTTTGTTGATACCCTTTTTGATATAGCTTTGTCTCAAACCAATTCTATACCAAATTGTCGAGGTAAAATGCTTGATCTGATTTTTGTTTTGGATTCCAATACCTGCACGGTATCCAGATCAAATCCTATTTCCTCACCTGAGGATCCCTACCACCCTACTCTGGAGGTGTTGATTGACTTACCAACAAGTGTTTCGGTTTCTGGTGTTTTACCGGCGAAGCGAGTTCGTTGTCTTCGGAAGACCGATTTTAAAAAACTTTCTCTGCTCCTTTCGCGTACGGACTGGTCCCAATTTTTTTCGTGTATTGACCTGGATAAGGCAATTGAGATTTTTATACCCGCCTACCCAAAGGGTAGAAGGATATTATGGCTTTGTGCCGACCGAAAATGTATGTAACAGGCAGATGGAAGCATCTCCGACCCCATAAAGTATATATATTCTTGATCAGCGTCAACAGCCGAGACGATATAGCCATATCCGTCTGTCCGTCAGTCCCTATGAACACCTAGATCTCAGAGACTATAAGAGATAGAGCAACAAATTTTTCGCGACAGTATGTCTTATTGTTGCACGCAGATCAAGTTTGTTTTTGATTTTGGCCACGCCTCCTCCCGCCCCCGTAAATCGAATAAAACCGAATTGCAGGCGTCGTTTTAAACCTAGAATGTTCAATTTTGGTACGGATAATACTAATCACCATCTTAATGATCTCTGCGAATTTGGTTACAATCGGATAAAAAACACAAAAGTTATTAAGATATTACTTTTATAAGGCGTTACCACGTGCAACTGCTAGTGCTGCCTAGTTAGTTGCTATGACACTCCGCGACATAATAATGGTGTTCAATAAACCAACTAAAGAACCGGCAAGCTAATAATTTCGAACAAAGAAAATGTTGATATACTATTTTGGTATTTTTAGTATATTTTTTAAGTATTTTTTCAGTATATTTTGGAAAATATAATATTTGGATGGTAAAATTGGGTGGTGGGTATCTCACAGTCGAGCAAACTCGACTGTAGCTTTCTTACTTGTTTATTCTGCATTTAACTCTCTGTTTGATGCTTGTATTCCCCTTGGTACTCCACAGCTGTCTAATAGACCGTTATGGTTTACTAAAGAACTAACAAAGTTAAAGAATAAAAAGTCAAAGGTATAAAAAAATAAAAGGAAACTGGCTCTCTCATATATTTTTCTCGCTACTCTGTTGCTCGGTCCGATTTCTCCACGCTAAATAATTTTTGTAAAAGGATTATTTGAGAAAGTGCTGACTTACGTTTCAGCATGACTCGAAACGCTTCTATGACTTCATCAATTCGAAGCGGAAGACGTCAACACTTCCAACAACATTATTTTTTGATAAAAAGGCAGCTTTTAATGATCGTGGCATTGCCCATCTGTTTGCTTATTTTTTTCAATCGACCTATTCCACATTAACTTTTTATAGAGCCAAGAATTATCCGTATCAAGTAAACCAAGCGAATTGCATTTTTGGTCCCTTAATTTCTGAAAGTTTAGTCTTACGTGAACTTAAGTCATGTAAACCAGCTTTTTTTCCTGGCCCTGACGTAGTTGCCAGTTGCATGCTTAGGTTCTGTGCAGAGGGACTTTGTAAACCACTTCTAAGATTATTTGAATTGAATCCAATGTTCAAAGCTATAGATGTATCTCTAAGTTGCATTTGAGAAACTAATAACTTCTCAACTGCAACACTGCTGTAAATCTACAATTTCACCCTACCAGCATGGGTTTGTGAAGAATAGGTCTACTATCACTAACATATTGGAATTCTCATCAATTGTCATTGAAGGGTTCCAATCAAAAATGCTAACGGATGTTATTTACACTGATTTTAGTAAGGCTATTAATTCCGTCAACCATAGTCTCTTATTATATAACCTCAATCTTCGTGGATTTCTACAGAACTTTATTTTGTGGATATCTTCATATCTTACATGTAGAATTCAAAGAGTATTTTACAAGGGCTCTGTGTCCGAGACTGTCCAAGTCACTTCTGGTGTACCCCAAGGAAGTCATTTAGGCCTATTGCTGTTTACATTATTCATAAAAGATCTACCGTCCGTTATATCATACTCTCGCATTCTTATGTACGCAGATGATGTTAAGATTTGTCTGTCTTTTAATGATCCCATATATAGCCTCAGATTGCAATCTGACCTTGATTGTTTTCAATCGAGGTGTGCTATAAATTTATTAAATCTTAATTGCAATAAATGTAAACCAATGACATTTTTTAGGGGTATTCTTCATTTAAATAATTATCATCCTTGTACGATTTTACATTACAACAGAAAATCGTACGCTGCAGCAGATACCGAGACGCTACCATCAGTATCAATAGAAAGGCAAAGGTACTCTGCATGCTGACCCTAAACTAATAATAACCTTTTGCAGATAGGCACGCAGACTCATGTGTCACACCATCTGGTTGCAATATTTTGTTATTTGTTTGAGTTAAGTACCATTTGTCTTAAATAAGCGATAATAGTTTATTACATTCCTATCATTAAGATTGTATGTAGACCTAAGCCATTCAGAGAAGAGCTATATAAACCCTTGCTCTGATGGAAATAAAACTACTACGAAAGAAAACTCTAACGTATTCATTTCTCCGAAGCCCAATTGGTTTATGCACTTATTGCGATGACTTCTGCCACTGGTTCATGTACTTACGGCAAAGCAACAAACAAACAGATTTTCTACAGTTGAAGATTTACATTTGGTGACCCCGACAAAGACTCCTTCTGAAGTTGTCAACCAGGCGACAAGGACTTCATCTAAAATTGTCAACCAGGCGACAAGAACTTCTTCTTGAAGTTGTCAACCAGGCGACAAGGACTCCAGTTGAAATTGTCAACCAATTGGAACCTTTCAGGAGCAAGCAGCGAAATTTAGCTGCTTACGCATATACGTTTATTAAGAAAAAGATAACATTTTGTTTTGGTTTATAAAGAACGCGGTGTGAGTCGAGGCATATCATTAAAAATCACATCATAAAGTTCGATATAAATAAAAAATAAAACAAAACAAGAAATCTTTTAATGGCATCCTCAAGTATAAACAGTCTGCTGACTCAGCAGCTGAACATTGACAAGGAGATCCAGAATTTGATAAGGAATTTCAAGAAGGATCCTGCCGAACGAAAAACCAACGCTAAATACTTCAGCGATAGAATTTCAGCGTTGGAAAATTATGAACAGAAGTTCCAAGCAAATGAACAAAAGATACAGTCCACTTTGCAGGGAACAAGTTTGGACCACGAATACACTGAAAAATATTACGATGGAATACATAAAATCGTAATTGAATATATGGAGTTATTCAAAGGCCAGAAGCATATCATGGATGTGGATACAGCATCTAATATGTCAATAGACGAAATTGAAATTCAACCCATTATTCGGGAACAACGAGTTTTGCTCGATAGTCTTGAGCGCATCATGAACATGATGAATAAGGAAAATCAAGCAGGTTTCAAACCAATAATAGCGAAATATTGGAATGATATTAAAAATAGCCATGTGGAAATTTATAAAAGGTTTGCAGACCCAGTGAGCCTCGGTTACAACCCGTCACATTACTTGACGGCCGAGATTGCTGTACTCGCAAACCAAGCAGCATGTAATGTGAACACCGCACAAGTGATGGTACCTGCAGTACCATCATCAGCAGCACTTCCATTACCAAAGGTCTCCATTCCTAAATTTGATGGAGACTACCTAAAGTGGCAACAATTTCATGACATGTTCAAGAAAATGATTCATGAAGCCACGACAAAACCCATCATTCAAAAGATGTGGTATTTAAAAAATCATGTAACTGGCGATGCGGGGAGGCTAATTCGCCACCTTTCCCTAACGGAGGGAAATTACAACACAGCATGGAATATGCTAGAAGAGCGCTTCAATAATAAAAGAGTGCTCAATACATATATCATTCAAAAATTACTAGATCAACCAACAACGACTAGTAACGATGCCAATTCTGTAAAAGGAATGCATGATAATATAAAGGAAACATTATCAGCACTCAATAACATTGGTATACAGACAAACCAATGGGATCCACTTCTTCTCTGCATTTTTACGAAGAAGTTAGGTCGACAGAATCATGTTTTGTATGAACAGTCCATACAAAACACAAAGCAAACTCAGTCAATTAATGAGTTTTTAGCCTTTATGGAGCAACGGTTCCTGACACTGGAAGCCATTAACTCGGATAAAGGCAAGATTAAACAAAACACATGTGCTTCAGCTGGAGCTGAACACAAATTTGTATGCTATTTTTGCAATAAACAAAATCATAGCACTTATAATTGTAATGATTTCTTGAAGCGGCCAGCATCAGAACGTTTAAATTGGGTACAAAAACAGAAACTCTGTACAAACTGTTTTCAATCAGAGCATTCTGCACAATCTTACCCAAAAAGGGACTGCTTCAAGTGTAATAAAAGGCATAATACACTATTACATTTAGAAGCAAATGTTGAAAGTACAACAGCTGCAATCGCAAGTGGAAAGCAGGCAAGTTATATTCTGCTAGCCACTGCCCGAATTATCATAAAGGGCAATAATGGACAAGAGGCTGAATTCAGAGCACTACTAGACTCAGGATCGCAAATATATGCCATCTCGGAACGTGAAGTTAAGATTTTAGGATTGAAAGCAACACACTCAATGCTAACAAGTAAGAAAGCTACAGTCGAGTTTGCTCGACTGTGAGATACCCGCCACCCAATTTTACCATCCAAATATTATATTTTTCAAAATATACTGAAAAAATACTTTAAAAAAATATACTAAAAAATACCAAAATAATATATCAACATTTTCTTTGTTCGAAATTATTAGCTTGGCGGCACTTTAGTTGGTTTATTGAACACCATTATTATGTCGCGGAGTATCATAGCAACTAACTAGGCAGTACTAGCAGTTGCACGTGGTAACGCCTTATAAAAGTAATATCTTAATAACTTCTGTGTTTTTTATCCGATTGTAACCAAATTCGCAGAGATCATTAAGATGGTGATTAGTATTGTGCGTACCAAAATTGAACGTTCTAGGTTTAAAACGACGCCTGCAATTCGGTTTTATTCGATTTACGGGGGCGGGAGGGGGCGTGGCCAAAATCAAAAACAAACTATATCTGCGTGCAACAATAAGACATACTGTCGCGAAAAATTTGTTGCTCTATCTCTTATAGTCTCTGAGATCTAGGTGTTCATACGGACGGACGGACAGACGGACAGACGGACGGACGGACAGACGGACATGGCTATATCGTCTCGGCTGTTGACGCTGATCAAGAATATATATACTTTATGGGGTCGGAGATGCTTCCTTCTGCCTGTTACATACATTTTCGGTCGGCACAAAGCCATAATACCCTTCTACCCTTTGGGCATTGGAGGAAAATGGCATTGGAGGAAAAGCTCACACATCCAATGCACGCGTTAATGTAATACTAAAATCGAATTGTGGAGATTTTAGTTCCAGACTAGAAGCAATGGTATTGCCTAACATTGTCAATGATCAACCAACACGGAACATCTGTGCTGATAAATGGAAATTACCACAAAATATTACGTTGGCAGATCCATACTTTGGAAAACAAGAAAAGATAGATGTTCTCCTAGGCGCTGAGCACTACTTCGAGATTTTAAATAAAGGACAGTTGTCCATAAAAGGCGAACTATCCAAGTTACAAAATACCAAACTTGGATGGATCATCGCGGGAAAGGTTCAACAAAAGGCATCAACATGTGCTACGCTTACTCAAGAAGAGAAGGTGGATGATCAGTTATCCAAATTTTGGGAACTGGATAATCTTCAAACAAAGCTACCATGCTATTCGCCAATGGATAAGGAATGTGAACGGCAATTTGATCAAAACCTTCAAATTGCTAAAGACAACCGATTGATTGTTCGACTGCCATATGTGGAAGATGCATCAGAGTTGGGGGAGTCTCGTAACACAGCGTCACGAAGATTTATATCATTAGAGAAACGTCTTCAACAGGATCCAACTCTGAAACAAGGATACACTCAGTTTATGAAGGAGTATGAAGAGTTGGGACATATGAAACAAGTTCCAAGCACACATATACCAAAAGAGCACTACTTCATACCACATCACTGTGTTCTTAAACCGGAGAGTCAGACTACCAAATTAAGAGTGGTATTTGACGCGTCAGCAATAACTTCTACCGGAAAATCATTAAATGATATCTTACACAAGGGACCAACAGTTCAGAGTACGTTATTCTCTATACTGCTGAGATTCAGAACACACAAATATGTGCTTACAGCCGATATAGAAAAAATGTATCGACAAATATGGATGAACCCTGAGGATCAGCATCTACAAATGGTAATATGGAGAAATGATCCATCTGAAGAGATCAAATATTATCGTTGGAAAACAGTGACGTATGGCACTAAAGCAGCACCATATTTAGCAACAAAATGCTTGCAACACTTGGCTACAAGGTCAATGCGAGAATATCCACTGGGAGTCGAAACACTAAAAAACGACTTCTATGTGGATGATTGTTATACATAACAGGAGCAGAAACAATTTCAGAAGCTCTTCAAACGCAAAACGAACTCAACAAAATATTAAAAAATTCTGGATTTAACCTGAGAAAATGGTGCGCAAACAATAATCAACTTCTGCAAGGTTTGCCCAAAGAAGATATTACGCCCAACGTCAATTTGGAAGATACAGCTTATGAGGAATGCAGCATTAAAACACTGGGAATAACCTGGAATCCACGTTCAGATAAATTACGCTGCACAACACAAATCAATTCGAAGGAAATCATAACCAGGCGGGAAGTGGTTTCGGAAATCTTTAAAATTTTCGACCCACTGGGATTATTCACACCGGTTGTGATAAAGGCAAAAATCTTCATGCAAGAACGAAACAAGGATTTCAGTATAATGAAGAACTACCTCAACATCTACAACAAGAATGGAAACAATACCGAAATGAGTTGAAAACTCTCATTGATGTTAAAATTGATTGTCATGATTTCAACAAACAAACTCCTGTCCAGTAGGAAATACATACATTCGTAGATGCATCCGAAAAGGCATATGCAGCAGCAGTTTATATTCGGTCTACCCATAAGGATAAACGTGTAAGCGTTCAGCTGTTGTGCGCTAAATCTCGATTAGTACCAATAAATGCAATTACACTTCCGCGATTGGACTTGAAGGCCGCTGTACTTGGAGCCGAACTAACGAGCAACATAAAGGGGCAATTGGATTTGAAAAGTACACCAACATTCTATTGGGCTGATTCCGAAATAGTATTGTCCTGAAATAGTATTGTCCGTTGCATCAAGAGGTTTGACTGCCTCTAAATTTAAGGATGTGGTCCTTAAATATGGTTCTATGGTTCATTATTCCTACATGGAGTACCAGCGTCTTGGCCAATACCATTCTCTAAATCAAGGCCTGAAATTGAGAAAATTCCACCGGAAGCAGTCTTGACTACAGTCAGTCTCGAAACCCTGATCCACACGATTAATCATGGAAATTCATATAATAAGTTACTTAGGATAGTATCTTATATTATGCGTTTTCGAAGGATGCAGGAATATAGCGGAGCAATCATACGATTGGAAGAGTTGAATGAAGCTCAGAAAATTGTCATCCGGAATATTCAACAAAATGGTATCAAAACGGTACTTAAAGAACTCTCAAGGAATCGCGAAGTCAACAGACACAGCAATCTAAATGCGCTGGCACCATTTTTGGACAACGATAACATTATCCGAGTTGGATGAAGATTGGAGACAGCTAATATTGCATTTGATGCAAAACATCCTATATTGTTGCCCTATAATGACTCAATCACAAAATTGATATTTGAACAGAGTCATAAAGACAACATGCACTGTGGACCCCAAGCTTTATTAGCAGCAACTCGACAAAGATTTTGGACCATTAATGGCAAAACAATGGCAAGGAACACAGTCCAGAAATGTTTGAAATGCACAAGAGCTAAGCCAAAATTTATTCAACAGATTATGGGAGATTTGCCACCATTAAGAGTCACTCAAGCAAGACCATTCCTTAATGCTGGGGTGGACTATTGTGGACCATTTAAGATACATTATAAAATCCGAGGAAAGCGACCGCATATGGCATATATTGCCATCTTTTGTTGTTTTGCAACAAAAGCAGTGCATTTGGAACTTCTGCCTGTTACATACATTTTCGGTCGGCACAAAGCCATAATACCCTTCTACCCTTTGGGTAGGCGGGTATAAAAATACTAAAAAAAAATATGCTAAAAATACCAAAATAATATATCAACATTTTCTTTGTTCGAAGTTATTAGCTTGGCGGCACTTTAGTTGGTTTATTGAACACCATTATTATGTCGCGGAGTGTCATAGCAACTAGCTAGGCAGCACTAGCGGTTGCACGTGGTAACGCCTTATAAAAGTAATTTCTTAATAACTTCTGTGTTTTGTATCCGATTGTAACCAAATTCGCAGAGATAATTAAGATGGTGATTAATATTGTCCGTACCAAAATTGAACGTTCTAGGTTTAAAACGACGCCTGCAATTCGGTTTTATTCGATTTACGGGGGCGGGAGGGGGCGTGTCCAAAATCAAAAACAAACTTGATCTGCGTGCAACAATAAGACATACTTTCGCGAAAAATTTGTTGCTCTATCTCTTATAGTCTCTGAGATCTAGGTGTTCATACGGACGGACAGACGGACAGACGGACAGACAGACATGGCTATATCGTCTCGGCTGTTGACGCTGATCAAGAATATATATACTTTATGGGTCCGGAGATGCTTCCTTCTGCCTGTTACATACATTTGCGGTCGGCACAAAGATATAATACCCTTCTACCCTTTGGGTAGGCGGGTATAAAAATGTATCTACAAATATGGATGAACCCTGAGGATCAGCATCTACAAATGGTAATATGGAGAAATGATCCATCTGAAGAGATCAAATATTATCGTTTGAAAACAGTGACGTATGGCACTAAAGCAGCACCATATTTAGCAACAAAATGCTTGCAACACTTGGCTACAAGGTCAATGCGAGAATATCCACTGGGAGTCGAAACACTAAAAAACGACTTCTATGTGGATGATTGTTATACATAACAGGAGCAGAAACAATTTCAGAAGCTCTTCAAACGCAAAACGAACTCAACAAAATATTAAAAAATTCTGGATTTAACCTGAGAAAATGGTGCGCAAACAATAATCAACTTCTGCAAGGTTTGCCCAAAGAAGATATTACGCCCAACGTCAATTTGGAAGATACAGCTTATGAGGAATGCAGCATTAAAACACTGGGAATAACCTGGAATCCACGTTCAGATAAATTACGCTGCACAACACAAATCAATTCGAAGGAAATCATAACCAGGCGGGAAGTGGTTTCGGAAATCTTTAAAATTTTCGACCCACTGGGATTATTCACACCGGTTGTGATAAAGGCAAAAATCTTCATGCAAGAACGAAACAAGGATTTCAGTATAATGAAGAACTGCCTCAACATCTACAACAAGAATGGAAACAATACCGAAATGAGTTGAAAACTCTCATTGATGTTAAAATTGATTGTCATGATTTCAACAAACAAACTCCTGTCCAGTAGGAAATACATACATTCGTAGATGAATCCGAAAAGGCATATGCAGCAGCAGTTTACATTCGGTCTACCCATAAGGATAAACGTGTAAGCGTTCAGCTGTTGTGCGCTAAATCTCGATTAGTACCAATAAGTGCAATTACACTTCCGCGATTGGACTTGAAGGCCGCTGTACTTGGAGCCGAACTAACGAGCAACATAAAGGGGCAATTGGATTTGAAAAGTACACCAACATTCTATTGGGCTGATTCCGAAATAGTATTGTCCTGAAATAGTATTGTCCGTTGCATCAAGAGGTTTGACTGCCTCTAAATTTAAGGATGTGGTCCTTAAATATGGTTCTATGGTCCATTATTCCTACATGGAGTACCAGCGTCTTGGCCAATACCATTCTCTAAATCAAGGCCTGAAATTGAGAAAATTCCACCGGAAGCAGTCTTGACTACAGTCAGTCTCGAAACCCTGATCCACACGATTAATCATGGAAATTCATATAATAAGTTACTTAGGATAGTATCTTATATTATGCGTTTTCGAAGGATGCAGGAATATAGCGGAGCAATCATACGATTGGAAGAGTTGAATGAAGCTCAGAAAATTGTCATCCGGAATATTCAACAAAATGGTATCAAAACGGTACTTAAAGAACTCTCAAGGAATCGCGAAGTCAACAGACACAGCAATCTAAATGCGCTGGCACCATTTTTGGACAACGATAACATTATCCGAGTTGGATGAAGATTGGAGACAGCTAATATTGCATTTGATGCAAAACATCCTATATTGTTGCCCTATAATGACTCAATCACAAAATTGATATTTGAACAGAGTCATAAAGACAACATGCACTGTGGACCCCAAGCTTTATTAGCAGCAACTCGACAAAGATTTTGGACCATTAATGGCAAAACAATGGCAAGGAACACAGTCCAGAAATGTTTGAAATGCACAAGAGCTAAGCCAAAATTTATTCAACAGATTATGGGAGATTTGCCACCATTAAGAGTCACTCAAGCAAGACCATTCCTTAATGCTGGGGTGGACTATTGTGGACCATTTAAGATACATTATAAAATCCGAGGAAAGCGACCGCATATGGCATATATTGCCATCTTTTGTTGTTTTGCAACAAAAGCAGTGCATTTGGAACTTGTCAGCGACCTTACAACAGATGCATTCTTAGCGGCTTTACGAAGATTCATCAGTCGACGTGGGAAGTGTCAGACATTGCAGACAATGCAACAAACTTCGTTGGAGCCAAAAATAAGCTTCAAGAACTGAAAGAAGCTGTATATTCAGAGAAGGCTAAAACAGCTATAATTGAAAACTGCAATCAAAAGGAAGTAAACTTTAAATTCATCCCTCCCAGAGCACCTCATTTCGGCGGACTATGGGAAGCAGCAGTAAAGTCAGCTAAACATTTTCTATTGAAAAATGTTTCAACTGCAGATTTAACCTACGAAGAATTAGAGACCGTTGTGATCGAGATCGAGGCAATACTGAATTCTCGACCACTTGTGCTGATGTCAAATGATCCCAATGATATCAGCGCACTAACACCAGGTCACTTTATAATTGGAGAACCATTAACTGAAAGGTAGACCACGTACCAAGTCAACAACCTACATCATTAGGACAAAGATGGAAATTAGTGTCCAAACTAAAACATATGTTTTGGGCACAATGGTCAAAAGAGCAGGAGCTCCAGCAATGACAAAAATGGAAAAGGTCATACGCTAATGTAAAAGTAGGCATGCTGGTATTGATAAGAGAGGACAATATGTACTCCAGTTTTACAATGGCCAATGGGACGAGTAATTACTCGTCGGAAAATACGGCTACTTTAGAGTGGTAGAACTTTTTTAAGAGGGATATTCAACATATCGCTCCACTATTTCCAGAAGAAGAACACGACCACAAACATCCACTGGAAGATAATGAACAAGTCAAAGAAGAAACAAGACCCAAACGAAGACAACTGGCTACACCTTCACTGATATCTACTTTGTTAGTTATGATTTTATTATTACCAATTGTTTTCGCCCAATCCCTCAACATTACACATTTTGGAGCGAACCGGAAGCACATCGATGAAGAACTGCAAGTAAAAGACTACATGCTAACAAAATCGCGATCACGACGAGCACCATTGGACATCATTGGAAATATAGCTAGCAGTTTATTTGGAGTTCTCGATTCAAATAACGCACTTGAAATGTCCGAGACTATTTCGAAAGTAAAGGACAATGAAGATCACATATTAAAACTTCTTGAAAATCAAACTACGTTGATCGACTCAACAATAAATGTAATAAGGCGAGACGAAATATCCAATTCAAAAAGGCTTACTACCATCGAAGCATTTATGACAGACGCATTAAAGGAAAGACATCACTTTCAATCGTTTCAATGGTACACTACAATTACTACTCAGTTGACGCTCATAGCAACAAATCTACAGCGAGTACAAAGCGAGATCCTTAATGTATTAACGGACATTCGTCATAATACAATTAGTCCGGCATTGATATCACCACAACAATTAAAGCAACAACTTAATAAAATACGAGAGCACTCAAAGCTCTACAAAATGATGAAGGCCGAAGGAACTGTAGTCAACGATCATGTAATTATTAAGATTATTCTTCCATTAGTATCCACACAAATACTGGATATCTTTAAGCTTATTCCGATCCCAACAATATCCACCGAAGGAATAGTCAAGTTTGAGATTAATTTTCCTTTCTTCGCCGTCAACAACCACAAAGATGCCTTTGTAGAACTAACAGAAAGTGATTTTAAAAACTGTTATGCAAGAGACATTGATGATTTTATATGCCATAACAAGCAAACGATGTTCTCAGCTGAAATTAGCTGTGAGATGTAATTATTTCACAACAAAACAGATTCCCCGTGTCATTTAATGCAATCAAATAAAACCTTCACATGGTTAAATATGCACACGCGAAATCATTGGATATTTGCTACAAGGTCTCAAATACAACTATCAGCAGTATGTCCTGATGGGGCATCAGACATCATTCTAAACAATTCTGGAATGTTAAGCATATCGGCTGGATGCACATTACGCAATTCAATGATGACTTTGACAAGCAAAGACACATTAAAAACAAATATCCATGCGTCGTTCGCTCGCTTTGGAGATGTGATCAACGACAATGAAATTACTACAGCTGGACCTAATACCATATTAAAGAAGGAAGACCTGAGTCAAAACTATATAGAGCTGCAGCAGCTAAGAAAAGAACTTCTACCAAGCAATACTCTCCAATTAGCCCAGAGACTTGGACCAATAGAACATCACCACATTGCGTTGTATGGTAGACTTGTCTTCATAATAATCACATGGTACAAAAGACAATACGATTTTACATTACAACAGAAAATCGTACGCTGCAGCAGATACCGAGACGCTACCATCAGTATCAATAGAAAGGCAAAGATACTCTGCATGCTGACCCTAAACTAATAATAACCTTTTGCAGATAGGCACGCAGACTCATGTGTCACACCATCTGGTTGCAATATTTTGTTATCTGTTTGGTTAAGTACCATTTGTCTTAAATAAGCGATAATAGTTTATTACATTCCTATCATTAAGATTGTATGTAGACCTAAGCCATTCAGAGAA
The DNA here is from genome assembly GCA_018150935.1 of Drosophila pruinosa. Taxonomy (NCBI): domain Eukaryota; kingdom Metazoa; phylum Arthropoda; class Insecta; order Diptera; family Drosophilidae; genus Drosophila; species Drosophila pruinosa. The sequence goes on along the minus strand of JAECWR010000073.1, from coordinate 330,050 downwards.
GAGCTATATAAACCCTTGCTCTGATGGAAATAAAACTAGTACGAAAGAAAACTCTAACGTATTCATTTCTTCGAAGCCCAATTGGTTTATGCCCTTATTGCGACGACTTCTGCCACTGGTTCATGTACTTGCGGCAAAGCAACAAACAAACAGATTTTCTACAGTTGAAGATCTACAATCCGAATAATATTCAACTTGAGCGAATAGTGTCAGTAACTTATTTAGGTATCCTTCTTGATTCAAAATTAAAGTTTTATAAGCATATGTTGTCTGCTTTTAATAGAGCCATGGGTGTCCTTGGATTTATTAAACGTTAGTCAAAGGAATTTAACGATCCCTACATATATGTAGGTTCATCAAGATAGGCTTGCATCAGTGCAGAAACAATTTCTTCTTTTTGCTCTACGTAGTCTTAGCTGGAATCCCACAATTAGATTGCCTTCGTATCGTAGTACTTTTATTACAAAACCTTCCTTCTCTTTCTGACTGTAGAACTATACTATGTGTAGTGTTTCAACATAGACTAATCATTGGCGAAATTGACTCCTTGCAGTTGACAAGCCAGATTAGCTTTGCCGTTCCGGTCAGAACGACTAGAAATTTGAATGAGGAACTGGCTGTACTAAGAAGGAAGCTTAGAAGCCTTTTAAATAAGGCTAAATCTAACCGTGCTAGTCGGGATGTCGTTAGGGACGTTCTCAGCAACTACAACAAAAGCATTAGTAATACAATCTTCCCAGCCCTTATTTAAAATAGCCTGCCTCATACGGTTGATTCACTGGTCGGCCATCTCAGAGCTAGTTTTACTTGGGGATACATGCCCAGCTCTTGGAGGAGAGTAAATGTGGTATTCATTCCCAAGCAAGGGAATCGTCCACTTGACCAGCCTAAGTCCTATCGGTTGTTCAGTCTTATTTCCTATCTGCTTAAGACGCCGGAAATGCTGATAGACATGAAAATTCGGTGCTCTCTGCATAGCCGATAGATCGACGGAGGTCGCTTTCCACAGGTTTATAGGGAAAAGTGAGACAGTCTTCGAATCCGAGAACAATCTTTTCTGGATATAGAAGGAAGGCTTAGTCTATGAGCAGGGCGTTAAAGCAATCGTCTTTGCTAGCGACCTGGCTCTAATAGTGACCGGGAACTATGCCAGCACCGTGACAGAGTTGATGCAATCAGCTCTGAACACGGTAAGTAGATAGTGCGCAGACATTGGTCTTAGTATCAATCAACAAAGAGCTATTATAGTTCCCTTCACTAGGCACTACTCCGTTGACATTGGTCAATTATATATTATCGGCTCCCCTGTGGGGCTATCCAAAGTGGTCAAATATCTTGGGGCAACCCTTGATAAAAGACTAAATTGGAACTCCCACCGCAGCAACACCCTCACTAAGGCGACCCAAGACATGTGGGCGTGTAGGAGATTCTTTGGTAGAATCTGGGGTCTCAAATCTTGCACCAACTGATGCCTCTTTGCCGTGATGGTCAGACCGATCGTCACATACGCTGCTATTGTGTGGTGGCCAAAGGTTATGCAGGTCATTGCCATCAGCAAATGTAATAAATTGCATAGGCTGCTGTGCCTCTCACTGACAGGTGCACTTCGTACCTGTCCCACCGCAACAATGGAATCGATACTAAATCTGACTCCGCTGCATATCCAAATTAAAAAAGTGGCAGCTATGAGCCTTCTTAGAATGAAGCTCCAATCCAGGCGACTACAGAATCAGGACATGCTACTCTATTCAAAGACATTCCTGGCATATAAATCTGCACTAGATACGACAATATATTATAACATAGAAAGTTTTCTTTGGTGCTAAATTCAGAACCCTCATTCTGGACCGAAAGAACTGGGACACTGGCAACCCCATCGGCGACCCCCATGTTATCCTTTGGTACCGACGGGTCAAAAACTGAACAGCGGGTTGGAGCTGGGATCTATGGACCCAATTCCAAAACCTCAATTGCTATGGGCAAATGGCCCACAGTCTTCCAATCCGAGGTTCATGCCATCGAGTTCTGCTGCCGTCTGATCCTAGAGAAGGGGATTAAAAGAGTGAACATCTACATCTTCTCTGACAGTCAATCGACCATATTAGCCCTCTCCTCAAAAAGAGTAAGCTCTCGATTGGTGGCCGATGCCTTGAACTGTCTTCAGAGACTCTCTCTAATTAACAACGTCACCCTTCTATGAGTACCAGGATGTTAGGTTGACCAATCGCTTCTGGTCTGTCCAACCAGGGATGCGGAAAGTCAAGAAGCTTATTAATCCCGTGTTCGACAGAAGAACTAACTTACTCTTCAGGAGGGATTTTCACCTACTTGTTGGCTATCTCAGTAGCCACCACACAATGAACTATCACCTCACTAAATGGGATACCGCGTGTCCCGAGCATATTGTACGTTCCTCGATGAGATATTTGCTTAGCTTCATCAGCGAAGCACATCAGCCTTTGTCTGGATAGGTACAGCTTTATAGGTGCGAAAGATCACCATGGTCGCAGTGCCTCGCCCCTTTTCTGCTGGGAGAGTCCTTTTTACTGATAATAATAATAAATAATAATACAGTTTCTTTTTTTGATCCAGTTTGTTTTCTTTGATGTTAATCTGCTAGTCTGCTTTGTAGTCTCAGGGCATTGGTGGAGGTTCAGGTTTAAAAGGACTATTGATTGGTCAGATGATAGGTCTGGGAGAGATTCGACACTAATGAGGTTTCGCGGGCTATTTTTAGTGATTGCAAAGTCAATAAAGTCTGTAAGATGGTCTGCCTGTAGCGACGTAGTCAAGCTTTCTATCGGCTTTTATAGCGGCGTTATACAATTATTTTCCTTAAGGTGTGACAAGGCGTGCTCCCCCTGGGTGTGTTTGGCGTTGTAGTCACCTGCAGCAATGAAGGGATCCCCTAGGGTGTTGAATAAGTCCATAAATTGTTGTTTAGATACATTAAAGCGAGGGGGACAGTATACTGCTGAGAGGTTATGATTGCCGCTTCCTAGTTGTACGTTTATAGATGTGGCCTGTAAGTAGTTGGTTGCAAACTCGCTATGGCGGTGGTGTTTGATACGGTTTCTAATCTGGATACCGGTTCCGACATCTGCTTTTTCGTCTGGATGATTTGATCCGTAGAACAAAAAGCCGCTTATTTGAAAATTTTATTTATCAGTAAAATATGTTTCCGACAGTAGCTTGATGTCAATGTGTTTATCATGAAGAAATTGAGCTATTTCAAGTTTATGGCGTGAACTGTAGATTGTAAATTGGGTACATTTAATTTTTCCTGGTAGTTTTGGAGTCAGGTTCGAGCTTGACTTTGAAGAGCGGTTGTGGTTTTTTGTGTATGTTCAGGATATTAAAGGCAGTTTTCGAATTAAAATCCTTATTTTTTAATGCCTGCATTATCGCAGCAGATGTTACTTCAGGCTCTATACCCTTGAAAACGACTTCAAGGCTCTTGCTACTTTTCAATTGGTAAGTATAGAAGCTTTTGGTATTTTCATTTAAATATTTTGCAAGAGTCCTAAAGCTCTATTCTATTTTTACTTGGAGCTTGGTTTCATAGATGGATGCCTCTTGTTGGGATACTACATGGAACATGTCTTTTCCAACAATCTCAATTATTTTGTTTACTAGAATATTCGAGCTTTTCTCTCGAATGTATATACACTGGTCGGCATATATATTTTGACATAGCGTTCCATCAGTTTCTTTTTAATCTCTTTTTTATTTTAAGAGACAACAATCATTCGTTTTATTTAATATAGTGAGCTATAATGTATAAAAATATAAATATAACCATTTTTTCCTTTTTATTATTTATTTTGTGTTTTTTTTTATGAAAACTAAAAATAAAGAAATTCATTAGATGGCATAAGTATTTTGTCAAGATGTTGTTTATCAACTTAATATAATATTATCATTTATAAATTCAATTTAAACTTAAAATTAATAAAAAATATATCCTCCTTTGGTTTCTAGGACCTTTTTGAGGCGATTCGGCACGGAATCCACCAAGCTTTGGAGGTGTTTTAATTCGATTCTTGCCCACTCCTTTGACACTTCAGTGATTGTGTCGTCCCTTGTCCTTGTCAGATCGGATTGTCTTTTTCGCTTTATTAACGACCACACATTTTCAATAATGTTCAAATATGGACTTTGGGGTGGCCAATCTAATGTTTCCACCCCAACTTCTCTTAAAAACGTAGTAATCATTTTCGCTGGCAAGGAGCGTTGTCCTGCTGGAGAATAAATTCTTTCCCGATCAATCTGTCGCCGGAGGGAAACGCAAAATCGTTTAATGTTCTTAGATAACTATTTTGATTCATAGATCCGTCAATGGAATGGAATCCGTCAAGTCTCCCACACCATTATAAGAAACGGATCCCCAGAACATAACGCTTCCACCCGCATGGCTTATTTTTTGACACACAGGTGCATTTTTTTATGATAATCTTTGTTTAATCGTACAAAGACTTTTTGTTGTGATGAGTGGAACTCAAAACTGCTCTCATCAGTCCACAGGACATTGCGCCAAAATGAAACTGGCTTGTTGATGTACCTTATCGCGAATTCTAAGCGCTTAAGTTTATTTTTAGGGGTGATGAAAGGTATGGGCTTCAATATATATGTTTTAATATCTGCCTCAATTAAACGTCTGCGTATGGTTCTCTCACTTATTGGATTGGATCCAGTCTTATTCCACTCCAAGGTTTTTCGATTTCTGCCTGTTCGGCGTACATTAGTTATTTGATTTAACTTTTTATACTTATTTAATTGATAATATATAGTTTGCCGTGACAAATTATATTCTTTAGCGATATTTATTACGGAAATACCCAAGTTATATTTTGTCACGATTTCTGTTCTAATAAATGTGTTTAGTTCTGATATCTTAACCATTTTAAATTTTTAGAACACGGTTATATCAAATAATCACAACGATTTTTCACAAAGTTTTTAATTAATACTTTGAAAAAGCTCAGAAACAATGAATACAAGCGATGTCAAAATACTTATGCCGCTGTAAAAATCGTTGCCTGCTGGCATTCTTATCAGCAGAAAGAAATGACAAAAGATAATAGACAAAATATTTAGCAGATTTACAGTTATTAATATGCACTTTACTTTGGTCATCATTTTCGCTTCATTGAATATAACGGGACTTAGCAAATGAGTCTAATAGTCAAGTGTAACCTATGTCAAAATATATATGCCGACCAGTGTAGGTGGGTTCTTCTACTTCTTTTTGTCCTCTTTGTAAGTGGTGGAGTGTAGATCCTCATTATCATCAGCCAATATTCCAAATCAGTTGGTATCCTCTTGGTTCTCAGTTGACTGACTTAGATTGTTCCGATTAATCTTAGTTTTGTATATCTGGATGTAACGGTCCATTCAGTTCTGCAGTGTTTTTTGTTTCATGATGGGCATAGAATTTGGTTTTATTTCTGATTCAGCAGAAATAAGCATTGAAGTAGACACCGTACGTACGGCCAATACCGTTGCAGTATTCGTTGCCGTTGCGAATGCTGTGGTTAATCAGGTCGATATTTAAGTTGTCGTAGGTAAGGTCAGTTCACTTTGGCTCAACGTTAATCTTGACGGTGAGCAAGAACGCGCTCTGTCGTTTGGTGTTGGCATAAGCTCGCGTGTCAGGTTGGGGGTGAAGGAAAGTCGTCATTTGCGTTGCGCGCGAATGTCGTTTTGACTCTTTGTTAAAATACGTGGGTTAATTCTTAATTAATTTCTTTTGAAATATAATAGTTGTACAAATAAAAGTAATTTATTTTTAAGTGCGACTACTCATCGCATTGAGCGTCATTTCGCTGAATTTATTTGTGCTAAATTGTTGTTATTTATTCAGTAGTCACTTGGAATATTTTGTTTATTTCAGAGCATAGAGAAAAAAACACGTTCCCACAGTTCGAGTGCTAAATTCAACAAATAATGTTTTTTTTTCAAATTTAATTCAAAATTCTTCATAAAAATCAATAGAAGTGCCTGAAGAAGAAGTCGATAGATACAGTAAGGAGTTAGTAATTATGACTGAACATGGAGTGGTGGAGTATAAATAAAAATAAATACCCATATTTATATAAATTAGCGATGCAAATACATACAATACCAGCAAGAAGTGCGACGGCCAAAAGATTGTTTTCGTTGGCTGGAAATATAATCACTGAAACAAGAAATTGGCTGACACCAGGAGCAGTTGATAGTTTAGGTTTCTTAATTCACTTTATAAGAATATTTAATTAAGATTTTTTCAAAAGAAATTAAGTCGTTAATTTTAGACCCGCCAACCCAAAGGGTAGAAGGGTATTATAACTTTGTGCCAATCGAAACTGTGTGTAACAGGCAGGAGGTAACATATCCGACCCCATAAATTATATATATTCATGGTCAACGTCAACAGCCGAGACGATATAGCCATGTCCGTCTATACGTCTGTCCGTATGAACACCTAGATCTCAGAGGCTATAAGAGATAGACCAACAAATTTTCGGGATAGTGTGTCTTATTGTTGCACTCAGATCAAGTATGTTTTAGATTTTGGCCACACCTTCCGGGCATGCAAATCGATAAAAACCGAACTGCAAGCTTAATTTTAAGCCTAGAATATTACATTTTGGTACGCACAATACTAATCACCATCTCAACGATCTCCAAATTTAGTTACAATCGGATAAAATGTAGTATGCGCCTATGTAATATTAAGAACATTTAAGTACAATAGTACTTAAAGAATATAAACACATAGTGGCACTTTGTTGCTATGTTTATGCAACCAATAAAGCCCAAGTCGGATGTAACATGATCGTCCACTTGAAGGCTATAAACTATAAGTGCATGATCAGCATTCCCACGCTGACCAAATGCGTAATACATAAGTGCATAACACGCTCTCTCGATAAGCATAGATATATAATATATACATAAGAGAGCCACTCCGCTGCTGGCGTATCCGGCAGCACAGCTACGCGGCTTAGCTTTAATCGAAATATATTTAAGAATTACAGATCAGACACCTTTTTGGAGTTGAACTGGCAGAACCTTTTCTGCCAAGTTATAATTATTTAAAATACTAAATAAAACCTAAGTCAGCCTGACGGCTGCATAACTCAAAGAAAACTTGTGTTATAAATGATATTGATCTACACATTACATGGCGACCGTGACAGTCGTCCAACGTTGGATTAACAATATCAAAGAAGTCTAAGGAACAACAAAACAGCAACGTTGGACAGGAAGACGGGCAACTGGTCAATAGATGACTGGGATAAAGAAAACCAGTACCCTAATAAACTAATATTAGGAGACGACGACATATTTCAAACAATAAATGAAGCACTGGAAGATATAGACGATGAGGATTGGGACCTAATCCAACAATTGATCAGTGAGTCGAGCCAGTACATGGCATCGAACAGAAATTAAAAAAAAAAAGGACTGGAACAAGGAGAACAAATCTGAGTGAGTAGAGTTATTTTGAGGAATGGGAAAGCACCGCGGCGGTCTGAAAACAAAGCTGAACAAACGTATAGCCCACGTAAGGTGGCTAATATACGGTCAGCAGACGCTACCGGTTTGGTCGAAAGCTCTAAAGCTGCATGCAGAGCTAGACCACTTGCTGCAATATCAGCAAGATTTAAAAACCCAAAAACTCAATAAAACTCACTCAGAAAACATTACAAATATTCCAATTATTAATGAAGTCCCAACACCAATACCATATCCAGCACCAGCACCAGCACTAACAAAGCCTGAGAAGACCTGCCCACCGGACTGCGAGGGAGTCTGGAGTCCTCACTGCTTGGGGACTTGTGTTCAGCCACCAATATCATCAGCAGCCAAGAAATAGACAGCAGCGAGGGAGTGTCAGCGTGCCAAACCCCCGGCGACGCCCAGCTGACACCGGCAGATGAACATCGGCATCATTAATATATATATATTAATTAATTAATAAGGCATAAATATAAATATATAAGAAAAATTTGTAAAATGGAGCATATACCATTATGCCCTTTTAACCCAATATGGCCCGTGAAGCCATAGCTAGAACCAGGCAGGAAACAATGTACATTTTTTTTTTTATAATTACCAATATAAATGTCCATAGAGACAAATAAAATACATAAAATTGAAAATATATATGAAAATAGAGATCTTTTACAAATCTATAAAATTAGTATACCCAAAATGGGTTTGATAGACACAAAAACAGTGGACTCCACTGCAAATGTGATTAATAAATTAGAAGTATCAAATGCAGATTTGTTCTGGATAACCATACTATTAATAATTGTCGTTCAAATAATGGTATCCAATGCATTGATAAAGATATATATACTTCACAACAAGTGTCTCAGGAAACAATACCGTAGCACTGCTAACGGTCTAGACAACATTTAAGTAATGTATGAGGAAAGTCGATTATGAACGAAATATAAAAGCTTAAAGATTAAAATATATACGTAATATTGAATTTATCCAAAAATATATACCAATAGATAACCATGAGTGTAGCTCAGACACAGCGCACCATAAATAGGGTTTATATGTATGACCCAGATTTTAGGAATAAAGCATTGAACATTATAAGTAATGTTCCAATGTCAATATATGATTTCGAATCTTTATATATGAGTACATATGAACTTCCAACTACCTCCCCGTTACACAGTTGTAATAATTACACAGAAAAGGCAATTGTACTTACGACATTGCTAGGTGTAAAAGTAAAGTCAGAATTATTAGATTTTGGCATACTGGGAAAAACTATCGGTTTCTTTGTATCAAAGTAACTAGTAGTAGTTATAAAAGTTCGTCTGCACCGTTAAATTGTATCATGAATAATGATATAAATGGAGTGGCAAACCATTAGGTCACAACTGAAAGAAATAAGGAAGACATTCGATAAGTCGTATAAGTGCGTAAGTCAAAATAGAGACATCCAAGAAGGAACTCTCAACAGACACGCAGAAATATTGGTAGAATGCTTTAATGAGGCACGCCAATTATTAAACAAAAGTAAAGGGTTGTTGACTAGGGAACAGTTGACCCAGGCATCAAAACTACTTAATAGGTTTCGAGATAGCCTATTGTCCGCTAAACGCAGGCATAATTTAAAACTAACAGTACCAACCATATTTGATACACCGGTAACAATCGATACCGGTGACGCATTATCAGATATAGAAGACACTGGAATAGAACTCAAGGAAGAAGATCTTCACGATTTCACAATTCCTGCGGTAATAAACTTACCCATTGAAGTTCAACAGGTATCTCAACCAATAAACATGACAGACTCTGCTGCAGCATCCAGGGAATACGTGCAACAAATATCGTCCACGATACCCGATTTCGATGGCAAGCGAGTAAACCTAACCAGATTCCTCACAGCCCTCCGGCTAGTATATCTCACAAAAGGGGATCAAGAAATGCTAGCCGTCGAGGTAATAAAGACAAAAGTCATTGGTCCATTAGCATATAAAATTGAGAATGAAAAGACCATTGTAGGAATCATACAGGTTCTAAAAGCAACTGTAAAAGGCGAATCGCCTGATGTCTTCAAGGCAAAATTGCTTAATACTACACAGCATGGCAAAATCGCCGCACAATATAATGCGGAAATCGAAAACCTATGTAGGTCGATTGAGGCAGCCTACATAGCCGACGGTTTGGACAATGCCCAAGCAGATAAATTCGCCACCAATGAGGCGATATCTGCAATGATCACAAACTGTACAAACAGTACGATCAAAACAGTATTAAGATCTTGTCGACATCATCAAAGCATGAACACTGTAATCGAAGAATACATCGATTGCAGTACAGAAATTACCGGCAATGCCAATAGTGACCTCTCCCTTAGGGGTAAAGGATACAACAATAGAGGCAATAATTACCGAGTAGGCTACCAAAACAGAGGTAGCGGCCAAGGTAATTATAATAACCATAGAAGCCGAAGTGGTTATCGCGGAGGATATAGAGGACGCGGCGGTAACCAAAATTACAATCAAGGTTATAATAATAATTATAATAATAACCAAAATGGAGGTTACCAAAGGGGTAACCAAAATCAAAACCAAAATAATGCAAATAATAGAAATGTTCGAAGTCTGCAAACGGAAAATCAGCAGACCCCCTGAGCAACGAACAACAACAGTAAACATCTACCACATCAATCTCAACCTTAGCATATTCGTCCGATTGTTAAATATGAGTACCAATTCAATGGTAACTCTCTTAATAGACACTGGTGCAGACATTTCATTACTGAAATGTAAAGATAATAATGTGAAAAATATAAATATAAACAACAAGACTAGTATATCAGGCATTGGGGAAGGGACAATACAGTCCCTTGGCACTATCCATATGAATTCCAAATTGTGCCCGACAATTTTCCTATACCAGGAGATGGTATAATTGATCTGGATTTCATCAAGAAATACAATTGTATTTTGGAATTCCAAGAACAGGAAGATTAGTTCACTGTAAGACCCCACAACTTCAGGAATATAAACATTCCTATAATACATTCGTTGGACAACGAAATAATATTACCAGCTAGATCAGAGGTGATTCGAAAGATTCATCTGACATCAAGCACTAAACATATGCTCATTCCCAACCAGGAATTAGAACCTGGAATAATAGTAGCAAGTGCTCTGGTAAACACTCGTAATGCATTGATTCGCATAATAAACACAACAAATAAAGACGCTATAGTGAATAGCGCAACAATAAAAAGCGAATCAATAGAGGATTATGAGGTATATGAAACAAATGCCGTAAATAACGTAGAAAGAACTTCAGAAGTGCTAAAACTTCTAAAATTTGCCTCTTTATTTAAAAACGATTTAACAAAATTATGCACCGAATATAGCGATATCTTTGGTCTCGAAACAGAAACCATATCTGCTAATAATTTTTATAAGCAAAAGTTGAGATTGAATGATAATAACCCCGTATATATCAAGAATTACAGAATGCCTGAAAGTCAAAAGCCAGAAATTCAAAGGCAAGTAGACAAATTAATAAAAGATGGCATCGTAGAGCCATCTATATCAGAATACAACAGCCCACTTCTACCCTGCCTAATTCGGCAAATAAGAGATGGCGATTAGTAGTGGACTATCGTCAAATCAATAAAAAGCTGCCAGCAGACAAATTTCCACTTCCAAGAATAGAAGATATTCTGGACCAATTAGGACGGTCAAAATATTTCTCGTGCCTAGACCTTATGTCAGGATTTCATCAAATTGAACTAGACGATAAGTCTAGAAATGTCACATCTTTTTCAACCACAACAGGTTCATATCGCTACACGCGACTTCCATTTGGGTTAAAAATAGCCCCCAATTCATTCCAAAGGATGATGACACTTGCATTCACAGGCTTACAGCCTTCGCAAGCCTTTTTGTACATGGATGATTTAGTGGTAATCGGTTGTTCGGAAAACCATATGTTAAAGAACTTAACCGATGTTTTTAGGCTATGCAGACAGCATAATTTAAAATTACATCCAGAAAAGTGCACTTTCTTTATGAAGGAGGTAACTTATCTAGGCCATAAATGTACAGATAAAGGTATATTGCCTGATGACACTAAATATGAAGTCATAAAAAATTATCCCCAGCCAACGAATGCAAATGAAGCTAGAAGATTCGTTGCATTCTGCAACTATTACAGAAGATTCATCAAAAATTTTTCAGATCAATCACGCCACTTAACGAGGCTCTGTAAAAAGAACATTCCATTTGAATGGACAGAAGAGTGCAATAAAGCATTTAAATATCTAAAGAAAGAATTAATGAAACCTACATTACTTCAGTACTCTGACTTCAGCAAAGAATTTTGCATAATCACAGATGCTAGTAAGCAAGCATGTGGAGCGGTACTATCTCAAGACCATAACGGTCAACAACTACCTGTGGCATACGCTTCAAGAACCTTTACACAAGGCAAAAGTAATAAGTCCACAACAGAACAAGAACTAGCAGCAATACATTGGGCAATAAATCATTTTAGACCATATATATATGGCAGGCATTTCTTGGTTTTAAGCGACCATCGGCCGCTTACATATCTCTTCTCGATGAAAAATCCCAGCTCCAAACTAACAAGAATGAGGTTGGATCTTGAAGAATATGAATTTACGGTAGAATACCTCAAGGGGAAAAACAACTATCTAGCAGATGCCTTGTCAAGAATGTGCATCAATAATTTAAAGGAAATGAACAGGAATATACGGATGGTTCAAACGAGATCATCAAAAAGACAGGCAAATATCTGGCCAGATACTAAACAAAAATTGTAAAAAGAAAATAAAGAGCCCAAAGTCTATGAAGTCATTAATAATAATGACGTAAAGAAATATGTGAGTCTAAAAATAAGTAACCTTAAATGCCAGTTCAAACACGGCAAAAGAGTTATCTAACAATTCCCAGTAAACGACTTGTACTCTGAAGAAAAGTTTGATTTAGGTCAATTCTTGACTAGGCTTAATTCAGAAGCCGGGGTACACAAAGTCGCTAACGTAAAGTTGTCACCAAGTGAGCATATTTTCGAGTATGTATCACAAAATGAGTTTAAAACAAGTAAGAAAGCTACAGTCGAGTTTGCTCGACTGTGAGATACCCGCCACCCACTTTTACCATCAAAATATTATATTTTTCAAAAATATACTGAAAAAATACTAAAAAAAATATACTAAAAATACCAAAATAATATATCAACATTTTCTTTGTTCGAAGTTATTAGCTTGGCGGCACTTTAGTTGGTTTATTGAACACCATAATTATGTCGCGGAGTGTCATAGCAACTAGCTAGGCAGCACTAGCAGTTGCACGTGGTAACGCCTTATAAAAGTAATTTCTTAATAACTTCTGTGTTTTTTATCCGATTGTAACCAAATTCGCAGAGATCATTAAGATGGTGATTAGTATTGTGCGTACCAAAATTGAACGTTCTAGGTTTAAAACGACGCTTGCAATTCGGTTTTATTCCATTTACGGGGGCGCGAGGGGGCGTGGCCAAAATAAAAAACAAACTTGATCTGCGTGCAACAATAAGACATACTGTCCCGAAAAATTTGTTGCTCTATCTCTTATAGTCTCTGAGATCTAGGTGTTCATACGGACGGACAGACGGACAGACGGACAGACGGATAGACGGACGGACGGACAGACGGACATGGCTATATCGTCTCGGCTGTTGACGCTGATCAAGAATATATATACTTTATGGGGTCGGAGATGCTTCCTTCTGCCTGTTACATACATTTTCGGTCGGCACAAAGCCATAATACCCTTCTACCCTTTGGGTAGGCGGGTATAAATATGGGCAATAAAACACTGAATATCAAGGTAGCGCTACTATCAAAGGTGACCAACATAGACAAAAATGACATAACTCATATTAATGCAATCCTGTTCAAATATCATGACGATCCTCTAGAAGGAGGCCACACAAAGATAACGCGAACCCTGTTGAAAATTAAAAGATTTTACTTTTGGCCTGGAATGAACCAAGTTATAACCAAGTATGTTAAAAATTGTAAAAAATGCCAACAAGCAAAAGTAACAACACATACCAAGGCGCCAATGGTTATAACTGATACACCAAACACAGCTTTCGATACTGTTTTGATAGACACCGTTGGACCATTACCTAGAACAGTTAATGGCAACGAGTACGCAGTCACTATAATATGTGACTTAACAAAATATCTATTTACAATTCCTGTAGCAGATAAAAGCGCGAAAACAGTAGCCAAAGCAATATTCGAGAATTTTGTACTCAAATACGGTCCTATGAAGACGTTCATAACCGATATGGGTACAGAGTATAAAAACACACTAATTAATGACTTGTGCAAGTATATGAAGATAAGTAATATACAATCAACAGCACACCACCACCAGACGTTAGGGACGGTAGAAAGAAGTCATCGAACATTTAATGAGTATATAAGATAACATTTCGATTGACAAAGATGATTGGGACATATGGCTGAATTACTTCACCTATTGTTTCAACACTACGCCGTCGACAGTACATGAATACTGTCCCTATGAACTCGTCTATGGCAGGCTGCCGAGACAGTTCATAGAACCTAATACTTTAGGTAGAATAGACCCAATCTATAATATAGAAGATTACGCTAAGGAATTTAAGTATAGACTACAAGTAGCTCATAATAGAGCTAAGTTATTAACAGAAGCAGAAAAACAAAAAAGGAAAATAGAATACGATAAAAATAGTAAAGAAATAGATATAAAAATTGGTAGCTCCGTACTTCTGAAAAATGAAACGGGGCATAAGTTAGAATATAAATATACAGGACCTTACGAGGTCATAGGAATAGAAGATAGAAATAATATAAGAATTAAAAACAATAAGAACAAAGAACAATTAGTAAATAAAGACAGGTTAAAATTATTTAATAGTCAAAATTAACATAAGCAAATTTAAAAAAAAAAAAAAATTTTTTTTTTTAACAATGCAACACAATATTTGGATGTTCGACATCAATTATAGTAAAAAATACACAGGGCCCTATAAGATAGAAAGTATAGGAGATAATAATAATATTACGTCACTTACTGATAAAAACAAGAAACAAATAGTTAATAAAGATAGATTAAAGAAATTTCATTCATAATTGATTCTTAATCATTTATACAAAAAAAAAAAAAAAAAATATATATAATTTGAATTCATTAATTAAAATAACTTCACTAAGTTACGTTATTTTTCAAAAGGAGGGAAATGTAGTATGCGCCTATGTAATATTAAGAACATTTAAGTACAATAGTACTTAAAGAATATAAACACATAGTGGCACTTTGTTGCTATGTTTATGCAACCAATAAAGCCCAAGTCGGATGTAACATGATCGTCCACTTGAAGGCTATAAACTATAAGTGCATGATCAGCATTCCCACGCTGACCAAATGCGTAATACATAAGTGCATAACACGCTCTCTCGATAAGCATAGATATATAATATATACATAAGAGAGCCACTCCGCTGCTGGCGTATCCGGCAGCACAGCTACGCGGCTTAGCTTTAATCGAAATATATTTAAGAATTACAGATCAGACACCTTTTTGGAGTTGAACTGGCAGAACCTTTTCTGCCAAGTTATAATTATTTAAAATACTAAATAAAACCTAAGTCAGCCTGACGGCTGCATAACTCAAAGAAAACTTGTGTTAAAAATGATATTGGTCTACACATTACAGTGTAATCCAGTGCAGCTGCACCAGTTGAGTTGCTTTGTCACTAAGTGACATAATAATGGTGTTCAATAAACCTAATAAAGTGCAGTCAAGCTAATAATTTTGAACAAAGAAAATTTCCAATATATTTTTAAAAAATTTAATATTTTGATGGACGCTCTTATTTATTCTTCAATTTAGTTAAATTTTGTGGCAGGTATCTTACAGTCGATCAAACTCGACAGTCGCTTTCTTACTTGTTAAAGAAAATTCAAAATTTTAACACATTTCAACAAAATTGTTGACAACTGTGAAATGTTTATTGAAAAGTCTTCGATTTTTCTCATTTTGAGCTAGTATGTTGTATAATTTTCGCACAATTATCATGTATGGATTTAAACGTTCTGTAATGAGAAAACCAGCACGTTGGACATTGAGCTTTTAACGATGTTGACAAGAGGTGTTACAAGTTGACCTTCTTAAAATATTTAACAATTTTTTTTACACGACTCTAATAAACCAACAAGTTCGGTAGTGCTATCGAAAGATTTTTCGAAAGCATTGGAAAATAGATGGCTGCTGCAATTTAAACGAATATGATTTCCTAATGACCTAACAGTGTTTTTGCCTCTATCTACAAAATTGACTGTCCATATATCGTCCACACCAAACTCGCCATAAACGCTTTTAAGTTTTTTTAACTATATTTTCGCTGGTTGATCTTTTGAAATCCATAGAATTCATCCCAACTACCATGTCGACAATCTTTAAGTCACTTTAGTATTGCATGGTGACTCCAAAAAAGTTACGTTTTTCGTAATTGTCCGTCCACATATCTATTGTGGAAGTTGCTTTTTCTCGATGCACAATATCCGCGACTTCCGCTTTTAGTTTCTCTTTTTCATCAATTGCGGATTTATTGACATTTCGTGATATTGTTGTTTGGTCAGGCAACAAGTCTCCGACATCTAAATGCTTCCATACGTTGCTCCAATCTTAATAAAAAATTTAACCAACTGAATGAAGTCGCCACCGTGCACTGCAGAAAATGGTGCAATCTTGGGCAATCTATGCCGTGCATTTTTCAACGGCCTCGTTTTGTGATGCGAAAATACAGTTTTTAAACAAGAAGACTGCTTAACAGCCTTAGGCTGCAAACATAGTGCGCGCTGAGACGAAGACGAAGATGAAGATGAAGCTGAAGACGAATTGCTTGCGTTGCGAGTAAGCTAATAGGTTGCATAGTGCAAGATGAATTGGATGCGCTTTTGTTGTGTTAGTCGCAATGGATTTCTCATCGGATGATGATCTGCTAATTGAGCAGAGTTTATTTTTTAAATTAAAATTTAAAAAAGCAAATAAAAAAATTCATCCCATTAATTTGGGAAGAAAAGCATTTGGCGAATTTCATCATTTGTTTGATGAGCTGCGCCAAGATGAGAAAAAATTTGTGGAGCACACCAGAATGAAAAAATTTGTGGAGCACACCAGAATGAAAATGAGCACGTTTGATTATATTTTAAAACAAATTGAACCATTAATCATTAAAAATTGGACGAATTTTAATAAAACCCCAATTATGCCTGCTGAAAGGCTAATTGTGACGTTAAGGTAAGAAATTATTTTAAATATATTTAGTTTTATTAATTTTATTGATTTTAACTTTTCATTTAATTACTTGTTTATTCACTGTCTTAACTTAATTTGAGATTGTAATAATATTTCCTGATGTAACAAAAGTGCTTGGTTCCTGTGGGGATAAAGCATTATCAGAATATTGATTTGATGAAGATTCCTGTAGAGTCGGTGATTGTACAGATATATAAGAAACTTGGTTCTGAATATTTTGTAAATTAAAAGAGCGCCCCATGTTGTACGCATGATTATAGACTGCTTTTTGCATTTCCATTCTGCACAAAAGCTTCGGTTGCGGATCCATTTTTTTAACGTGTGGCAATAGGCTCACAAAAAAAGCCATGTTTTCATCGTCGGCTGGAATCTTGTTTTTTGTTTTCTGTTCTAACAGCTCCAACTTCTTTTTTTCGATGTTGAGCATTTCACCTTCTATGTTATTATGACGCCGTTTAAGATTTCTAGGACGATGATGTGGGGTGGACGTTTGCACTTCAAACGTACTTATGTCGTTTTCTTCCTCATATTGCGGCACCTCAATATCTACACTATTAACATCTTCGCCAATATTATCTTGTACTTCATTGTTTTTTTGGCGACATAAATTTCCGGAAGACTGGCGACACTTTATCTGGTCCTTTATAAACATCATGGACTCGAAATGACTCCATTGAGAACACATCTCGTTGACTGCATCAGGGCCAGCGTCGCCAGAACGGTTCGGTGGACATTTCCTTAATTCAGCTCGAAACGTGTCCCTCAATTGTTTCCATTTTTTTTCAAAGTCATAGCTAAAAAATACATATTAAAATATCATTAGTTGCATAACATTGTTTTCAATTTTTTTCTTATTTTAGATATCTCGCTACTGGCACTTCATTTAGATCAATCTCTTTTAACTTTCGAATGGGTGCTTCAACGGTTCGTTCTATTGTTATAGAGACATGTGAAGCTTTGTGGACAGTTTTGCAGCCTATACATATGGCTGTGCCCACAGAACAAAATTTAAAGAAAGTTGCGGATCAGTATTGGAATCTTTGGGAATTTCCAAATTGTGTTGGATCTATTGATGGAAAGCACATACGTCTCAAATGCCCAGCGAATTCAGGATCAATGTTTTGTAATTATAAAAAATTTTTCTCATTAGTGCTGCAGGCAGTCGCTGACGCAAAATGTAAATTTGTTACTATCGAAGTTGGTGGTTACGGACGTCAGATGGTGGAACTTTTGCTTCCTCAGCGATTTACACAATGAAAAATTCTGGAGATTTACAGTAGAGGTCTGCATGAATACAGTCAAAGCAGCGTTTGGTACTCTCACTCAAATTCTGACTGACTGAGTGAGACATTGAGTAAAACGGATTTGGCAAATGTGGTGCAGGCATGAGTAGAAAATTTATCATATCAAAACGGCGAAGCAATGCACGAATGAGTTTCGCGACCGAGTACTCGGTTAGCTGTGCGCCGTCAAATTTATTACGTGTTTGTTTTTTTCGTTTTCGTTTTGGTTTTGCTTTTCAATGCAAGACATAGAAAAATAGAAAGACATGGATTTATTATTATATATAAGTATGTAGTTTATTTATTTTATTTTTTAATGGCTGAATGCAGAAACATAATTTTGTTTATAATATCTGCATTGTTAGCAATAGTACAACGTTTTTCAGCAATTAAATTTCTAGCATCTGAAAATGCTCTTTCAGATGCCGAGCTGCTTGCAGGAATACAAAAAATTGTGCAGCTAGTTTTGTATAATAATGGAAAAATATTTTTGTTTATATGCCACCATTCAAGGCAATTAAAAAAAAAAAAAAAAAATAAAAATATTAATATAACGTTTTTTGCTGCTCTGATACTTCTGCTCTGCAAGCAATGAACGACGAGAATGCCAAAATTTTATCCGAGTACTCGCAACACTTACTCTGAATTTACTCATTTTATCAATTACGCATTGGTTTGATTTTCACTCATTTCGCATACAACGAAAACAACATTTACCAATGCGCAATTTACTTTGTTGAAACCGTTTCGGCACGCCGAATTCCGACTCAGGCTTGTGGTACTCAAATAGCCGAAAATTTTGACTGTACTCATGCAGACCTCTAATTTACAGTTTCCGAAGGATTCTTATTTGCCCAATACCACAATATCTATGTCATATGTGTTGCTTGCAGATGAAGCTTATCCGCTTTTGGACTGGGTCCTTCGACCATATGCCAGAAGAAATCTAACATTGGAAAATGAATATTTTAATAGTCGTTTGTCCAGAGCGCGAAGGTGTGTGGAATGTGCATTTGGTATAATTAACTCCAAATGGAGAATATTATGGAAGCCAATTGAAACGATACCATCTAACGCAGAAATTATTGTTAAAGCAATTTGTATACTGCATAATACAATGTTAGATTTAGAAGATCTGGACACGCACATGACAGAGGGAGAAAATTTATAAGCAACAAACCAAAAAATATATTGGAAAGTTCAAAGAAAAGAGGTCGATTCATCAGAGACACGTTTCGTACTTATGTTTGCAGCCATAGAAATGCTGATAGTATTTAAATTTTCAATTTTATTATTATGTATTTCATTTTGATTAAAATTAATTAAATTACTTACCATCAACATTCAATTCGTTTGAAATTTCGTTCCAATTTTGTCAATTATTTGCCTATTGTGGTAGAGTTTATTTTGCTGGTCCCATAAACAGCGTTTTTTAAATACTGCTGCAATTAATTCCTCGTTAATTGCAGACATTTTCACAAAACATGTGCGTCCGTCAAATCACAAATAACAACTGTGCAAATTCTAGCATGCTCGGCGCCAAAGCATAGTCAGACCAAATCGAAAACCAACGGTAAAATAGCAAGCGATTCGTCTTCAAAATCAGTACAGCAGCGTTTGAAGCTGATTGCTTGCGTTTCGTCTTCATCTTCGTCTTCGTCTCAGCACGCACTATGCTTGCGGGCGAGCGAATTCATATGATTTGTTCTGCACTGTTTTTCGTCTTCAGCTTCGTCTTCATTTTCGTCTTCGTCTCAGCGCGCACTATGTTTGCAGCCTTACAACGGCTGTGTCTAATTAAATTTGAAGTTTGGCCGTTGGTACATTTTAAAACTATTTTGTAGGTGCTGCAATACACAAACCCAGTAGTGCTAGCACAATCTAAACACAACTGCGCCCTTCTCCTTGTCCACTTACAGTATATGTGCCATTTCCAATATTATCCAAAACTGTTTTGCTTTCCTTTTTTAATTTTTAATGCGCATCAAATTCAACCAACCCATTAAAACACAATGGAAGACTAATTGCTCCTTAATAGCTGTTAGAATCGGCAAAATATGAAAATAAAAAATTCAGTTCGTATTTACCGTTTTTTCGAAATCATTACACAATTTGCTCATTCTGTTTTCAAACAGTTGAGTGTAACGTTTTCGCTCATTTTAGCTCACTTGCACTCTCGAGACGTTGTGACTCGAAATAATTGTTTGCTTCAAGCTCATACAAAAAAAAACGATCACTCCGAGTGTTCACACCCGAAAACGAACAATCACAACGATTGCGAGTAAGCACTCGAGTATGATCAAACATGTATTACCCTTTGCAGCTCTCTGATTCATATACTTATATAAATTAATTTATCACTAGTGTAACAAATGGAATATACAATATATATATATATTGAAGCCACCAGAAGTTGGTGAAGATACGCATTCAATAACTGATAATGGTGATCGATTCCTTTATATGGTTTTCCGGGTAGGGTCAGAATCTTGTGCATTGTTCTGTATATTTTTAACATTAGTGTCCATATACAGTATCAGCATCCTCTAATGCATCATCCGACACAGCAACTAGTCATCTGTCACATCGGACAACTTGAAACGAGCCCGGTCCGCCATTTATTGTAATATTTAAATTTCTAATAAGAAAACAATACCATAAAATAAAATCAACACGTGAATCGCAAGTAAGGCTGCAAACATAGTGCGCGCTGAGACGAAGACGAAGATGAAGACGAAACGCAAGCAATCAGCTTCAACTGCTGTACTGATTTTGAAGACGAATCGCTTGCTATTTTACCGTTGGTTTTCGATTTGGTCTGACTATGCTTTGGCGCCGAGCATGCTAGAATTTGCACAGTTGTTATTTGTGATTTGACGGACGCACATGTTTTGTGAAAATGTCTGCAATTAACGAGGAATTAATTGCAGCAGTATTTAAAAAACGCTGTTTATGGGACCAGCAAAATAAACTCTACCACAATAGGCAAATAATTGACAAAATTGGAACGAAATTTCAAACGAATTGAATGTTGATGGTAAGTAATTTAATTAATTTTAATCAAAATGAAATACATAATAATAAAATTGAAAATTTAAATACTATCAGCATTTCTATGGCTGCAAACATAAGTACGAAACGTGTCTCTGATGAATCGACCTCTTTTCTTTGAACTTTCCAATATATTTTTTGGTTTGTTGCTTATAAATTTTTCTCCCTCTGTCATGTGCGTGTCCAGATCTTCTAAATCTAACATTGTATTATGCAGTATACAAATTGCTTTAACAATAATTTCTGCGTTAGATGGTATCGTTTCAATTGGCTTCCATAATATTCTCCATTTGGAGTTAATTATACCAAATGCACATTCCACACACCTTCGCGCTCTGGACAAACGACTATTAAAATATTCATTTTCCAATGTTAGATTTCTTCTGGCATATGGTCGAAGGACCCAGTCCAAAAGCGGATAAGCTTCATCTGCAAGCAACACATATGACATAGATATTGTGGTATTGGGCAAATAAGAATCCTTCGGAAACTGTAAATTAGAGGTCTGCATGAGTACAGTCAAAATTTTCGGCTATTTGAGTACCACAAGCCTGAGTCGGAATTCGGCGTGCCGAAACGGTTTCAACAAAGTAAATTGCGCATTGGTAAATGTTGTTTTCGTTGTATGCGAAATGAGTGAAAATCAAACCAATGCGTAATTGATAAAATGAGTAAATTCAGAGTAAGTGTTGCGAGTACTCGGATAAAATTTTGGCATTCTCGTCGTTCATTGCTTGCAGAGCAGAAGTATCAGAGCAGCAAAAAACGTTATATTAATATTTTTATTTTTTATTTTTTTTTTTTTTAATTGCCTTGAATGGTGGCATATAAACAAAAATATTTTCCCATTATTATACAAAACTAGCTGCACAATTTTTTGTATTCCTGCAAGCAGCTCGGCATCTGAAAGAGCATTTTCAGATGCTAGAAATTTAATTGCTGAAAAACGTTGTACTATTGCTAACAATGCAGATATTATAAACAAAATTATGTTTCTGCATTCAGCCATTAAAAAATAAAATAAATAAACTACATACTTATATATAATAATAAATCCATGTCTTTCTATTTTTCTATGTCTTGCATTGAAAAGCAAAACCAAAACGAAAACGAAAAAACAAACACGTAATAAATTTGACGGCGCACAGCTAACCGAGTACTCGGTCGCGAAACTCATTCGTGCATTGCTTCGCCGTTTTGATATGATAAATTTTCTACTCATGCCTGCACCACATTTGCCAAATCCGTTTTACTCAATGTCTCACTCAGTCAGTCAGAATTTGAGTGAGAGTACCAAACGCTGCTTTGACTGTATTCATGCAGACCTCTACTGTAAATCTCCAGAATTTTTCATTGTGTAAATCGCTGAGGAAGCAAAAGTTCCACCATCTGACGTCCGTAACCACCAACTTCGATAGTAACAAATTTACATTTTGCGTCAGCGACTGCCTGCAGCACTAATGAGAAAAATTTTTTATAATTACAAAACATTGATCCTGAATTCGCTGGGCATTTGAGACGTATGTGCTTTCCATCAATAGATCCAACACAATTTGGAAATTCCCAAAGATTCCAATACTGATCCGCAACTTTCTTTAAATTTTGTTCTGTGGGCACAGCCATATGTATAGGCTGCAAAACTGTCCACAAAGCTTCACATGTCTCTATAACAATAGAACGAACCGTTGAAGCACCCATTCGAAAGTTAAAAGAGATTGATCTAAATGAAGTGCCAGTAGCGAGATATCTAAAATAAGAAAAAAATTGAAAACAATGTTATGCAACTAATGATATTTTAATATGTATTTTTTAGCTATGACTTTGAAAAAAAAATGGAAACAATTGAGGGACACGTTTCGAGCTGAATTAAGGAAATGTCCACCGAACCGTTCTGGCGACGCTGGCCCTGATGCAGTCAACGAGATGTGTTCTCAATGGAGTCATTTCGAGTTCATGATGTTTATAAAGGACCAGATAAAGTGTCGCCAGTCTTCCGGAAATTTATGTCGCCAAAAAAACAATGAAGTACAAGATAATATTGGCGAAGATGTTAATAGTGTAGATATTGAGGTGCCGCAATATGAGGAAGAAAACGACATAAGTACGTTTGAAGTGCAAACGTCCACCCCACATCATCGTCCTAGAAATCTTAAACGGCGTCATAATAACATAGAAGGTGAAATGCTCAACATCGAAAAAAGAAGTTGGAACTGTCAGAACAGAAAACAAAAAACAAGATTCCAGCCGACGATGAAGACATGGCTTTTTTTGTGAGCCTATTGCCACACGTTAAAAAAATGGATCCGCAACCGAAGCTTTTGTGCAGAATGGAAATGCAAAAAGCAGTCTATAATCATGCGTACAACATGGGGCGCTCTTTTAATTTACAAAATATTCAGAACCAAGTTTCTTATATATCTGTACAATCACCGACTCTACAGGAATCTTCATCAAATCAATATTCTGATAATGCTTTATCCCCACAGGAACCAAGCACTTTTGTTACATCAGGAAATATTATTACAATCTCAAATTAAGTTAAGACAGTGAATAAACAAGTAATTAAATGAAAAGTTAAAATCAATAAAATTAATAAAACTAAATATATTTAAAATAATTTCTTACCTTAACGTCACAATTAGCCTTTCAGCAGGCATAATTGGGGTTTTATTAAAATTCGTCCAATTTTTAATGATTAATGGTTCAATTTGTTTTAAAATATAATCAAACGTGCTCATTTTCATTCTGGTGTGCTCCACAAATTTTTTCATTCTGGTGTGCTCCACAAATTTTTTCTCATCTTGGCGCAGCTCATCAAACAAATGATGAAATTCGCCAAATGCTTTTCTTCCCAAATTAATGGGATGAATTTTTTTATTTGCTTTTTTAAATTTTAATTTAAAAAATAAACTCTGCTCAATTAGCAGATCATCATCCGATGAGAAATCCATTGCGACTAACACAACAAAAGCGCATCCAATTCATCTTGCACTATGCAACCTATTAGCTTACTCGCAACGCAAGCAATTCGTCTTCAGCTTCGTCTTCATCTTCGTCTTCGTCTCAGCGCGCACTATGTTTGCAGCCTTAGGCTAATAGTTCGAAAATAACTGCTGGAAACAAAAGTTACCTTAGAGCCCCAAGGGAACCTCACCGCACTTATCACTATTTCACTGCTATAACGCATACTAATTATATAGTTTCATATCAGCAACTTGATTTTAACAGAAAACAAACTTAACTTTCATGGGAAAAAATTTTACGGTGAATGTGTCATCTACTTTTTTATTTATTAGCACTACAAAACACTACTTGCAGCACGTACTCTCTCCATAAGACAAAAAAAGTAACGTTAAAAACTTCTGAGAGCTTTCAAAGCTTATACTCTTAAATTTACATTTGTTATTAACTGCCACAAAAATATTTGAACAATGTAAAAATTCTTTCATTTTTAGGTCATGGATTTTAAAAAAATCATGAACTTTTGCGTTTGTCTGAATGTGCGTAACGGGCAAACGGAGGCGTCTGTGACCCTATAAACTATACATATTCTTGACCAGCATCAACAGCCCTGTCTGTCAGACCGTCTGTCCGTCTGTCTGTATGAACATCGAGATCTCACAGACTATAAAAGCTAGAGCTACCAAATTTGGAGACAACAAATACAAACTTGGTGGGCAGATGAAGTTTATTTTAGATGTTGGCCATGCCCCCTTCCGCCCCCGTTAATCGAAAAAAGCGATTTCCAAGCATCATGTTAAAGCTAGAACGTTGGCACACACAATACTAATCATCATCTTAATGATCTCTGAAATTTTGATTACAATCGGACAAAAAACACAAAAATTATTAACGGGTATCTCACAGTCGAGCAAACTCGACAGTAGCTTTCTTATTTGTTTTACCCAATAATTATTATAATTTTCATAATTTCATAAATCCATGACCTCGTACAGTCAAAGTTTGACTGTAGCCGTTCCTACTTGTTATAAATGTAAATAATATAATACGTGCCCCAAGGCCTTTTTAGGTGTTAGGATGAATTCAAGTGCATCTGCATTTGTTCAGTTGCAATGTTACTGAATGATATACTAATGGTTTTTAGTAAACATAATCAATTGTAGACGAGCTAATTATACCCGGCTACCCAAAGGGCAGAAGGGTATTATGGCTTTGTGCCGACCGAAAATGTATGTAACAGACAGAAGGAAGCATCTCCGATCCCATAAAGTATATATAATCTTGATCAGCGTCAACAGCAGAGACGATATAGCCATGTCCGTCTTTCCGTCCTTCCGTCCGTCCGTATGAACACCTAGATCTCAGAGACTATAAAAGATAGAGCAACCAAATTTTCGGAATAGTGTGTGTAATTATTGCACGCAGATCAAGATTGTTTTTGATTTTGGCCACGCTCCCTTCCGCCCCCGTAAATCTAATAAATCCGAATTACAGGCGTCATTTTAATCCTAGAATATTCAATTTTAATACGCACAATACTAATCACCATCTTAACGATCTCTGCGAATTTGGTTACAATCGGATAAAAAACACAGAAGTTATTAAGAAATTAATTTTATAAGGAATTAGCACGAGCAGCTGCACCTAGTTAATTGCTATGACACTCCGTGACATAATAATGGTGTTCAATAAACCAACTAAAGTGCCGCCAAGCTAATAATTTAGAACAAAGAAAATTTTGGTATATTATTTTGGTATAATTTTAGTATATTTTTTTTAGTATTTTTTAGTACATTTTTAAAAAATATAATATTTTGATGGTAAATTGGGCGGCGGGTATATCACAGTCGAGCAAACGCGACTATTATTATTATTATGGCTTTGTGCCGACCGAAAATGTATGTAACAGCCTGAAGGAATCATCTCCGACCCCATAAAGTATATATATTCTTGATCAGCGTCAACAGCCGAGACGATATAGCCATGTCCGTCTGTCCGTCCGTCCGTCTGTCCGTCTGTCTGTCCGTATGAACACCTAGATCTCAGAGACTATAAGAGATAGAGCAACAAATTTTTCGCGACAGTATGTCTTATTGTTGCACGCAGATCAAGTTTGTTTTTGATTTAGGCCACGCCCCCTCCCGCCCCCGTAAATCGAATAAAACCGAATTGCCAACGTCGATTTAAACCTAGAGTTGTATATTTTAGTATATTTTTTTTAGTATTTTTTCAGTATATTTTGAAAAATATAATATTTTGATGGTAAAATTGGGTCACCCGCTCCCTCTCCTGCCAGTGCCGCTCCGGCAACGGCGCCAGTGGTTCCCTCAGGGATTCCAGCATTGGGTGACCCTGTGGCCTCCACGAGAGCTGCGACCGTATTGGTACCTAAGGTTCCTTCCCCCACCCCACCGGCCATTGTGGTCACAGCCCCGAAGGGCCCAACTAGACGTGTGACAAGTGGTCACCGTCCGTCAACCGTCAGAGGTGCCTCGGCCAGGCCCACTGCCAGCACCTCAGGCCGCAACCCACCCGCAAGGGCACCTCCCGTGAGCGGGGTCGCAAGGCGACCTCCCCCGAGTGGCTCGTCCCGACCACCTAAGGGCATTCGCGGTAACGACTCTCGGGGGGGCAAGGCAAGTGGCCTTGTCTCAACCGCCATCAGGAGGGAAGATGAGCAAACTTAAAGTGCTCCAGGCGAACCTGCACCACGCTAGAGGAGCGTCGGCCACACTGTGCAGGGTCGTCTGTGATGATCAAATCAACCTGACTCTCGTCCAAGAACCATGGTTGATCGGTGGCCAAATACGTGGACTTTCATGTGGATCATGTAAGTTGTTATATGACCGTATGGGAGGAGCCCCGCGCACTGCTATACTTATGGATAACAGTGTCAGACATTTGCCACTAACTAACTTCATCCGCAGAGACCTGGTAGCAACGGCTATTGAGTTAGCCACTGCAGACGGTGTCCGGGAAGTTGTGTAATGACCTCTTTTTGGAGCGACCCGGGAGTAGCTGGCGGGTGTCCAGGTCGACCTACAGAAATTGTTTGTGTAGGACTTACCGTTAGTTCATTTACCTGTAAAAGATATTTTACCACCCTCACAGAGAGACTAGAAGTACTGGGTTATGGTGATTTATTGATCGAAACTTATAATAGTTAAGTAATGTAAATAGGTTGACAAGAGGTGTCCAGGGGGAAGGTCCGGTTTGGGGTCTGAGTTGTCCCGAGTCGGGGAAGCCGGTGAGGCTGGTCTTCCTTCGATATGAGGGTTGCACGAGGTTGTGCCGGTGACCGAATCCTGGCCCGAAATGTCCAGCGGATGATCCGGTATGCGGTCTTAACCGTTCCGTGTCGGGGAAGCCGGTGAGGCGGGCTTTCCTGCGTTATGAGGGTTGCACGAGGCTGTGCCGGCGACCGAATCCTGGCCAGAAATGTCCAATGGGGGATCCGGTATGCGGCCTGAACCGTTCCGTGTCGGGGAAGCCGGTGAGATGGGTCTTCCTTTGATATGTGGGCGTGGTCTGTCTGGGTCGGTCCTGGACGCACTGCGTCTGGTCTGGTCAAGGGGGTGTTAGTTACACGAGACCGGTTCCCGGTCTGTCTCTAGTAGAGTGGTGCCCGTGAGACGGTTCGGAAACTTGCCTCCCACTCCCTAGTGGCGTTGCTTGCTCCTGTGGCGATCCGTAAACCGACCTAAGAGGTAAGCTTGGGCCGATTCGAAAACCAGGTCCGGTGCCAAACTACGTTGATTAGTCCTAAGGTACGTGGGGACGATTCGTAAACCAGTTCCCAGTCCGGTTCCAGAGAAGTGGTGCCCATGAGATGATTCGAAAACCAATTTCCCACTCCCTATTGGCGTCGCTTGCTTCCAAAACGTTTCGTAAACCGGCCTCAGATGCGCTTGAACTGATTCGGAAACCGAGTCCAAGTTGCCCAGCTAGTTGGTTAATTAGTTAAAGATTTGAAGACTTACCCAAGCTTGTTCCTGCTGCTGTTATTCACTAGGCCGGAGCCGAACACTCAGTCCCGTCTCTATGGCAGAGGCGACCTGTTTTTGTAGCCGGCGGCCGCGCTGTCGATCGCTTGTTCGCTGTTAACGCAGCGTTTCTATTGCTGTAGCGACGCTGTTAGTGCTGCTGTTAACGTAGCGTCGCAGCTGTTCGAGCCCTTGCTATTTTGTGCGTCGCTAACAGTGCGCTGATTTGCGCCCTATGACGCTCCCTTATGCTAACACTAATATTAACGTTGGAATTTCTTATTCTATATTTAATAATAACAATATAATAGTACTGGGCTCCGTGCCGTTAAGTCTTAATAATAATAACAATATAAAAGTACTGGGCTCCGTGCCGTTAAGTCTTAATAATAAATCATAATAATGTTGTAATATTGGGCTCCGTGCCACTAAGTTTATATATATATTTTCATTGTGCGACCTTGCATCGTCACAGTTGTGATCGCCTCCGCATACTTCCCGGGCGATGTGGATGATGTACTCCCAGCAGAGGTCCAGCGGCTGGTGGAATTCTGTCGCCGCAACAACAAGCCGCTCGTGATCGGCTGTGATGCCAATGCACATCACACGATCTGGGGGAGCAGCGACATCAATAAACGTGGTGAGTCCCTCTTAGACTACTTATTGTGTTGTCAATTAGATGCAGCTAACATAGGGTGCAAACCCACTTTTATCAATGCTATTAGGGAAGAGGTTTTAGGTCTCATCCTAATCAGCACCTCGATAGCGAGTGCACTTGTTAATTGGCGGGTCACAGACGAAGCCACCTTGTCAGACCATCAGCACATCAGGTTTGACCTTCCTGGCCAAGTCGAAATTCGCCAAAACTCCTTCTGTCCTAAAAAGACAAATTGGGAGCTCTTTAAAGCCTCTGTAGCTTTCAAAGCAGACCTATTGGTCAGCAATCCTAACTCTATCAGTGAGATAGATCTCGCTGCCAATCTGCTCCAAGATGTGCTTATCTCATCCTTCGAGGACAGCTCAGTCCAGAAGACCCTAAGGGTTAATCGGAAAATTAATATTGCTACTACTATACTATTGCTATTATAGTTCCTTTCACTAGGCGCTATTCCGTTGACATTGGTCAACTTTATATCAGCGGCTCCCCTGTGGGGCTATCCAACAAAGTCAAATATCTTGGGGTGACCCTCGATAAAAGACTAAATTGGAACTCCCACCTCAGCAACACCCTCACAAAGGCGACCCATGCCATGTGGGCCTGCAGGAGATTCTTTGGTAGAATCTGGGGTCTTAAATCCTGCACCATCCGGTGGCTTTTTGCCATGATGGTCAGACCGATCGTCATCTATGCTGCTATTGTGTGGTGGCCAAAGGTTACGCAGGTCACTGCCATCAGCAAATGCAATAAATTGCACAGGCTGATGTGCCTCTCACTGACAGGTGCACTTCGTACCTGTTCCACCGCAGCAATGGAATCGATACTAAACCTGACTCCGCTTCATATCCAAATTAAAGAAGTCGCCGCTATGAGTGTTCTTAGAATCAAGCTCCAACTAGGGCTTCTAGCTACCTAATCAGGACATGCTAGCCTGATCAAAGACATTCCTGGCATAGATATCTGCACTAGATCAGATACTATGACTGAGGAACTTTTCTTTGGTGCTAAATTCAGAACCCTCATCCCGGACCGGAAGGACTGGGACACTGGTAACCCCATCAGCGACCCCTACGGTATTCACTGGTATACCGACGGGTCAAAAACTGATCAGGGGGTTGGAGCTGGGATCTTTGGACCCAACTCTAAAACCTCAATTGCTATGGGCAAATGGCCCACAGTCTTCCAATCTGAGGTTCATGCCATCGAGTTCTGCTGCCGTCTGATCCTAGAGAAGGGGATTAGAGGAACATCTACATCTTCTCTGACAGTCAAGCCGCCATCTTAGCCCTCTCCTCCAAGAGAGTAAGCTCTCGACTGGTAGCCGATTGCTGGAACTGCCTCCAGAGACTGTCTCTTACTAACAATGTCACCCTTCTATGGGTACCTGGACACTCTGGTATTCAGGGCAATGAGCTGGCGGACGAACTTGCGAGGGCCGGTTCGTCAGCTACTTTTTCCGGTTCTGAGCCCTTCTGTGGCATGGGTTGGTCAACCATCTCAGCTATTGTGAAAGCCTGGGCTGTTAGGTTGACTGATCGCTACTGGTCGGTCCAACCAGGGATGCGGCAAGCCAAGGAGCTTATCAATCCCGTGGTCGACAAAAAACCAGCTTACTTTCCAGGAGGGATCTTCACCTCCTCGTTGGCTTTCTTAGTGGTCATCATACGGTGAACTATCACTTCACCAAAATGCGTCTGTCTTCTGATGCTGAGTGCATACTTTGCAAAGAGGACGACGAGACAACCAAACACATTCTGGGCGACTGTCCAGCCTTGGGGTGGACTAGGAGGAAACATCTGCACGTGGATACCGCAGGTCCCGAGCATATTGTGCGTTCCTCGACAAAAGATCTGCTCTGCTTCATTAGGGAAGCAGAGCATCCTTTGTCTAGCTAGGGAGAGCCTATAGGCACAAGACCTCCATGGTCGCAGTGCCTCGCACCTTCTCTGTTGGGAGACTCCCTTTTTCAAATAATAATAATACGATGTATTTGTTGTTGTGTGGAGCTGCTGCAAAGGCTGCCTTTCTGCTGTCACCTTGCTTATGAATTTGATTGAAACTTTGCTTCGATTTCAATGTGTGCATTTATATCTAGGTGTTTGTTTGTGTCAAGATACTTTCAAAAATAATTTGTATGCCCTTCTACCCTTTGGGTATTATAACTTTGTACCAGACGAAAATGTTTGTAACAGGCAGAAGGAATTTTCTCCGACCCCGTGCAATATATATATTCTTGATCAGTCGTCAGCCGAGGCGATATTTACATATCTATTTGTACGAAAATTTTGATTTCAGAAACCAAATATGGCGATAAGATGTAGTAATACCGCCACTGAATCAAAAAAAAAAAAATACGGATTGTAAGTGTACTGTTTAGGATAGAATATTAATTTTTAGTAAATTTAGTTTCGATCTGATAGCAAAAACAGAACTTATTCAAGAAATTCTGTTAATAGGTTAAATCAGTAGTAGCTGCATCTCTTGAGTTTCTAGGACCCCATATGACAAAATAATGGTATTCAATACACTTCATCAATTGCACCCAAGTAAATAAATTTGAGAATGGTCTACTTCAGTATATTTTTAGTCTATTCTCGAAAAATAAATTATTTTGGTACTCGCTCTTAATATTTATTGCACTCAGTAAAAATGCTTGGCGGGTATCTCATAGTTGAGCAAACTCGAGAGTAGCTTTCTTACTTGTTTTATTTAACCCCGTCCGTTGATGATATTATACATATGTATATATATTTATATATACAGAATAATATTTATTTCATATTTGGTTGGATCTTTTACTTAAGTTTTTCTATAGCAGGGGTGACAAAACCTAATGAACTTAAAGTTCAACTTAAAGACCGCTACGGCCATTGCGGATGGTGTCGCTGCTTCAGTAGTCGCCTTAGGTGCCATGTTTTCCGGGTTGTTCCCACGGTGGCGAATGTTACGCAAAATAATAACTGTTTATATCACGGAGTTGGCTATTACAATTGTATTCACGCAGCGCACATTTCGATAGTTATGCGTCTTATGCGATACGTTATAGCAATTGTGCTGCTCCATAACACGCGTTAAAAGGATGCATTTCAAGTGCATAGAACCGTCGATGTAAAATATACACTGCTTTAGGATATCTGACCGTAATTTACATGTACAAAATTTAAACTAAAAAAAAAAAAAAACAATCTAGAAGATGTGTAGTTATATATACATATATTTATTCTAAGATAACTGTGCCGTGTTGCTACATTTCGGGTGCATTAGAACCATCGATATACAAAATATACTGCTATAGGATATCTGACCATACGTACATGTACAACATTTAAACTTTGTGTACAAAATACTTCGATCAGTATTTTCAAACATCTTAAGGTGTAGCCTTAGTTTGTTATTGTTATTTTTTTTGGACGGATACTATTTAATTATATTCATCAATAATCGATGCGATGCCTCACGTTAGAATTCATATCTCGAATTCACATATCGATAACACTTAGAGCTTACTCATAGCATTGAAACAACAACTAACCCAAAAGCTTATTATCATTTCATGTAGTTTAAGTGAGTGAATAAATGAATTATTTAGTTCAACCTCACATTTGTGAGATCGACTAAAAGCACGCATAAAATCCTCTAGTTTGGTATTATAACAATAGATGAAATTGGCTGACGCAGTCAAGCATACTTTTGGCCCGCGTACTCAGGCAAAGAATTGTGAAATACCATAACGTTAAACATGTTCATACAAGATCCAAAACGTAATTATGTAGCCCGATGCTCCAGCTACGGCGCAGACAGATCCGAATCGGCATAGGTATCTGTACTGACGGACAAAATTCTGGAAGGGCAACCCAGCAGTAGCTTCGCCGCAAACAATCAACAGTATTTGGGGAGAGGAAATTGAAGCTCTGCGCAAGGAGATTAGACAGCTAAGTTCGACGCTTCGTCAAAAGCGCGCTCACGCAGCGATTCCTAGTCCCCAACCCGTGCACACTTCTGATTCTTCCAATCTCGATTTAGCAACAAAGCCAATAAATGCATTCACAAATGCGAGTACCCGAAGCACATACTACAACTCTAAAATCTGCTTCGTCAAGGGCTGGCAACTCTCTTAACGAACCACTCGATAAAAGTAACTTTTCTATTCTACCACCGAGTCGTAGCGCCCAATCAACAAAAAAACTATATGCAGCAAATGTCACCCACATCAAGACGTTCGGCAAAATACTTACCACAATCAACCTTGCTTACACAAAAATATAGACTCGATGTTCGCAAAAAATTGCTTATTGACAGCTCTACAAAGTTGTTCGCAAGAGGCTACACCTGCAGCATCGATCGCGAGAAGCTAAACATCGTTTCGCTTATCAGTAGCGGTCGATTTTAAACACTTTTAAGCGAGTACAGCGACTTAACTCAATCATGCAACTACGTGTATGCAGGTCAAAACGTCTAAATAGATGTCCAGCATTAAATTTTCATAAAAAACCAGGCAGTCGTCGTAAAAGCTCTTCGATTAAATCCTGAAAAATTAGACATACGAAAGTTTGCCTTCACCATCAGCCAATAGCCTAGTTCATTACACATGGCACCTAAAAAGAAGAAAAACAAGTAAGAAAGCTACTGTCGAGTTTGCTCGACTGTGAGATACCCGCTACCGAATTTTAAAAAATGGAAGAATAAATAAGAGCGACCTACGGAATATGAATTTTTTCAAAAATATATTGGAAACATACTAAATATATACCAAAAATATACCGAAATTAACTTAGTTAAAAATCATTAGCTTGGTAGCACTTTATTAGGTTTATTTAATACCATTATTATGTTATTTAGTGACAGCAACTGAACAGGTGCAGCTGCACCTGATTTCGCCCTATAAAAGTAATTCTTTAATAACTTCTGTGCTTTTGTCCGATTGCAAACAAATTCACTTTGTATTTACTTTTCCATAGCCAAGCGAAACACTTCTAAAATGAAACTCAGTCTGAAATCAGAAAAATTAAAATTAAAGCGGTCGTACAAGCAGCAACTGCTGCACATACACATTATGTTTTGTCATATGCATAATGCGCTTAACACACATACACACACATCGAAACAGCGTCGTTCTACGACTGAATTGATGCTCGAGTTATTTGTTGTAATATTAATTTGATGAATAATGTTTTCTGTAAATTATTCCCTAACTTAATTTTATTAAAAGACACAAATTCAAATCAGTGTTCCCACTCAACCTAAACTCCTTCTCGATGTATCGACATTCACGATTTATCGATATTTCTCATGACCTTTCATGCATCGATAATTCAGGATTGACATTTTTAAAAAATAAATGTATGCTGTCTACGTTTCAGATATTTAAATATGCAATATGTTGTACGGACACAGCAGTCCAATGTTCTTCTTCGTCTTACCGTGTAATCTGTGTCCTGATAGGTAGGCCAGGAAAAAGAGATTTTCATTTATAGAAGAACAGGTATATCAATAAAATAGTATTTCTGAAATATTTTAAATTTGACGGTGTTTAAAATCATCAAGTTTAATATAAAAGCCTAACACGGTTTACCTACTGACAACTTTTATTTACGCATTTTACTCATCACCATACAACAAATACGTGCATAGAACAATAGATAGCAGGTTATCAGACTATATACGTGAATAAAATGTATGCATGTATTTTCCATCGTTTCTTAAATAAAATAATAGCCCTTATGGATGCCTGAAAAATCAGCCCTTTAGAGTTTTCAGCTTTATTTTCGTCTCCACAACCAAGCTGTTGGCGAACTGTTGATCAGCTTCAGCTTTATAAGCTTTTAAATTATCGGATGTGGCCTAAAAAAAATTTAATTATGAAATTAATTGACTAGCCAATAATAATTAATTGTCTTTAATAATAATTACATTAATGGCATCACTGAACTCAATCTGAGCGAGGCGATGTACGCTTCTAAAGTTTCGACCCATAATACGACCGAGCTCATAGCGAGAAATGCTGAAACCCTCTGTTGTAGACGTGGGTTGATCACTGCACTCTGCGTCACCAGAACACTTTTAAATAATAGAGGATGAATAAAATGAAATGAATAAATATTAACATTTTTATACCCGCCTATCGAAAGGGTAGAAAAGTATTATAACTTTGTGCCAACCGAAAATGTATGTAACAGGTAGAATGAAACATCTCCGACCCCATAAAGTATATAATTTCTTGAGTAACGTCAACAGCCGAGACGATATAGCCATGTCCGCCTGTCCGTAAGAACACCTAGATCTCAGAGACTATAAGAGATAGAGCAACCAAATTTTCGGAATAGTGTGTCTTATTATTGCACGGAGATCAAGTTTGTTTTAGATTTTGGCCACGCCCCCTCCCGCCCCCGTAAATCGAATAAAACTGGATGAGTACGCAATGCCACTTAAAAATATCACCGTGGAGACTTTCAAATTCAACAGCATCGTGCAGCGAGAAAATTAACAAATTACTGATTTTGAAACAAACTTACGCAAACAAGCTAATTTTTGCAATTTTAATTGCGAATGTGGAAATTCGTTTCAAAACAGGATGCTGCTGGATCGGCTGATTATTAAAATTTTTGACAAGCGGCTACAGTTGAAGCTATTGGACAGTAAAAATAAGGGATTGGATGAGGTTTTGCAGGAGTGCAATGCGTTCGAAGCATCAACAAAGAACACGGAAATCTTACAGAAGAGCGGAGTTGCTAATGTGGGTGAAGTTGCAGTGGATAAACAGGAAAAAAAACTGGATTAACAGCGTATCAAAACGAAAGTGCTGCAACTGTGGAAGCATGTTTAACAAAGGTTATCTAAAAGAATGCAAAGCCAAAGAAGTCAAATGTTTCAATTGTGGAAAGACAGGCCATTTCATCAAGTTCTGCAAAAGCAAGAAAAAAGAAGAAGAAGGACAGTCGACAGCGAAGTGGAATACAGAAGGTATGAGTCAAACAAAACTAATTACAGTATCAGATTCTAACAAAAATTATTATTATAGAATAGGTCAGTGTGGATTTTGGAATAGTAGATGAAAAAAATCCTTAAAAATGAATAGCAGACTATATACATACACTTACATTCAAAATAGACACGGGTGCTGACATCAACTGTATCCCTTTAAACTTTATTAAAGACATTAATATTAAGAAACAAAATGAAGTACTAACAAGTTTTGATTACAATAATGCCAAAATAATGAATTACGGCACAGTTCTGTTAAAATGGATTAGGGAAGTTACCTTGGAAGCAGTCTATTATTTAAAAGGAAGAAGTGGAACATGTAATACATTATAGGAAAAGATTTCCTCAGATCTTATTTATTTTTATTTTTTTTGTAATCTTGGACGTTGACGTACCAACGGCAGTACGATCAAGTGGCCCAGCGACACCAAGCTCGGGCTTGTTAACGCGCGGACCTAGGCAGACACGACCACCCGCCCATCCGACCAAGGGGCAACCGCATAACGTGCGGGAACGGAGGTCGCGAACACTTAACACAGACAAAACAACCAAATTGTATTAACGAAAAGAATAAAATAATAATAATAATACTATTACTACTACTAATAATAATTAGAACTATTCTTAAATACGAGCTAAGGTATCTAGGAGTAATGGTTTAATTTCTAAGGTAGTGTTAGTATTATTAACTAGACTAGAAAAGTTATTATAATTTACACATAAAATACGGAAAGGATTGTGACTGGCATAGTTAGTACTACAACGGAAAAGTCAGAGGGGAAGGAAATTTCTAGTCGCTCTGACCGGAACGGCAAACCTAATCTGACTTCTCAACTGCAATGAGTCAATTTCGCCAATGATTAGTCTATGTAGAAACACTAGACCTAGCATAGTTCTACGGTCAGAAAGAGAAGGAAGGTTTAGTAATAAAAGTAGCAGACAACTTGGAGATACCTCTATAGTTTTAAACGTTGGATTTATTTCCTTTTTTCAAGAGAGGAATAATGTAAGACTCTTTCCAAAGATTAGGGAAAGAGCACAACTCTACAGACAATTCAAATAATTTTAAAAGTGGTTTACAAAGTCCCTCTGCACAGAACCTAAGCATGCAACTAAGAACACCGTCAGGGCAAGGAGAAAAAACTGGTTTACATGACTTAAGTTCACGTAAGAGTAAACTTTCAGAAAGTAAGGGACCAAAAATGCAATTCGCTTGGTTTACTTGATACGGATAAGAATGGGCTCTATAAAAAGTTGATGTGGAATAGCTCGTTTGAAAAAAATCAGCAAACAGATCGGCAATACCGCGATCATTAAAAGCTGTCTTTTTATCATAAAATAATGTTGTTGGAAGTGTTGACGTCTTTCGCTTCGAATTAACTAAGTCATAGAAGCGTTTCGGGTCACGCTGAAACGTAAGTCTGCACTTTTTCAAATAATCCTTGTAGCAAAGATTATTTAGCGTGGAGAAATCGGAACGAGCAACAGTGTAGCGAGAAAAATATAAGAGAGAGCCAGTTTCCTTATATTTTTTATAAAGCTTTGATTTTTTATTCTTTAACTTTGTTAGTTAACTTTGTTGTTAGTTCTTTGGCAAACCATAACTGTCTATTAGACAATTGTGGAGTACCAAAGGGAACACAAGCATCAAACAGAGAGTTTAATGTAAA
This sequence comes from Drosophila pruinosa, assembly GCA_018150935.1. NCBI lineage: Eukaryota > Metazoa > Arthropoda > Insecta > Diptera > Drosophilidae > Drosophila > Drosophila pruinosa. The sequence continues at coordinate 292,600 of JAECWR010000073.1, read as the reverse complement.
ATAAAAAATTTCAACTGCCTTGTCCAGGTCAATGCACGAAAACAGTTGGGACCAGTCAGTACGCGAAAGAAGCAGAGAAAGTTTTTTAAAAGCGGTCTTCCGAAAACAATGAACTCGCTTCTCCGGTAAAACACCTGCATCCGAAACCCTTGTTCGTAAGTCAATCAACACCTCCAGAGTAGGGTGGTAGGGATCCTCAGGTGAGGAAATAAAAACAAAAATCAGATCAAGCATTTTACCTAGACAATTTGGTATAGAATTGGTTTGAGACAAAGGTATATCAAAAAGACTATCAACAAAGACATGAGTTGACAAAGGATTCAATACGTTGGACTCACATGACGAAAGCCACGAAATTCCAGAAATATTAAAATCCCCAAGAACTATTAAGAAATCACGATCAGAAAGCATCTCAGAAATACTATTGATTACAGAAAAATGGGATAAATACAGAGAGTTATCTGAGGCAGGAGGTATATATGAGCAGGTGATAAAGATACTAAATTTACAATAAATTAGTTTTACAGCTACAAATTCGATATCTAAATCACTACCTAAATCTACGTGCTAAAAAGAAATATCAGCATCGACAGCAATAAGTACACCACCACCACGACGCTGCATGCGATCACGTCTATAGACAGAAAATTTGTTAGTAAAGATTTCAGTATTCAGAATATCATGCCTTAACCAAGTTTCAGTGAAGGCAATGACATGAAAAGGAAAATTTAAGCATTCTAAATAAAGATTATTGAGTTTACTACAAAGGCCTCTTACATTTTAATAGCCAAGCAGGAGAGAAGTTAGTTTTTTGAGCTATCAGATGGAGTTTGAGGCTTAGAGGAATTAGTGGTAACATTTGGAAGTAAAATCGGTGGTCGATTTTTCTTTTTATTTACATACTCTTTAATAATTAAGTATTCCGTTCAAAAGTCTTTAGAGCAAACTTTACTAAAATACTCGGCAGGAACACTTATTTTGAAGGATGCGATTTCCCGTTCATATGAGAAGTTAAATTTTTCCACCTTTAATGATGCTTGAATTTTGGACCGAATAAAGGTCCTAATGTCGTCAGATGACGTATTAGGGGCAAGCCTAGAAACAAAAATTTGTTTCATAGGTGGGACACCTACTAAAGTGTTCTGAGCAACTGAAGCAGAAGTCGAGATAGGACCATCTGTACTAGCTGGTAAAACGTTAAGTACAGCAGAAGGTTGATCATGTTGAGTCTCTGCAATATTAGCAACTACTGCCGGTACCGAGACTGAAACGCGATCAGAACAAATGACATCCATGGGAACAATGTCATTGTTGACAATCATTGACGCTGACGAGTGTCGAGGGGTGGGAGACGTAAATGACATTAGATTATTCGGAACAGACGAGTTGTTGACCAGCTCAGGGACATCAAGTTCGTTAGGGCCAATGGAAAAACGAGTATTAGCTTTTTTACGCTTTGGAGACTCGGTTAAAAGCTTCATGCCCTTAAACCCAGAGTCCAAAGTTGTGAAACTATCCGCAAGTTTTTTGAAACCTGCGAATAGATCACCAAAGCGTTGCTTCGTCGGACGTATGAATCCCGCAACATCCCTTTCAACATCCCTGCATGACTCACATGTCCATCTTAAACCAGATTTTGAGCCAATTAGGTCGACTATACGGCCGGTGAAGCCAGCATATGTTTCATGTGAAACATTGTCACAGAGCCAGCAGCAAACGAGACCAATTTTTGCGCTTGCTGGTACACGGCATTTTTTATTATAGCAGACAAACATACTGCAGGTTTTAAAGTAAATAAAAATTAAATGAAACCAAAAATTTAAATAAGAATAAAATTTGTGTTACTAACAGGGTATTAGTTTGCTGATATCTACTTACAGAAAAACAGCAAGCACAAAATCACAATCGCGGGCGCGACGAAAGCAGAGAAAAGAATAGCCAAAACGGCCAACAACAAAACACAGCACAAAGAGCGCGAGAGCGGAAAGTGCGCGAGATCGGAAAGAGCGCGATATGTAATGATCTTGGTGGTATAACAATGTGCTGTAGCAGTTCAAAACAAAAGACAAATTTACTGTAAGCTCTCACAAACGGAAAATTAGGCCTCACAAATTGTTGATATATTAAAATACACAATTAATTGTAAATTATTAAATATTATTACACTGTGACTAAACACTCCGACGTATAGGACAGGTATTGTGAGTTACAAACAAAATTATTTGATAACAAGGCGCAGGAAGGGTAAAATAACAAATGTTAGTTGACAGCAAAAAAAAAACACGTCCGAATGCGAATGCGAGCGAATGTTAGGGGTATTAAAGAAGGATCTTAAAAAAAGAAAGAGAAAGAGAAGGAATTATATCATCGGTGTCATACCCCACGAGTTGGGTAAACAATTCACAGTTAGTGGAAAAATCAAACGGAAAGCTAAGGTTATTTTTGGATCCTAAGCCGTTTAATATGGTCATTTAACGAGAACATTACTTAATACCCACAATCGAAGAATTTCTAGTACAAATTGCAGAAAAAAAAATTTTCACAGTATTAGATTTGTCAAAGGGATTTTGGCAAATGGAACTGGATCACCCCGTTCGGAAGGTATAAATTTAATACAGTACCGTTTGGTATAAATAGCGCCCCAGAAATGTTTCAGATAAATATGGTGAAAATATTTGGAGAAATATTATGGGAAAGTCATTGGAAGAGTATGATAAACCATTAATTCAGGTGATAGAATGGGCAAGAATAAATGGTGTAAGGTTTAACATAGAGAAAGTTCAATATAGACAATTACAAGTGGAGTTTATGGGGCATGTTATATCAGAGGGGAGGATAAAACCACAATGAAAGCATTTAGAGGCAGTTAAAAATATGAAAACGCCAACTGATAAAGCAGGAGTTCTGAGAATCCTAGGTCTGTTTAAATACCTTGCTAAGTTTATCCCAGATTTATCTGCTAGATCTGCTAATATGAGAGAATTAACAAAAAATGATTCGAAATTTATCTGGGGCACATAACATGAAAATGAACTTACTGATCTCACCAAAACTATCCTTGAAGAGCCAGTGTTGGCTGTTTATAATAAAAACAAGTCAGTAACCATAGAGACCGACGCTTCTAAGGATGGCTTGGGATGCGTTCTAATGCAGGATGTGTGTCCTGTTATTTTGGCGTCCAGAACACTATCAAGGAGTAAACAAAAGTGGGCACAAATAGAGAAAGCAATAGTATTTGCTTGTCAAAGATTTCACTATTTTGTGTATGGAAGGGAATTCTTAGTAGAAAGCGATCATAAGCCGTTAGAAGTATTGGTTAATAAAGATATAGATTCAGTTACAATGCGACTGCAGCGCATGCTCTTATATATACTCGAATACCCGAATATGAAAGTACACTATAAACCTGGAAAAGATATGCTAATAGCTGATTGCCTGTCTGGAGCACAACTTTTAAAAGTAATGTAATTACTCAGGCAGTCTGCTTATCAGAATCAAACTATAATATATATAAATAAATATTAAAAGCAGATGGAGATTATGGTAAAATTGAGGATTTTGTCATAAATGGTTGGCCATCATATCATAAGCTAGATAAATTCTCGCAGATGTTTCATAAAATAAAAGATGAGCTTCATGTTGCGAATGGTTTGCTTATGAAAACTTGCAGGTTAATTGTACCAAAAAACTACAACCACAGATAATCAAACAAGTACATAGTGCGCACTTGGAAACAGAAAATACCTTGTCTAGGGCAAGAGAGTGTTATTACTGTCCAAATATGAATAGCCAAATCAAAGAGCTAGTGGAATCATGTTGTATATGTAAAAAATTTAGATGGAAAAATCAGAAGAAACCATTAGTAGAGGATGAAATAATAATATCCGTAATATCCATTTCAAATCGTAAAAATAGACATTTTTGAATGGTGGAGAGCGGATTTCGTATCATAATTTGACAGTTACATCAGTTATCATAATTTGAAAGCTACAGTCGAGTTTGCTCGACGATGAGATACCCGCCGCCCAATTTTACCATCAAAATATTATATTTTTAAAAATATACTAAAAAAATACTTTAAAAAATATACCAAAATTATACCAAAATATATATGTTCGAAATTGTTAGCTTGGCGGCACTTTAGTTGGTTTATTGAACACCATTATTATGTCACGGAGTGTCATAGCAATTAGCTAGGTGCAGCTGCACTTGGTAACGCCTTATAAAAGTAATTTATTAATAACTTCTGTGTTTTTTATCCGATTGTAACCAAATTCGCAGAGATCATTAAGATGGTGATTAGTATTGTACGTACCAAAATTGATTTTAGGATTAAAATGACGTAATTCGGTTTTATTAGATTTACGGGGGCGGAAGGGGGTGTGGCCAAAATCAAAAACAAACTTGATCTGCGTGCAATAATTACACACACTATTCCGAAAATTTGGTTGCTCTATCTCTTATAGTCTCTGAGATCTAGGCGTTCATACGGACCGACGGACAAACGGACATGGCTATATCGTCTCTGCTGTTGACACTGATCAAGAATATATATACTTTATGGGGTCGGCGATGCTTCCTTCTGCCTGTTACATATATTTTCGGTCGGCACAAAGCCATAATTCACTTTTACCCTTTGGGTAGGCCGGTTTAAAAAAATTGTTGTAATGAGGACACAAATATACAAAATAAATATATATGATGTACAATTTAGACAATTTGTTAATTTGGACGAAGTATTGGCAGATCAATCTAAGTTGGAAAATTAGGGCTTCTTAAAAGAGCATATGGCTCTTTCACTCAAGATCGCAGGGAAACACTTGAGCTTCTACTGCAAGTCCACTTCCCGGGTTCTGTGGCGAATCCAGAACTCCGGTCGTGATGACGCCACTTTGTCACCGGACTCACGCGGATTCAGCCTATCTGGATCCATCTTCGACCCCGAAAAGGTCAAATGGACTGTAGATTCTTTTGCTCCTTTCAAAGCCCCAGGGGGTGACAAAATCTTCCCAGCCCTTATTCAAAACAGCATGGCTCATATTCTTCATCCACTGGTCGGCCTTCTTAGAGCTAGTTTTACTTAGGGATACATACCCATCTCTTGGAGGAGAGTTAATGTGGTATTCATCCCCAAGCAAGGGAATCGTTCGCTTGACCAGCCTAAGTCCTATCGACCGATCAGTCTTACCTCCTTTCTGCTTAAAACGGCGGAAAGGCTTATAGATATTCACATTCGGTGCTCTATGCAGACGTCGACACCTCTGCATCCCACGCAGTTTGCATTCATAGCCGGCAGATCGACGGAGGTCGCTCTCCACAGGTTAGTGGGAAAAATTGAAAGAGCTTTCGTATCCAAGAACATTGGTCGTCAACCGTCAGAGGAAGCAAGGGGACCAACATGTAATCCCAGTATTGGCTGGGGCACGTGCCGTCCTTGCTCCTACTGTCGGAAGTGCGACTATACTCTCCACGTGAGGGCGGCTGGAAGCATACCCCTAGCACGATCATGTCTCTGGTAGAGGTGCTGACTAATTGTAGTCGGGCGAAGATCGTGAATCTATAAATCACCCCAATCCAAGGTGGATCAGCATACGCTGATGGATGATGGATGCATGGCCGGGGGGTAGCCTGGTCTCTAGTATGCGGACTCTGGATACCTGTCGTTCTCCAGTTTCATTTAGACTTTCTACGGTATGCGGGCTATGCCGTGGATGACCTTCCCTTCCCGCCTACTCGTGGGATCTTTAATTCATGGATCAAAATTTCAAAATAGAAAAGTCTGATACGGCTTTAAAAGTATCATCTCTAGGCGATGCCTTCACGGCTGACCCCTACACCAGCACTGCAGCTATTGGGCTGCTGGCTTCCACCCCCAATACTACAGGTCTCGACTCTAGTATTCTAGGGGACCCGGATAGGCCACGAACTCCCTTCGACACAGGGTTCGCTAGTGCTGAACTTCCGTCCAGTAGCGGTTCAGTCCGGCAGCAACCCGTCGAGGTATTGTCTTCGGACGAGGAAACTAACTGCGACCGAATCAGCTTTGCTGACGACGCTTCCGTGGCCTCTCAGAGGTCAGGCCTTACGGAAGCAGGCTCTCAGATCCAGTTGCTGCGGCTGGAATCTAAGGACGCCTTTATTAAATTGAAGAGCCGCGAGAAGAAGCTTTTTAAAGCTGCACTCGCAAAGGGTTCTAACAGAGAGGAGGCTCTGGCTATCGCCACTGCGCCCCCCGTTAACACCAAGGCTAAACGGACGCGCGCTGACGATACCATCGTCGAGCCCACCAGCTCTTCAAAGAGGTCCAAAAAGACTCATAAGGAGCCCACGAAACCACTCTTCAGCCAAGTGGTTAGCAGCGTGAAATTGGGCTTCACTTCGGCTGATCCTACCAAACCCCTCTCAGCGGAGCAGTAGGCTACGTTGAAATCCAGCATATTAAAGGCGGTGCTGTTGCACTCTTCACCAACGGTTAGTCCAGGTTTCGAGGGCTGTATACCCCGAAATGAGTGGCTGCTTTTGGTGTGCGAGGATAACAGCACTGCCAATTGGGTCAGGGGAGCTGTTGGACACATCAGGTCCATCAGCGCCCTCGACGTCAAATTGCTGGAGGAAACGGAGTTCCCCAAGGCTCACCTCATCAGAGGTTACTTCCCCAGTAGTGCTGAGTACACTCCTGCAACCATCCTGGAATTCATTGGGCTCCAGAACGCCAGCAGCTTCTCCACGAAGCTGTGGCGGGTGGTGCAGCACAGCCTTAACGGCACAACGACTCACCTCGCAATGTTGGTTGACGAGGAGTCGTACAGGGCTCTGACGGAGTGCCAAGGGAAGGTGAAATGCTGCTTTGGCAGGGTCAAACTGATCCTAAAGAATTCAGCTCCCAAAGCCTCTTCCGCTACCCCTGCTCCATCCACATGCTCACCCGCTCCTATCCTGCCAGTGCCGCTCCGGCAACGGCGCCAGTGGTTCCCTCAGGGTTTTTAGCATTGGCTGACCCTTTGGCCTCCACGAGCGCTGCGGCCGGATTCGCACCCAAGGTTCCTTCCCCCACCCCACCGGCCATTGTGGTCACAGCCCCGAAGGGCCCTACTAGACGTGTGACAAGTGGTCACCGTCCGTCAACCGTCAGAGGTGCCTCTACCAGGCCCACTGCCAGCACCTCAGGCCGCAACCCACCCACAAGGGCACCTCCCGCGAGCGGGGTCGCAAGGCGACCTCCCCCGAGTGTCTCGTCCCGACCGCCGAAGGGCATTCGCGGTAACGACTCTCGGGGGGGCAAGGCAAGTGGCCTTGTCTCAACCGCCATCAGGAGGGAAGATGAGCAAACTTAAAGTGCTCCAGGCGAACCTGCATCACGCTAGAGGAGCGTCGGCCACACTGTGCAGGGTCGTCTGTGAAGATAAAATCAACCTGGCTCTCGTCCAAGAACCATGGTTGATCGGTGGCCAAATACGTGGACTTTCATGTGGATCATGTAAGTTGTTATATGACCGTATGGAAGGTGCCCCGCGCACAGCTATACTTATGGATAACAGTGTCAGACATTTCCCACTAACTAACTTCATCCACTGACACCTGGTAGCAACGGCTATTGAGGTAACCACTGCAGACGGTGTCCGGGAAGTTGTGATCGCCTCCGCATACTTCCCGGGCGATGTGGATGATGTACCCCCAGCAGAGGTCCAGCGGCTGGTGGAATTCTGTCGCCGCAACAACAAGCTAAATTCAGAACCCTCATCCCGGACCGGAAGGACCGGGACACTGGCAACCCCATCAGCGACCCCTACGGTATTCACTGGTATACCGACGGGTCAAAAACTGATCAGGGGGTTGGAGCTGGGATCTTTGGACCCAACTCTAAAACCTCAATTGCTATGGGCAAATGGCCCACAGTCTTCCAATCTGAGGTTCATGCCATCGAGTTCTGCTGCCGTCTGATCCTAGAGAAGGGGATTAGAGGAACATCTACATCTTCTCTGACAGTCAAGCCGCCATCTTAGCCCTCTCCTCCAAGAGAGTAAGCTCTCGACTGGTAGCCGATTGCTGGAACTGCCTCCAGAGACTGTCTCTTACTAACAATGTCACCCTTCTATGGGTACCTGGACACTCTGGTATCCAGGGCAATGAGCTGGCGGACGAACTTGCGAGGGCCGGTTCGTCAGCTACTTTTTCCGGTTCTGAGCCCTTCTGTGGCATGGGTTGGTCAACCATCTCAGCTATTGTGAAAGCCTGGGCTGTTAGGTTGACTGATCGCTACTGGTCGGTCCAACCAGGGATGCGGCAAGCCAAGGAGCTTATCAATCCCGTGGTCGACAAAAAACCAGCTTACTTTCCAGGAGGGATCTTCACCTCCTCGTTGGCTTTCTTAGTGGTCATCATACGGTGAACTATCACTTCACCAAAATGCGTCTGTCTTCTGATGCTGAGTGCATACTTTGCAAAGAGAACGACGAGACAACCAAACACATTCTGTGCGACTGTCCAGCCTTGGGGTGGACTAGGAGGAAACATCTGCACATGGATACCGCAGGTCCCGAACATATTGTGCGCTCCTCGACGAAAGATCTGCTCTGCTTCGTTAGGGAAGCAGAGCATCCTTTGTCTAGCTAGGGAGAGCCTATACGCACAAAAGACCTCCATGGTCGCAGTGCCTCGCACCTTCTCTGTTGGGAGACTCCCTTTTACAAATAATAATAATAATAAATCATTAATTAAATCAATTATGTATTAGATTAAGTTAACGATTAACATTATTAAGATCAACTCTGTAATTGTAGATTAAGTCACAAAAAGAAATATGTCGAACACTTCTGTGATCGAGCCTGTAGCGTGAGCAAGCATGAGATTATCTTATTAAATGAAATTTAAAATATATATAATAATCCTGCGTATTACATTGGTTACGCCCCCTTCCGCCCCCGTAAAAAAGCGATTTCCAAGCATCATGTTAAATCTATAACTTTTTGGCACACACAATACTAATCATCATCTTAAAGATCTCTAAAAATTTGGTTACAATCGGACAAAAAACACAGAAGTTATTAACGAATTACTTTTATAGCAGCTGCACCTGTTCAGACAGTTGTCACTCAGTGACATAATAATGGTGTTCAATAACCATAATGAAGTGCTACCAAGCTAATCATTTTGAACAAATTTAATTTCGGTATATTTTTTTGTGAATTTCGGTATATTTTTAGTATATTTACAGTATATTTTTAGTATATTTACTGTATATTTTTGAAAAATATAATATTTCGATGGTCGCTTTTTATTATTCTTCCATTCAGTAAAATTGGGTTACGGGTATCTCACAGTCGAGCAAACTCGACAGTAACTTTCTAACTTGCTTTACCCAATAATTATTATAATTTTCATGATTTTATAACATTATTAAACGCTGTGTGTCAAGAATATCTTCTTTTATGCTCTTACTTTCTCATGAGCACTTAAAATCCATGACCTCGTACAGTCAAAGCTTGACTGTAGCCGTTCCTACTTGTTTTTAATTTGAGTAAGCTCGACATCTGCTTTCCTTCTCATTTTGCTTTAAATTCGTGGGAAATATTCTTTCCTCTTTATTAAAAATATTAATATATGCTCTCACCACTTTTTTTGTTGTCGACCTAGCTTGAGAGGTTGGCTTACTTGGCCCTGGATCGCTAAATTGCTCGTTTACAGTGTTATAGATGGTATTCAGAGTGTCCCGGGTGTCTGTGTATTGCTGAAATACATAAATTACCACTGAGCTTAAAAATGAAACAAACATATTTTTTATTTAGTTCTTACATCAGCGACAAGATTTTTTGTTATGATCATCTTTTGGAAAACATCCCAAAAAAAGGCCCTTTTTTGGCGAACATGTGGAACATTAGAGTCCTTTAATTGGCTTTCGAAATCAGTAGCTGTAGTTAATCCGAGAAGCAATAAGAAACTTCCGATTATAAGCAGGTCCAAAAATTGCTTATACCTTTTCATTTTGAATGGACTAAGATAAATAAATGTAAATGATTCAGTTAAATTACTATTTTCATGCATATTAATGAAATGTTCCAAATCTTGAACTGTAGAAGAAAATATTAAATACTAAAAGCCAACGTTTTTACACCCGCCTACCCAAAGGGTAGAAGGGTATTATAACTTTGAGCCGACCGAAAATGTATGTAACAGGCAGAAGGAAGCATCTCCGACCCCATAAAGTATATATATTCTTGATCAGCGTCAACAGCCGAGACGATCTAGCCATGTCCGTCTGTCTGTCCGTATGAACACCTAGATTTCAGAGACAAAGAGAAGAGATAGAGCAACAAATTTTTCGGGACAGTGTGTCTTATTGTTGCGTGCATATCAAGTTTGTTTTCGATTTTTTCCACGCCCCCTTCCACCCTCGTAAATCGAAAAAACGAATTTCAAGCGTAATTTTAAACCTAGAACGTTCAGTTAAAATTTGGTTACAATCGGATAAAAAAACACAGAAGATATTAAGAAATAACTTTTATAAGGTGTTATCTGGTGCTGCTGCACCTAGTTAGTTGCTATGACACTCCCTGACATAATAATGGTGTTCAATAAACCTACTTAAGTGGCGCAAAGCTAATAATTTCGAACAAAGAAAGTTTTGGCATATTATTTTGTGTATATTTTCAATATAGTTTTTAAGTATATTTTTCAGTATATTTTTGAAAAGTATAATATTTCGAAGGTAAAATTGGGTGGCGGCTATCTCTCAGTCAAGCACACTCGACAATAGCTTTCTTACTTGTTTTTTTTTTACCCACGTTTATCAAAATGAGATGGTAGTTGAGTAGCGGAGAGTTGATCAAATGATGGCGGTTATTATATTTATATAACATACTTGTAATTAAAATGGTATTTTTACCCATGCTTATCAAAATAAGATGGTGGCATGATTGGTTGAGAAGCGGAGCGTTGATCGTATGTTGGCGGTTCGAACCCCGCTCAAGTAAATTTACGACCCGAAATTAATTAAATTGCTCCAAATATTTATAATGTACATAAATATACATTTTTAAAAGTGTGTTGTTGTAGAACATATAATAATATTGAAGTGTCTAAGATTTTTCATACGAATATGACAATTTGACTTAATAACACAATTTGTGCGTTTATTGATCTAGATGTTTGCGTGGTTCATCGATAAGATGTCAAAAGTCAATTTTTCTTGCCTAATAATTATTATAATTTTTGTTAATTTAATATCTTCTTTTATGCTCTAACTTACGCATATACACTTAAAATCCATGACCTTGTAGTAGTAGTCAAAGCTTGACTGTAGCCGTTTTTACTTGTTTATATTGAATTAAAAAAAAATTCGTAATCAGTTAATTTTTTCATTTAATAGGTAGTAGATGGTTTTTAAAAGAATTAAAAATCTCTTCAACAATAATAATAATAATAATATAATATATATCTTTTTCAAACAGCTTAAAGTCTAGCTTTTATAAGTGTTACTGTTTTTGGACAGATATTATCAAATTATTTTCATGTCTTCTGACGGGCATAAGGTAGCTCATGTGTGTGATCTTCCTATAATGAATGTGAACAAAAAGAGACAATTAAAATTTGTATTGATATAAATGAATCAGAACAACAACAACTAAAGCTACTGCTGCCGAACGAAATTCTTTGTAACACATATTCCTTTTATCCTTTTTGTTAAATTGAAGAAATATTGTGAAGCTTTAAATAACACTTGCGCACTTAGAAAATTTCGTTTCTATGTTTTTTTTTAAATATTATACTTATTCTACATCGATAAAACTAAACAAGAGCAAGTAATGCCTCAGCATCCAACCGATCTTTGTCCTACTATGCTGGACATTCTTCCTTTCTGTAACAAGGCAGCAAGTGATTAAATATTATGCCGCTTCAAATAAAACATTACGAATCCACCTGAATTAGCATGCCATTTTGTTGCGATATTGTTTTGGTATTCAAAAATAAACTTTTTTTTATTGAAACTTAAAAGAACTTTATCGCTTCACAAAATATTGTTGAATATTTCACGCTGACTAAAATATTTTTTGAAAGTCGAGGCTTTTTAACTTATTACGTCGGATCGTTTGTGGTATAATTCTATATGCCAAAATCGGGTTCTTTAAGATGTTTGAGAACGGTTCTCCGTTTATATTAATTTTACCAGCTTTATCTAATTCTTTTGCAACCAATCAGAAAGCTTGTAAATCAATCTGTTTAATTTTCATCAAAATAAAAAATCATATCTGTCAGTCGTTATACGTGGTTGACCACTATTGGCAAACTTTCTTGATTATGCCTTTCCGATGTTATCGGTCAGTTCGTCTGTGTGCCTGTCAGTTTAATCTACAATATCACAGAAACTATACAAGCTAGAGCTACCTAATTTGGTATATACAATATACGCAGATCGAATTTATTTTTAACAATCTATATCATTTTCAGTTCGATGCTAATAACCAAAACTAGTTTTTAAGGTATCAACCAATAACTTAGTTGGTATTTAATATATGTCATTTTATTTCGCTGTTCCTAATTTCACATCGATCAGATATTTTCAAAACTATTCTCTCTTAAATAAAACAAATTAGTTTATTCGTAAAGTCGAGTTTACTTTTCACAAATTTTCAGAAAGTACATCATAGTCTCCATATTTTTGTACCCCCTATCCAAATGGCAGCAGGGTTTTAGGCAGCAGGGTTTTTTAAAACAAGCAACTCGGACCACATAAAGTTTTCATTGTCTTAATCAGCTTCACCTGCCGAGACGATATAGCCATGTCGTATACTCGTCCGTCTGTCTGTCCTTCCATCCGTCTAAATATCTAGATATCAGACCAAATAAGAGATGGAGCAACCAAAATTTGGCGACAGTTTGTCTTAATTTTGTCCACAAATCAGATATGTTTCTGATTTTGGCTACACTCCCAGCAAATCCAACATATTAAAATACTACAGTCGAAATCGCTCGACTGTGAGATACACACCTCCCATTTTTATACCCGCCTACCCAAAGGGTAGAAAGGTATTATGGCTTTGTGCCGACCGAAAATGTATGTAACAGGCAGAAGGAAGCATCTCCGACCCCATAAAGTATATATATTCTTGATCAGCGTCAACAGCCGAGACGATATAGCCATGTCCGTCTGTCCGTCTGTCCGTCTGTCCGTCTGCCCGTCCGTATGAACAGCTAGATCTCAGAGACTATAAGAGATAGAGCAACAAATTTTTCGCGACAGTATGTCTTATTGTTGCACGCAGATCAAGTTTGTTTTTGATTTTGGCCACGCCCCCTTCCGCCTATGCAAATTGACAAAAATCTGAATTGCAAGCGTCGTTTTAAACCTAGAACGTTCAATTTTGGTACAATACTAATCACCATCTTAATGATCTCTGCAAATTTGGTTACATATCTTGGACGTTGACGTACCAACGGTAGTACGATCAAGTGGCCCAGCGACACCAAGCTCGGGCTTGTTAACGCGCGGACCTAGGCAGACACGACCACCCGCCCATCCGACCGAGGGGCAAGCGCATAACGTGCGGGAACGGATTTCGCGAACACTTAACACAGACAAAACAACCAAATTGTATTAACAGAAAGAATAAAATAATAATAATAATACTATTACTACTAATAATAATAATTAGAACTATTCTTAAATACGAGCTAATGTATCTAGGAGTAATGTTTTAATTTCTAAGGTAGTGTTAGTATTATTAACTAGACTAGAAAAGTTATTATAATTTACACATAAAATACGGAAAGGATTGTGACTGGTATAGTTAGTACTACAACGGGAAAGTGAGAGGGGAAGGAAATTTCGAGTCGTTCTGACCGGAACGGCAAAGCTAATCTGACTTGTCAACTGCAATGAGTCAATTTCGCCAATGATTAGTCTATGTAGAAACACTACACCTAGCATAGTTCTACGGTCAGAAAGAGAAGGAAGGTTTAGTAATAAAAGTCTACTACGATAAGAAGGCAATCTAATTGTGGGATTCCAGCTAAGACTACGAAGAGCAAAAAGAAGAAATTGTTTCTGCACTGATTCAAGCCTATCTGGATGAACCCTATACTGGGGGAACCAGATATTAGATCCATACTCAAGAATAGGACGAACCAGTGAGATGTACAAGTGTTTAGTAATGTAGGGATCGTTAAATTCTTTTGACCAACGTTTAATAAATCCAAGGACACCCATGGCTCTATTAGAAGCAGCCAAAATATGCTTATCAAACTTTAATTTTGAATCAAGAAGGATACCTAAATCAGTTACTGACTCTATTCGCTCAAGTGGAGTATCATTAAGATGATAATTATTTAAATGGAGAATACCCCTAAAAAATGTCATAAGTTTACATTTATTGCAATTAAGATTTAATAAATTTATAGCACACCACGATTGAAAACAATCAAGGTCAGATTGCAATCTGAGGCTATATATGGGATCATTAAAAGTCAGACAAATCTTAACATCATCTGCATACATAAGTATGCGAGAGTATGATATAACGGACGGTAGATCATTTATAAATAATGTAAACAGCAATGGGCCTAAATGACTTCCTTGGGGTACGCCGGAAGTGACTTGGACAGTCTTGGACACAGAGCCCTTGTAAAATACTCTTTGAATTCTAAATGAAAGATATGAAGATATCCACAAAATTAAGTTCGATGGAAATCCAGGAAGATTGAGCTTGTATAATAAGAGACTATGGTTGACAGAATCAAAAGCCTTACTGAAATCAGTGTAAATGACATCCGTTTGCATTTTTGATTTGAACCCTTCAATAACAATTGATGAGAATTCTAATAAGTTAGTGGTAGTAGACCTACATTTCACAAACCCATGCTGGTAGGGTGAAATTGTAGATTTACAGCAGTGTTGCAGTTGAGAAGTTATTAGTTTCTTAAATGCTTTGGGAATAGCAGACAACTTGGAGATACCTCTATAGTTTTGAACGTTGGATTTATTTCCTTTTTTCAAGAGAGGAATAATGTAAGACTCTTTCCAAAGATTATGGAAAGAGCACAACTCTACAGACAATTCAAATAATTTTAAAAGTGGTTTACAAAGTCCCTCTGCACAGAACCTAAGCATGCAACTAGGAACGCCGTCAGGGCCAGGAGAGAAAACTGGTTTACATGACTTAAGTTCACGTAAGAGTAAACTTTCAGAAAGTAAGGGACCAAAAATGCAATTCGCTTGGTTTACTTGATACGGATAAGACTGGGCTCTATAAAAAGTTGATGTGGAATAGGTCGTTTGGAAAAAATCAGCAAACAGATCGGCAACGCCACGATCATTAAAAGCTGTCTTTTTATCATAAAATAATGTTGTTGGAAGTGTTGACGTCTTTCGCTTCGAATTAACGAAGTCATAGAAGCGTTTCGGGTCACGCTGAAACGTAAGTCTGCACTTTTTCAAATAATCCTTGTAGCAAAGATTATTTAGCGTGGAGAAATCGGAACGAGCAACAGTGTAGCGAGAAAAATATAAGAGAGAGCCAGTTTCCTTATATTTTTTATAAAGCTTTGATTTTTTATTCTTTAACTTTGTTAGTTCTTTGGCAAACCATAACGGTCTATTAGACAATTGTGGAGTACCAAAGGGAACACAAGCATCAAACAGAGAGTTTAATGTAGAATAAAAAATTTCAACTGTCTTGTCCAGGTCAATACACGAAGAAAGTTGGGACCAGTCAGTACGCGAAAGAAGCAGAGAAAGTTTTTTAAAAGCGGTCTTCCGAAAACAATGAACTCGCTTCTCCGGTAAAACACCTGCATCCGAAACCCTTGTTCGTAAGTCAATCAACACCTCCAGAGTAGGGTGGTAGGGATCCTCAGGTGAGGAAATAAAAACAAAAATCAGATCAAGCATTTTACCTAGACAATTTGGTATAGAATTGGTTTGAGACAAAGGTATATCAAAAAGACTATCAACAAAGACATGAGTTGACAAAGGATTCAATACGTTGGACTCACATGACGAAAGCCACGAAATTCCAGAAATATTAAAATCTCCAAGAACTATTAAGAAATCACGATCAGAAAGCATCTCAGAAATACTATTAATTACAGAAAAATGGGATAAATACAGAGAGTTATCTGAGGCAGGAGGTAAATATGAGCAGCTGATAAAGATACTAAAACTACAATAAATTAGTTTTACAGCTACAAATTCGATATCTAAATCACTACATAAATCTACGTGCTCAGAAGAGATATCAGCATCGACAGCAATAAGTACACCACCACCACGACGCTGCATGCGATCACGTCTATAGACAGAAAATTTGTTAGTAAAGATTTCAGTATTCAGAATATCATGCCTTAACCAAGTTTCAGTGAAGGCAATGACATGAAAAGGAAAATTGAAGCTATATAGCTAAATAACATTAGCTACATAACATATAGCTAAATAAACATTATTAAGTTTACTACAAAGGCCTCTTACATTTTGATAGCCAAGCAGGAGAGAAGTTAGTTTTTTGAGCTATCAGATGGAGTTTGAGGCTTAGAGGAATTAGTGGTAACATTTGGAAGTAAAATCGGTGGCCGATTTTTCTTTTTATTTACATACTCTTTAATAATTAAGTATTCCGGCCAGAAGTCTTTTGAGCAAACTTTACTAAAATGCTCGGCAGGAACACTTATTTTGAATGATGCGATTTCCCGTTCATATGAGAAGTTAAATTTTTCCACCTTTAATGATGCTTGAATTTTGGACCGAATAAAGGTCCTAATGTCGTCAGATGACGTATTAGGGGCAAGCCTAGAAACAAAAATTTGTTTCATATAGTGTTCTGAGCAACTGTAGCAGAAGTCGAGATAGAAGCATCTGTACTAGCTGGTAGAACGTTAGGTACAGCAGAAGGTTGATCATGTTGAGTCTCTGCAACATTAACAACTACTGCAGGTACCGAGACTGAAACGGGATCAGAACAAATGACATCCATGGGAACAATGTCATTGTTGGCAATCATTGACGCTGACGAGTGTCGAGGGGTGGGAGACGTAAATGACACTAGATTATTCGG
The DNA here is from genome assembly GCA_018150935.1 of Drosophila pruinosa. Taxonomy (NCBI): domain Eukaryota; kingdom Metazoa; phylum Arthropoda; class Insecta; order Diptera; family Drosophilidae; genus Drosophila; species Drosophila pruinosa. The sequence continues at coordinate 275,558 of JAECWR010000073.1, read as the reverse complement.
AACAGACGTTACAATTGGATAAAAAACACAGAAGTTATTAAGATATTACTTTTATAAGGCGTTACCACGTGCAACTGCTAGTGCTGCCTAGCTAGTTGCTATGACACTCCGCGACATAATAATGGTGTTCAATAAACCAACTAAAGTGCCGCCAAGCTAATAACTTCGAACAAAGAAAATTTTGATATATTATTTTGGTATTTTTAGTATATTTTTTTAGGATTTTTTCAGTATTTTTATACTATTAAATAAATATAATATTTTGATGTTAAAATTGAGTGGCGGGTATATCACAGTCGAGCAAACTCCTTTGTAGCTTCTGTGTTTTCTGTGTTTTTTATCCGATTGTAACCAAATTCGCAAAGATCATTAAGATGGTGATTGGTATTGTGCGTACCAAAATTGAACGTTCTAGGTTTAAAATGACGCTTGCAATTCGGTTTTATTCGATTTACGGGGGCGGGAGGGGGCGTGGCAAAAATCAAAAACAAACTTGATCTGCGTGCAACAATAAGACATACTGTCGCGAAAAATTTGTTGCTCTATCTCTTGTAGTCTCTGAGATCTAGGTGTTCATACGGACAGACGGACAGACGGACAGACGGACAGACGGACATGGCTATATCGTCTCGGCTGTTGACGCTGATCAAGAGTATATATACTTTAAGGGGTCGGAGATGCTTCCTTCTGCCTGTTACATACATTTTCGGTCGGCACAAAGCCATAATACCCTTCTACCCTTTGGGTAGGCGGGTATAAAAAGAAGTTTTTCTAGAAATACTTTGCATGGGTGAAATCATATGCAGCTTCACTTGTTCAGTTACTATATCACTCTATAATATAATAATGGTGTTCAATAAGCCAAATAAATTGCTACAAAACACAATTAATTTCGCTATATTTTTTGATATTATATATATTTAGAATAGTTCTTTTAGTATATTTTCGAAAAATATAAAATGAAATATATTCAACGGTCGATTTTCATATTTGATGCATTCGATAAAAATGGGTGGTGGATATCTCACAGTAGAGCAAACTCGACTGTAGTTTTCTCATTTAGTTTTACTAACTATGTTACTTATTTTATTATCTTTAAAATAAGTATAGACTTCGTTATTAGGCATATGGAGTTTTCGAAATGCAGAGTCTTCATACAAACTAAATTCAGGTGTTGTATTTATCACCATCAAAATATTATATTTTTCAAAAATATACTGAAAAAAAACTAAAAATATACCAAAATTTTCTTTGTTCGAAATTATTAGTTTGGGGGCACTATATTAGGGTTATGGAACACCATTATTTTGTCACTGAGTGATATAGCAACTAACCAGGTACAGTTGCACCTTCCTACGCCTTATAAAAGTAATTCTTTAATAACTTCTGTGTTTTTTATCCGATTGTAACCAAATTTTCAGAAATCATTAAGATCGTGATTAGTATTGTGCGTACCAAAAGTTTTAAATTTAAAGTGACGCTTGCAATTCGGTTTTTATTGATTTACGGGAGCGGAAGGGGGCGTGGCCAAAATAAAAAACAAACTTGATATGCGTGCAATAATAAGACATACATACAATCCGAAAATTTTATTACTCTAGCTCTTATAGTCTCTGAGATCTAGGTGTTCATACGGCCAGACGGACATGGCTATATCGTCTCCGCTGTTGACGCTGACCAAGAATATATATACTTTATTGGGTCGGAGATGTTTCCTTCTGCCTGTTACATACATTTTCGGTTGGCACAAAGTCATAATAATACCCATCTACCCTTTGGGTAGGCGGGTATAAAAAACTGAACCAAGCTGGTTATTTCCCACCCTCAAGTTTTCGACCATTCCATTTACATTGCTTACAGTGTGCAATAACAAATGTGTTGTCGCTTTCGTATTTGGCGCATTTTTAAGTCATGGATTTAAAAAAATCATGACTTTTTGCTTTTGTTCGAATGTGCGTAACAGGCAGAAGGAGGCGTCTGCGACCCAATAAACTATATATATTCTTGATCAGCATCAACAGCCCTGTCTGTCTGCCCGTCTGTCTGTATGAACATCGAGATCTCAGAGACTATAAAAGCTAGAGCTACCAAATTTGGAGACAACATGTAAAAACTCGATGGGAAGATGAAGTTTATTTTAAATGTTGGTCAAGCCCCTTCCGCCCCCCGTAAATCGAATAAAACGATTTCCCAGCTAGCACGTTCAGTTTTGGCACATGAAGTACTAATCATCATCTTAATGATCTCTGAAAATTTGGTTACAATCGGACAAAAAATAGACAAGTTATTAACGAATTACTTTTATAAAGCGAAATCGGGTGCAGCTGCACCTGTTCAGCTAGTTGTCACTCAGTGACATAATAATGGTGTTCAATAAACATAATGAAGTGCTACTAAGCTAAACATCTTGAACAAAATTTATTTCGGTATATTTTTGGTATATTTCTATTATATTTTTGAGTGTATTTTCCAGTATATTTTTAAAAAATATAATATTTCAATAGTCGCTTTTTATTATTCTTCCATTCAGTAAAATTGAGTGACGGGTATCTCAAGGTCGAGCAAACTCGACAGTAGCTTTCTTACTTGCTTTATCCAATAATTATAATAATTTTCATAATTTTTTAACATTATTAAATGCTGCGTTGCAGGAATATCTTCTTTAAAATCCATGACCTCTTACAGTCAAAGCTTGACTGTAGCCATTCCTACTTGATTTGCACTGTAGTTGTTAGTAGTGCTCTTGATTGTGCCACCGCTGTGCAACTTGAGCAGTTTAATTTTCCTCTAATGGCACAAAATAGCTGCCCGTGACCCCTTCTCTTCTGCACTCTAGTTAAAGCAATTCGCTAGCTTGAGCAGCGACGAGGTCCTCATTACGACCTAGACAACTTTGTTGGTAGTGGATTCCACTGGCTCTCACACAAACTTTGACTATTTTTCGAATATCTATCGTGGCCATCTTGGGTTGGCCATCTGTCCTACTCATTGTTTTCAGGTAAATTTATTGACTTCCGCGACTTTCCGATAGGGGATGTTGAATGGATCGCGAACCCAATATTATAAAAATTGGATAATAATAATAATAATTTATTTTAAAATAGTAAACTTTATTTAATTAAATGTTTGAATATCATTTTATAAATATCGTTCGTATCCAACTCACTAAAAAACATATTTATTTATAAATATAAATTAACTTTATTTTATGACCGAGAACAGGTACAAACTTATGGCGCTTTGCTGATCGCCAGGATATACAATCAAATCTAAGAGATAGAGTGTCATGCCTCGCATTCTTTCAATTTTTAAAATTGTACATTCATTGTATACAAATCAAATTTATGTTGTGCTTCAATCAGTTTTTTTCCTTTTTATACCCGCCTACCCAAAGGGTAGAAGGGTATTTTAACTTTGTGCCGACCAAAAATATATGTAACAGGCAGAAGGAAGCATCTCCAATCCCATAAAGTATATATATTCTTGATCAGCGTCAACAGCCGAGACGATATAGCCATGTCCGTCTGTCCGTCCGTATGAACACCTAGATCTCATAGACTATAAGAGATAGAGCAACAAATTTCGGGACAGTATGTCTTAATGTTACACGCACATCAAGTTTGTTTTAGATTTTTGCCAGGCCCCCTTCTGCCACCGTAAATCGATGAAAACCGAATTGCTTGCGTCATTTGAAACCTAACCTAACCGTTTAATTTTGGTACGCACAATACCAATCACGATCTTAATGATCTCTGAAAATTTGGTTACAATCGGTTGAAAAACACAGAAGTTATTAAGAAATTACTTTTATAAGGCGTTACCACGTGCAGCTGCACCTTGTTTATTGCTATGACACTTCGTGACGTAATAATGGTGTTCAATAAAGCAACTAAAGTGCCGCCGAGCTAATAATTTCGAACAAAGAAAATTTTGGTATATAATTTTGGTATAATTTTAGTATATTTTTTTAGTATTTTTTCTGTATATTTTTGAAAAATATAATATTTTGATGGTAATATTGGGCGGCGGGTATTTCACAGTCGAGCAAACTCGACAGCAGCTTTCTTACTTGTTAGTATATTTTTTTAAATATATTTGCATTATATTTTTGTAAAATATAATATTTTGATGGTAAAATTGGTTGCCGCGTATTTTACAGTCGAGCAAACTCGACAGTAGCTTTCTTACTTGTTTTAGTTTGGTTTTTGACAATTCTCGCTGCACTTTTGTGCACGCTTTTACTATTTTATTGCCACCGCACCCATTGAAGCCTTAAGCAAGCATTGAAACAAATATAAATTCTAAATTAAAACTTTTTGGCCAAACGTAAAGCTGCTATCGCAATCGCAGCAATCTTGATTTTGTTTTCCAAGTACCTCATCAAATAGCCAACAAAAGTTTGTAATTATATCAACGAGTGGCTGGTGTTGTGAGTGCTGCAGTCCTGACTATTGACTAAGAAGGCCTGCATATAAGATTTGCTTTTAAAAGGGTGTGTCATGTTCTTTTCCGTTTAATGTATGGCAATGTGGCAATAGGATAAAATCAATCAATAGAGGAATGCATTTTTACATGAAATTTAATTTCCATTTGATTTCATTTCGGCTATAAAATTGGAAAAATACTCAAATGACACCTAAGTCGCTTGGTCCCAGCAAACAATCGGAAAAATACTGGGACAATTGCTATTTCTGTACCGAAAGCGTATTTTGTTAGTCTTTATATACAAATTTGAGTGGAAATGGTTGCTGACTGTTCTTTTTGATATGTTGAGGAGGAATAGTTTTATGACACATACGAGTACAATAACTTTTGCGTGACGATTCCCCTTTGACTGCATATACAAAACACAAGCAACTACTCCGTGATATTGTATTTTTGTCACTGTCTTCTTGAGTTTTTGATCTATTTATTTTTAGTGTACATGCGCAGAGTTTTATCTATATATATAAAAATTGAATACAAGTTAATACAAATTTTGGAAATTTTATAACTCGAGAACGGCTGAACGGATTTATCTTATCTTAGTCTTGAAATGTTCGTGGTGGTCTAGGGAGGGTCTAAGTGGTGAGAAAAAATCGAATAATTTCCGCGAAAATCCTAAAAACAGCCCTTTTCCCATACATAAAAAGTAAGAAAGCTACAGTCGAGTTTGCTCGACTGTGAGATACCCGCCACCCAATTTTACCATCAAACAAGTAAGAAAGCTACAGTCGAGTTTGCTCGACTGTGAGATACCCGCCACACAATTTTACCATCAAAATATTATATTTATATAATAGTATAAAAATATACTGAAAAAATACTGAAAAAATATATACTAAAAATACCAAAATAATATATCAAAATTTTCTGTGTTCCAAATTATTAGCTTGGCGGGACTTTAGTTGGTTTATTGAACACCATTATTATGTCGCGGAGTGTCATAGCAACTAGCTAGGTGCAGCTGCACGTGGTAACGCCTTATATAAGTAATATCTTAATAACTTCTGTGTTTTTTATCCGATTGTAACCAAATTAGCAGAGATCATTAAGATGGTGATTAGTATTGTGCGTACCAAAATTGAACGTTCTAGGTTTAAAGCGACGCTTGCAATTCAGTTTTTTCAATTTGCATGGGCGGAAGGGGGCGTGGCTAAATCAAAAATAAACTTGATCTGCGTGCAACAACAAGACATACTGTCCCGAAAAATTTGTTGCTCTATCTCTTATAGTCTCTGAGATCTAGCTGTTCATACGGACGGACAGACGGACAGACGGACGGACGGACAGACGGACATGGCTATATCGTCTCGGCTGTTGACGCTGATCAAGAATATATATACTTTATGGGGTCGGAGATGCTTCCTTCTGCCTGTTACATACATTTTCGGTCGGCACAAAGCCATAATACCCTTCTATTCACCTATAAAATCACCTCGAAATCGGCCAATGCGAGCGGGAGTTCGTGATTTGCAGAAAACGCTCCTTGCTGCTTTTAATTACGATAGTGCGATTGATTACGGTGCATATGGCTGTATTGGTGGAATGACGGTGAGATGTGCACATTGTGATGCAGTCAAATTTCAAAATAAAACAGATGGCATGTGCTGTGCTAACGGCAAAGTGAAATAGCCACAATTTGAATCTCCACCCGATCCACTACATTCGCTGATTTTTGGAATGTCATCAACACATTTTTTGTCTCATATTCAAGAATACAATGGATCATTTCAAATGACTTCTTTTGGTCCGACAAGGGTTGTCCTGTTCAGGAGTTGGCATTCCAAACTCTTTATTTGTGTACGCTCCAAATGGACAGACGAAAAATATAGTTTATCCAAATGTTTTGGATTGAAAATAAAAATTTGAAAATAAAATAAATGACTTTCATATAAAAAATTGTAGGATTTCTCATTGCATATTATGACTGAATGAGGCGATGCGGCGAAGCGCATAGGGATCCGCTAGTAATGTTACAAAATTATAATAATTATTGGGTAAAACAAGTAAGAAAGCTACTGTCGAGTTTTGTCGACTGTGAGATACCCGTAACTCAATTTTACTGAATGGAAGAATAATAAAAAGCGACCATCGAAATAATATATTTTTCAAAAATATACTGGACAATATACTAAAAAGCACGTAGGAACGGCTACAGTCAAGCTTTGACTGTACGAAGTCATGGATTCTAAGTGTACATGCGAAGTGTTTAATAATGTTATAAAATGATGCAAATTATAATGGATATTGGGTAAAACAAGTAAGAAACCTACTCTCGAGTTTGCTCGACTGTGAGATACCCGTCACTCAATTTTACTGAATGGAAGAATAATAAAAAGCGACTATTGAAATATTATATTTTTTAAAAATATACTGGAAAATATACTCAAAAATATACAAAAAAATATACCGAAATTAATTTTGTTCTAAATGATTAGCTTAGTAGCACTTCATTATATTTATTGAACACCATTATTATGTCACTGAGTGACAACTAGCTGAACAGGTGCAGCTGCACCCTATTTCGCCTTATAAAAGTAATTCGTTAATAACTTCTGTGTTCGGACTTCTGTTTGATTGTAACCAAATTTTCAGAGATCATTAAGATGATGATTAGTATTGTGTGTGCCAACACTGAACGTTTTAGCTTTAACATGATGCTTGGAAATCGTTTTTTTCGATTTACGGGGGCGGAAGGGGGCGTGGCCAACATATAAGATAAACTAGATCCGCTGCCCAATTTTTACATGTTGTCTCCAAATTTGGTAGCTCTAGCTTCTATAGTCTCTGAGATCTCGATGTTCAAACACACAGACAGACAGGGCTTTATCGACTCGGCTCTTGATGCTGATCAAGAATATATACACTTTATGGATTGTTTCAGATTTTGGACTCGCCCCCTTCCGCCCCCCGTAAATCGAAAATAAACAAATTAATCTAGACCTAGAACATTCAGTTTTGGCATGCGCAATACTAATCATCATCTTAATGACTTCTATAAATTTGGTTACAATCGGATAAAAAACACAAAAGTTATTAAAGAATTACTTTTATAAGGCGTAATACGGCGCAGCAGTTAGTTGCTATGTCACTCCGTGACATAATAATGGTGTTCAATAAACCTACTTAAGTGCCGCCAAGCTAATAATTTCGAACAAAGAAAATTTTGGAATATTATTTTGGTATATATTTAGTATATTTTCCAGTATATGTTTTAAAAATATAATATTTCAATGGTAAAATTGGTTGGCGGGTATCTCATAGTCAAGCAAACTCGACAGTTGCTTTCTTACTTGTTTGGTATATTTTTAGTATATTTTATAATTATATTTTCAGTATATATTTGAAAAATATAATATTTTGATCGTCGATCTTTATTATTCTTCCATCAGTAAAATTGGGTGACGGGTATCTCACAGTCGAGCAAACTCGACGGTAGCTTTTTACGTGTTTTACCCAATAATTACTATAATTTTCATAATTTTATAACATTATTAAACGCTGCGTTTCAAGAATATCTTCTTTTGTGCTCTAACTTCCGCATGTACACGTAAAATCCATGACCTCGTACAGTCAAAGCTTGACTGTAGCCGTTCCTACTTGTTTTAATTGCGGTGTAGAAAGGGGGGGCGTCAAAAATCTTAAACAAGCTTAACTAACAAACATACCTATATCGTCTCGATTGTTGACGCTAATCAAGGGTATATATTCTTTATGGGGTCGGATATGGTGCTGAAGCTAACCGGGTTGAAATTTTTTGCATGGTAGCAGTTTAATTAGTTTGTTGAGCACTATTGTTATGTCAATGGGTGACATATCAACTGAGCAGAGGCAGCTGCACCTGATTTCACTCTATAACAAGTAAGAAAGCTACAGTCGACTTTGCTCGACTGTGAGATACCCGCCACCCAATTTTACCATCAAAATATTATACTTTTCAAAAATATACTGAAAAAATACTAAAAAAATATACTAAAATTATACCAAAATAATATACCAAAATTTTCTTTGTTCGAAATTATTAGCTTGGCGGCACTTTAGTTGGTTTATTGAACACAATTATTATGTCACGGAGTGTTATAGCAATTAACTATGTCATGGAGTGTCATAGCAACTAACCAGGGGCATCTGCACGTGGTAACGCCTTATAAAAGTAATATCTTAATAACTTCTGTGTTTTTTATCCGATTGTAACCAAATTCGCAGAGATCATTAAGATGGTGATTAGTATTGTGCGTGCTAAAATTGAACGTTCTAGGTTTAAAACGACGCTTGCAATTCGGTTTTATTCGATTTACGGGGGCGGGAGGGGGCGCGTCCAAAATCAAAAACAAACTTGATCTGCGTGCAACAATAAGACATACTGCCCCGAAAAATTTGTTGCTCTATCTCTTATAGTCTCTGAGATCTAGGTGTTCATACGGACGGATAGACGGATAGACGGACATGGCTATATCGTCTCGGCTGTTGACTCTGATGAAGAATATATATACTTTATGGGGTCGGAGATGCTTCCTTCTTCCTGTTACACACATTTTCGGTCGGCACAAAGCCATAATACCCGTCTACCCTTTGGGTAGGCGGGTATAAAAATCATTGTTGAACGAGTAAGAAAGGTTCTGTCGAGTTTGTTCATCCGTGAAATACCCGCCGCCCATTTATCTTAAATGGTACATACATAAAAATCGAGCTCCGGAATATAGTATTTTATAAGAAAATATTCATCGATGATGACGTACTGACGGCGAAATGATCAAATGTCATAGCGACATCAAGCTCGGTCTTCTTGACGCGCGAACCTTAGTAGATGTAATCCAACACCCGCACTCCGCACAGTTATCACAGACGATACAGACAAAACAATAAGAACTATACCTAACTATGAGACAAGTGTTTCAAATAAATGTTTTCGCATAAAAAAAGTGTTAGTATTGCAAATTAAATTAGAAAATTTATTGTAGTTTACACACAAAATACGAAAAAGATTGTGACTAGCATAGTAAGTAGTCGTTCTGACCGGAACGCTCACTAAGCGATATAATAATGGTGTTCAGTAAGCCTAATTAAGTGCTACCAAGCTAATAATTTTGATCACAGCTAGTTTCGGTATATTTTTTGGTATATACTAAGTTAATTTTTTAAGTATTTTTTCATTTTCCAGTATATTTTTGAAAAATCCATATATTTCGATGGTCGCTCATATGTTTTCTAGCATTCTGTAAAACTATGTGACGGGTATCTCACAGTCGAGCAAACTCGAAAGTGGCATTGTTACTTGTTTAAATTTTAAAGAGTATATTTTCTTATTTTGTTTTTATTCTTCATCAGCATCAAAAGCCGAGATGATATAGCTATTTCTGTCTGTCGGTCTGTATATACGTCTATGATAACCTGGATTTCAGAGAGAGAGAGAGAGAGGTTTCAAGAGCAACCAAATTTTGTGACAATATGTAGTTATATAGCCACTATGATACTACGGACGGAAGATCATTCGTAAAATAATTTAAACGGCAACGGACCTAAATGACTTCCTTGGGGTACGCCGGAAGTAACTTGGACGGTCTTAGACACAGTCGACTCCACAAAATGAAGCTTTGTGGAAACCCAAGAAGATTGAGCTTATATTATATAATAAACAAGTAAGAAAGCTACAGTCGAGTTTGCTCGACTGTGAGATACCCGCCACCCAATTTTACCATCCAAATATTATATTTTTCAAAATATACTGAAAAAATACTAAAAAAATATACTAAAAAAATACCAAAATAATATATCAACATTTTCTTTGTTCGAAATTATTAGCTTGGCGGCACTTTAGTTGGTTTATTGAACACCATTATTATGTCGCGGAGTGTCATAGCAACTAACTAGGCAGCACTAGCAGTTGCACGTGGTAACGCCTTATAAAAGTAATATCTTAATAACTTCTGTGTTTTTTATCCGATTGTAACCAAATTCGCAGAGATCATTAAGATGGTGATTAGTATTGTGTGTACCAAAATTGAAGGTTCTAAGTTTAAAACGACGCCTGCAATTCGGTTTTATTCGATTTACGGGGGCGGGAGGGGGCGTGGCCAAAATCAAAAACAAACTTGATCTGCGTGCAACAATGAGACATACTGTCGGGAAAAATTTGTTGCTCTATCTCTTATAGTCTCTGAGATCTATGTGTTCATACGGACGGACAGACGGACAGACGGACATGGCTATATCGTCTCGGCTGTTGACGCTGATCAAGAATATATATACTTTATGGGGTCGGAGATGCTTCTTTCTGCCTGTTACATACATTTTCGGTCGGCACAAAGCCATAATACCCTTCTACCCTTTGGGTAGGCGGGTATAAAAACTATGGTTGAAATCAGTGTAAATAATATCTGTTTACATTTTAGATTGGAGTCCTCCAATAACAATTTAAAAAAATCAATTTAATAATTTAATATGTAGTATCAGACCTACATTTTACATTTTATTGATTTCCATCAGTGTTGCAGTTGAGAATTAATTAGTTGAAGATACCTCTATATTTTTGAACGAGACGAATAATATAAGACTTTTTCCAAAGGTAAGAAGTAGAACAACTCTGCAGATAACTCAAATAATAAAAACAAGTAAGAAAGCTACAGTCGAGTTTGCTCGACTGTGAGATACCCGCCACCCAATTTTACCATAAAAATATTATATTTATATAATAGTATAAAAATATACTAAAAAAAATATACTAAAAATACCAAAATAATATATCAAAATTTTCTTTGTTCGAAGTTATTAGCTTGGCGGCACTTTAGTTGGTTTATTGAACACCATTATTATGTCGCGGAGTGTCATAGCAACTAGCTAGGCAGCACTAGCAGTTGCACGTGGTAACGCCTTATAAAAGTAATATCTTAATAACTTCTGTGTTTTTTATCCGATTGTAACCAAATTTGCAGAGATCATTACGATGGTGATTAGTATTGTGCGTACTAAAATTGAACGTTCTGGGTTTAAAACGACGCCTGCAATTCGGTTTTATTCGATTTACGGGGGCGGGAGGGGGCGTGGCCAAAATCAAAAACAAACTTGATCTGCGTACAACAATAAGACATACTGTCGCGAAAAATTTGTTGCTCTATCTCTTATAGTCTCTGAGATCTAGGTGTTCATACGGACAGACGGACAGACGGACAGACGGACATGGCTATATCGTCTCGGCTGTTGACGCTGATCAAGAATATATATACTTTATGGGGTCGGAGATGCTTCCTTCTGCCTGTTACATACATTTTCGGTCGGCACAAAGCCATAATACCCTTCTACCCTTTGGGTAGGCGGGTATAAAAAAGTGTAAAATCTCCAAGGGCTATTAAGAAATCACAATCAGAAAAAAATTTTAAAAATGCGATTAAGAAAAGAAGAATGAAATAAATACAAAGAGTTATCTGAGACAGAAGGGCTAGAGAAACAGTTAATAAAAGTTCTAAAACTACTGAAAATTGGTTTTACAGCTACAAATTCGATATATACTTCACTATATAAATATATAAGTTCAGACGAGATATCAGCATTGATAGCGAAGAACACCACCACAACGCAGCATGCGTTTACGTCATAAACGGAAAATTTGTTACTAAAGATTTCAGCAAAAAAACATCATGGCTTAACCAAGTTTCAGTAAAGGAAATCACATACAAAGGAAAAGATAGACAAACTATCTAAATACAGATTATTTAGGTTACTACAAAAGCCTTCTTACAGTTTGATAGGCACACAGAAAAAAAGATGATAGTTTTTTGAATGAAAAATGAAAAATAGGTCACCAAAACCAGCCATAATAATGGTGTTCAATAAACCTACTTAAGTGCCGCCAAGCTAATAATTTCGAACAAAGAAAATTTTGGAATATTATTTTGGTATATATTTAGTATATTTTCCAGTATATGTTTTAAAAATATAATATTTCAATGGTAAAATTGGTTGGCGGGTATCTCATAGTCAAGCAAACTCGACAGTTGCTTTCTTACTTGTTTGGTATATTTTTAGTATATTTTATAATTATATTTTCAGTATATATTTGAAAAATATAATATTTTGATCGTCGATCTTTATTATTCTTCCATCAGTAAAATTGGGTGACGGGTATCTCACAGTCGAGCAAACTCGACGGTAGCTTTTTACGTATTTTACCCAATAATTACTATAATTTTCATAATTTTATAACATTATTAAACGCTGCGTTTCAAGAATATCTTCTTTTGTGCTCTAACTTCCGCATGTACACGTAAAATCCATGACCTCGTACAGTCAAAGCTTGACTGTAGCCGTTCCTACTTGTTTTAATTGCGGTGTAGAAAGGGGGGGCGTCAAAAATCTTAAACAAGCTTAACTAACAAACATACCTATATCGTCTCGATTGTTGACGCTAATCAAGGGTATATATTCTTTATGGGGTCGGAGATGGTGCTTTTTGCCTATTACATATATATCCGGTTGCCACAAAGTTATAATACCCTTTTTGTAGACGGGTATTAAAATATAGTGAATATTTACCAAAATAATGTACTGAAGCTAACCGGGTTGAAATTTTTTGCATGGTAGCAGTTTAATTAGTTTGTTGAGCACTATTGTTATGTCAATGGGTGACATATCAACTGAGCAGAGGCAGCTGCACCTGATTTCACTCTATAACAAGTAAGAAAGCTACAGTCGACTTTGCTCGACTGTGAGATACCCGCCACCCAATTTTACCATCAAAATATTATACTTTTCAAAAATATACTGAAAAAATACTAAAAAAATATACTAAAATTATACCAAAATAATATACCAAAATTTTCTTTGTTCGAAATTATTAGCTTGGCGGCACTTTAGTTGGGTTATTGAACACAATTATTATGTTACGGAGTGTCATAGCAATTAACTATGTCATGGAGTGTCATAGCAACTAACCAGGGGCATCTGCACGTGGTAACGCCTTATAAAAGTAATATCTTAATAACTTCTGTGTTTTTTATCCGATTGTAACCAAATTCGCAGAGATCATTAAGATGGTGATTAGTATTGTGCGTGCTAAAATTGAACGTTCTAGGTTTAAAACGACGCTTGCAATTCGGTTTTATTCGATTTACGGGGGCGGGAGGGGGCGCGTCCAAAATCAAAAACAAACTTGATCTGCGTGCAACAATAAGACATACTGCCCCGAAAAATTTGTTGCTCTATCTCTTATAGTCTCTGAGATCTAGGTGTTCATACGGACGGATAGACGGATAGACGGACATGGCTATATCGTCTCGGCTGTTGACTCTGATGAAGAATATATATACTTTATGGGGTCGGAGATGCTTCCTTCTTCCTGTTACACACATTTTCGGTCGGCACAAAGCCATAATACCCGTCTACCCTTTGGGTAGGCGGGTATAAAAATCATTGTTGAACGAGTAAGAAAGGTTCTGTCGAGTTTGTTCATCCGTGAAATACCCGCCGCCCATTTATCTTAAATGGTACATACATAAAAATCGAGCTCCGGAATATAGTATTTTATAAGAAAATATTCATCGATGATGACGTACTGACGGCGAAATGATCAAATGTCATAGCGACATCAAGCTCGGTCTTCTTGACGCGCGAACCTTAGTAGATGTAATCCAACACCCGCACTCCGCACAGTTATCACAGACGATACAGACAAAACAATAAGAACTATACCTAACTATGAGACAAGTGTTTCAAATAAATGTTTTCGCATAAAAAAAAGTGTTAGTATTGCAAATTAAATTAGAAAATTTATTGTAGTTTACACACAAAATACGAAAAAGATTGTGACTAGCATAGTAAGTAGTCGTTCTGACCGGAACGCTCACTAAGCGATATAATAATGGTGTTCAGTAAGCCTAATTAAGTGCTACCAAGCTAATAATTTTGATCACAGCTAGTTTCGGTATATTTTTTGGTATATACTAAGTTAATTTTTTAAGTATTTTTTTCATTTTCCAGTATATTTTTGAAAAATCCATATATTTCGATGGTCGCTCATATGTTTTCTAGCATTCTGTAAAACTATGTGACGGGTATCTCACAGTCGAGCAAACTCGAAAGTGGCTTTGTTACTTGTTTAAATTTTAAAGAGTATATTTTCTTATTTTGTTTTTATTCTTCATCAGCATCAAAAGCCGAGATGATATAGCTATTTCTGTCTGTCGGTCTGTATATACGTGTATGATAACCTGGATTTCAGAGATAGAGAGAGAGAGGTTTCAGGAGCAACCAAATTTTGTGACAATATGTAGTTATATAGCCACTATGATACTACGGACGGAAGATCATTCGTAAAATAATTTAAACGGCAACGGACCTAAATGACTTCCTTGGGGTACGCCGGAAGTAACTTGGACGGTCTTAGACACAGTCGACTCCACAAAATGAAGCTTTGTGGAAACCCAAGAAGATTGAGCTTATATTATATAATAAACAAGTAAGAAAGCTACAGTCGAGTTTGCTCGACTGTGAGATACCCGCCACCCAATTTTACCATCCAAATATTATATTTTTCAAAATATACTGAAAAAATACTAAAAAAAATATACTAAAAAATACCAAAATAATATATCAACATTTTCTTTGTTCGAAATTATTAGCTTGGCGGCACTTTAGTTGGTTTATTGAACACCATTATTATGTCGCGGAGTGTCATAGCAACTAACTAGGCAGCACTAGCAGTTGCACGTGGTAACGCCTTATAAAAGTAATATCTTAATAACTTCTGTGTTTTTTATCCGATTGTAACCAAATTCGCAGAGATCATTAAGATGGTGATTAGTATTGTGCGTACCAAAATTGAACGTTCTAAGTTTAAAACGACGCTTGCAATTCGGTTTTATTCGATTTACGGGGGCGGGAGGGGGCGTGGCCAAAATCAAAAACAAACTTGATCTGCGTACAACAATAAGACATACTGTCGCGAAAAATTTGTTGCTCTATCTCTTATAGTCTCTGAGATCTAGGTGTTCATACGGACAGACGGACAGACGGACAGACGGACATGGCTATATCGTCTCGGCTGTTGACGCTGATCAAGAATATATATACTTTATGGGGTCGGAGATGCTTCCTTCTGCCTGTTACATACATTTTCGGTCGGCACAAAGCCATAATACCCTTCTACCCTTTGGGTAGGCGGGTATAAAAAGTGTAAAATCTCCAAGGGCTATTAAGAAATCACAATCAGAAAAAATTTTAAAAATGCGATTAAGAAAAGAAGAATGAAATAAATACAAAGAGTTATCTGAGACAGAAGGGCTAGAGAAACAGTTAATAAAAGTTCTAAAACTACTGAAAATTGGTTTTACAGCTACAAATTCGATATATACTTCACTATATAAATATATAAGTTCAGACGAGATATCAGCATTGATAGCGAAGAACACCACCACAACGCAGCATGCGTTTACGTCATAAACGGAAAATTTGTTACTAAAGATTTCAGCAAAAAAACATCATGGCTTAACCAAGTTTCAGTAAAGGAAATCACATACAAAGGAAAAGATAGACAAACTATCTAAATACAGATTATTTAGGTTACTACAAAAGCCTTCTTACAGTTTGATAGGCACACAGAAAAAAAGATGATAGTTTTTTGAATGAAAAATGAAAAATAGGTCACCAAAACCAGCAGCATTCCTCGCCCATCTTAAGCCAGATTTAAAGCCACTCAGGTTGACAATACGGCTGGTAAAGCCAGGATGTTTTTTATGTGAAACATTGTCACAAAGCCAGCAACAAACGAAAACCATTTTTGAATTTACTGGTACCCTGCATGTTCTATTGTAGCAGATAAACATAATGTAGGTTTTATAAGTAAATAAATTTAAATGAAAATAAAAATTAAAATTATTAGTAACTTTGTGAAAGTACAGGGTATTAAGACGCTGATATCTTATTTATAGAAAAACAGCAAGAGCGAAATCAGAGACGTGGGCGCGACGAAAATAGTTAGAAGAATAACAAAAACAGCCAACAACAAAACAATGCACAAAACAGCTGTTAGCGGGAGCGATATGACGAGAGCACATAAGAGTGTAATGAAACTATAACCATGTGATGTTGCAATACGAAACAGAAATTTACTGTAAGCTCTTACAAACGGAAGCTCAGCCACCCTAATTGTTACTGTATCAAAAACCAAAATTATATAAAACATTGAAATTATTGAATATTAAAACTCGGAGACAAAACATACCAAAGTTTAGCACAGGTGTTTTTAGTTTGGTTAAATAAAACAACATTTAATTAAAAAGGCGCAGGAAGGGTGAAAAGGGTGAAAGGGTGAAATTATTAAGTTGAAATCGAAACAAGTAGGAACGGCTACAGTCAAGCTTTGACTGTACGAGGTCATGGATTTTTAGTGTACATGAGCACCGTTTAATAATGTTATAAAATGATGCTAATTATATTAATTATTGGGTAAAACAAGTAAGAAAGCTACTCTCGAGTTTGCTCAACTGTGAGATACCCGTCACTCAATTTTACTGAATGGAAGAATAATAAAAAGCGACTGTTGAAATATTATATTTTTTAAAAATATACTGGAAAATATACTCATAAATATACTAAAAATATACCAAAAAATATACCGAAATTAATTTTGTTCTAAATGATTAGCTTGGTAGCACTTCATTATATTTATTGAACACCATTATTATGTCACTGAGTGGCAACTAGCTGAACAGGTGCAGCTGCACCCGATTTCGCATTATGAAAGTAATTCGTTAATAACTTCTGTGTTCGGACTTCTGTTCGATTGTAACCAAATTTTCACAGATCATTAAGACGATGATTAGTATTGTGTGTGCCAACGTTCTAGTTTTAACATGATGCTTGGAAATCGTTTGATTTACGGGGGCGGAAGGGGGCATGGCCAACATCTAAGATAAACTTGATCTGCCGCCCAAATTTTTACATGTTGTCTCTAAATTTGGTAGCTCTAGCTTTTGTAGTCTCTGAGATCTCGATGTTCATACAGACAGACAGACAGATGGCCAGACTGATAGATAGACAGACGGACAGACAGACAGGGCTATATCGACTCGGCCGTTGATGCTCATCAAGAATATCTTTACCTAATGGGGTTGATATAGAGATGTCCTTCTCTCTGTCTGTACGAAAATTTAGATTTTATAGACCATAAGAGCTAAAACAACAAAATTTGGCTACAATATGAAGTAACATAGCCACTGAATCAAGTGTGTTTTATAACTTGTCCACCTTTTAATGGGTGAAATCAGGTGCAGCTGCATCTCTTTATCACTCAGTAATATAATAATGGTATTCATTAAGACTTATATCTTGGACGTACTAACGGCAGTACGATCAAGTGGCCCAGCGACACCAAGCTCGGGCTTGTTAACGCACGGACTCAGGCAGACGCAACCACTCGCCCATCTGACCAAGGGGCACTCTGCATAACGTACGGAAACGGAAGTCACGAACTATTAATACAGATGATACAGACAAAACGATAATATCTATGTTTAACTACAAGATAAGTTTTGTAAAAGATATGTTTTCATCTGAAAGATAGTGTTAGTATTGCATATGACATTAGAAAATTTATTGTAATTTACACATAAAATACGAAATAAAGTGCAGTCTAGCTATTAATTTTGAGAGTGGTATACTCGTATTACTGTATATTTTTTGGCACACACATTTAGATATTTTTGTTCTGCTCTCAAGGGCGAATTTTAGTGCAGATTTACAAACGCTATTAGAAATCTTAATAAAGTACGAGGGCGGTCCCAGAATTAATCGGCCTAACATATAAGTGTTGTAAAATGTTCACAAAAAATATTAAAAATGGGAAGTACCGAATATTAGAAGCTTAGCTGTGAAGTTTGGTCTCATTACCTTGTACAGTTTATTTTTGATAGCTTTTAATAGAGAACGCTCTCGATGAATTTTCAAGCATGGACGAAATTGGTCATCGTTATGTGATTCAATACTTTTATTTGAAAGGTCTTAGCCCAACCAATATTAAAGCCGAGTTGGATTCCACTTTAAAGGATTCTTCTCCGTCGTTTTCAACAATAAAATATTGGGTGGCAGAGTTTAAACGAGGTCGTCGAAGCTGTCAAGATGAACAATTGACCAATTGAGGTGACCACTCCACAAATGGTGGCTCAAATTAAAAAAATGATATTGGACGATCGACGATTGAAAGTTCGTGAGTTAACTGAATGTATGGGAATTTCAAAAAGTGGTGTACATCGCATATTGACGGAAAAATTGGCTATGAAAAAGCTATGCGCAAGATGGGTGCCGCGTTTGCTAACAATAGAACAAAAACAGAGTCGTGAGAATGTTTCAGTCAAGTGTTTGGCTTTGTTTCGTAAAAATCAAACAGAATTTTTGCGTCGATTTATAACTATGGATGAAACATGGGTCCATCACTTCACACCTGAGACAAAGGAACAGTCAAAACAGTGGACTGTACGAGGAGAATCGGCACCAAAGAAAGCAAAGACAGTTCCATCTGCTGGCAAGGTCATGGCGTCGGTTTTCTGGGACGCACGTGGTATTATTCTAATTGATTATCTTAAAAAAGGGAAAACAATCAACGGTGAATATTATGCGAACCTATTGCAGTGTTTAAGTGACAAAATCCAGGAAAAACGACCTCATTTGGCGAAAAAGAAAGTGTTGTTGTATCACGATAACGCGCCAGTTCACACCTCTGCCATCGCAATAGCCAAAATTAAAGAATTAAAATTTGAATTGCTTCCTCACGCCCCATATTCACCAGATTTAGCCCCATCTGATTATTTCTTATTCCCAAATTTGAAAAAATGGCTTGGAGGAAAAAGATTTGTTAACAATGAAGAAGTAGAGTCAGAGGTAAATGCCTATTTTGAGGAGTTTCACCAATCTTATTTTAAAAAAGGTATAGAAGCTATTGAGCATCGCTGGGAAAAGTGTAATGAGCCAAAAGGAATCTATGTAGAAAAATAAAAAAAAAAAATTAAAAATGTTTGTGTTTTAGTGGTTGGGCCGACTAATTCTGGGACCGCCCTCGTATATACTTAGATTATTGGCGGGCTCAAAATTCAAAGTTGAGCCCTTTAAACTTTGACGGGGAACGTCTCATACAAGGAAATTCGAGATGCGCACATCTCCAATTATTTATTTTGGGCAAAAAAAAAACAATAATAGGCTTCTTTGCTCATTTGTAACGGGCACTGGGTATATAAAGTGCAATAAAAATAAGTAAGAAAGCTACTATCGAGTTTGCTCGACTGTGAGCTACCCGCCATGTAATTTTACTGAATGGATCAATAAATAAGAGCTACCATTTAAATATTATATTTTTCAAAAATATACTGGGCAATATAGTAAAAACAAGTAGGAACGGCTACAGTCGAACTTTGACAGTATGAGGTCATGGATTTTAAGTGTACATGCGGAAGTTAGAGCATAAAAGAAGATATTCTTGAAACTCAGAGTTTAATAATACTATAAAATTATGAAAATTATAATAATTATTGGGTAAAACAATTAAGAAAGCTACTGACGAGTTTGCTCGACTGTGAGATACCCGTCACCCAATGTTACTGAATGGAATAATAAAGAGCGTCCATCGAAATATTATATTTTTCAAAAATATACTAGAAAATATACTAAAAGATATAATAAAAATATACCAAAAAATATACCGAAAAAATTTAGTTCAAAATAATTAGCTTGGTAGCACTTCATTATGTTTATTGAACACAATTATTATATTACTGAGTGACAACTAGCTTAACAGGTGCAGCTTCACCCGATTTCGCCTTATAAAGGTAATTCGTAAATAACTGATGTGTTTTTTGTCCGATTGTAACCAAATCCATTTTCGGTCGGGACAAATTTATAATACGCTTCTACTCTTTGGTAGGCGGTATAAACATAGTACGTTTTTGCTCACACAATACTAATCATCATCTTGATGATATATGAAAATTTAGTTACGATAGGACAAAAAAGTAGGACAGAAGTTATTCAATAATTGCTTTTATAATGCGAAATCAGGTGCAGCTGCACCTATTCAGTTGCGACGTCACTCAGTGACATAATTATGGTGTTCAATAAACATAATTAAGTACTACCAAGCTAATCATTTTTAACAAAATTGATTTCGGTGTATTTTCAGTACATCGTTTTAGTATATTTTTGAAAAATATAATTTTTCGATGGTCGCTCTTATTATACCCGCCTACCCAAAGGGTAGAAGGGTATTTTGGCTTTGTGCCGACCGAAAATGTATGTAACAGGCAGAAGGAAGCATCTCCGACCCCATAAAGTATATATATTCTTGATCAGCGTCAACAGCCGAGACGATATAGCCATGTCCGTCTGTCCGTCCGTCCGTCTGTCTGTCCATATGAACACCTAGATCTCAGAGACTATAAGAGATAGAGCAACAAATTCTTCGGGACAGTGTGTCTTATTGTTGCACGCAGATCAATTTTTTTTTACATTTTTGCCACGCACCCTTCCTCCCACGCACATAAAAAAAAAACAAATTTCAGGCGTAATTTTAAACCTAGAAGGTTCAGTTTTGGTACGCGCAATACTAATCACCATCTTAATGATCTCTGCGAATTTGGTTACAATCGGATAAAAAACACAGAAGTTATTAAGAAATTACTTTTATAAGGCGTTACCACGTGCAACTGCTAGTGCTGCATAGTTAGTTGCTATGACACTCCGCGACAAAATAATGGTGTTCAATAAACCAACTAAAGTGCCGCCAAGCTAATAATTTCGAACAAAGAAAATGTTGATATATTATTTTGGTATTTTTTAGTATTTTTTTAGTATATTTTGAAAAATATAATATTTGGATGGTAAAATTGGGTGGCGGGTATCTCACAGTCGAGCACACTCGACTGTAGCTTTCTTACTTGTTTTTAATTGTGTATTCAAGTACTTGTTTTATTGTTATTTCGTTGTTGTTTTATTGTTTTATTTATATATTTAGAACTTTTGTCGTATTCTATTCTTTATTTTTTAAGTTAGATATAAAGTCTAACTTGTCATACAGTCAATTCGAAATTCTGTTCAATTTTGTGTATTTCAACAATATATATGTACAATATGTACTTTATTTTGTAAGTCTATATGCGACTTAGTTATGCATTACGATGTTGGTCTATATTCAAGTGTTGAGCAGCAAGATCAACAGAAAAATTTGACAACATATGAAATTTAACATTTACACTCATAATTTCCAAGACGACCAATATCACAGAAACGCAAAATTAAACTTACAATACACAAATCAAACGCCGTTTGTTTTGTAGTAGCTTGTTAATAAATCAATTAAGTAATTGATCACAATAAAAAAAATAAAAATATATATTTAATTATTAACAAGATTATAGATAAAAAAAAATTACTAACTGTAATATTGTACAAAACTTTTTAACGAGCTGTAACCTACGCCGGTTAGAAATAAAAAAATAAATGAGTGTTAGAAACCGAGTCAACTTGAAATTGCGTGGAACTATTTTTGGTTACTTGATTAAAGCGCACGTTAAAGAGAACTAAACGGCGATGACGAACAAATTATTTAAGCCAAATTATTATAAGACAAAAACTAACAGACAAATGCGTCCGAACTTGCTGATACAATGGAATCATGTTTATGAATTGGTGTGTAAAATTGAGAATCATTAGCAAACAAATATTTTGCTTCCCTCTGATAGTATGAATATACAAGTAATTATTTTCTAGAATTAAAGAAAAATAAATATAACAAGTAAGAAAGCTACAGTCGAGTTTGCTCGACTGTGAGATACCCGCCACCCAATTTTACCATCCAAATATTATATTTTTCAAAATATACTGAAAAAATACTTTAAAAAAATATACTAAAAAATACCAAAATAATATATCAACATTTTCTTTGTTCGAAATTATTAGCTTGGCGGCACTTTAGTTGGTTTATTGAACACCATTATTATGTCGCGGAGTATCATAGCAACTAACTAGGCAGTACTAGCAGTTGCACGTGGTAACGCCTTATAAAAGTAATATCCTAATAACTTCTGTGTTTTTTATCCGATTGTAACCAAATTCGCAGAGATCATTAAGATGGTGATTAGTATTGTGTGTACCAATTGAACGTTCTAGGTTTAAAACGACGCCTGCAATTCGGTTTTATTCGATTTACGGGGGCGGGAGGGGGCGTGGCCAAAATCAAAAACAAACTTGATCTGCGTGCAACAATAAGACATACTGTCGCGAAAAATTTGTTGCTCTATCTCTTATAGTCTCTGAGATCTAGGTGTTCATACGGACGGACGGACAGACGGACATGGCTATATCGTCTCGGCTGTTGACGCTGATCAAGAATATATATATTTTATGGGGTCGGAGATGCTTCCTTCTGCCTGTTACATACATTTTCGGTCGGCACAAAGCCATAATACCCTTCTACCCTTTGGGTAGGCGGGTATAAAAATTGGATGCAAACAATACTATTATTATTATGTATATGTATACATTTTCATCCAGACAAAAATGTTTATATCGATGTGGTCATTGATTATCAACAACATTGCATAAATACACTCACTTAAGCAAATAATGGTTTACAATTCCCCACTGTGCCTAGTGAATCAGCTGCGGCGCATAGAGCTACACAAATTGCAGCAACAAATAAATATGCTGTAGACACAGCAGCTGACTGCGCAGTTCCGTCGAAACACTCGCTCTCACCACTCGTAAACCAGTACAGCCCAGTAATCACTTTAGCTGATGTGACTGCGAATGCGCGACAGCAAAAACTGGTTTTTGTTTATTTTAAACTTTTACATAAGCGCCGTAGTCTTGCATTACAATATTATGTATATCATTTATGTATAATATAAATGGTATGTAACATAAGCATGTATCAGTACTATGAGATAATGTGATATGTATTTGATTTATACATACATATTTCCATGTTTATGTAAGTTGTGTTTGTTATTTTGTTTTTAATTCAATATTGTAATAGATATCGGATGACTGCTTGCACAGGGTATGCCTATGAAAGCTACTGTCGAGTTTGCTCGACTGTGAGATACCCGCCACCCAATTTTACCATCAAAATATTATATTTTTCAAAAATATACTAAAACAAGTAAGAAAGCTACAGTCGAGTTTGCTCGACTGTGAGATACCCGCCACCCAATTTTACCATCAAAATATTATATTTTTTAAAAAAATACTGAAAAAATATTTTTTAAAATATACTAAAAAATACCTAAATAATATATCAAAATTTTCATTGTTCGAAAAATTATTAAACTACAGCAGTTGCACGTGGTAACGCCTTATAAAAGTAATCTCTTAATAACTTCTGTGTTTTTTATCCAATTGTAACCAAATTCACAGAGATCATTAAGATGGTGATTAGTATTGTGCGTGCCAAAATTGAACTTTCTAGGTTTAAAACGACGCTTTCAATTCGGTTTTATTCGAGTTACGGGGGCGGAAGGGGGCGTGGCAAAAATCTAAAACAAACTTGATCTGCGCGCAACAATAAGACACACTGTCCCGAAAAATTTGTTGCTCTATCTCTTATAGTCTCTGAGATCTAGGTGTTCATACGGACAGACGGACATGGCTATATCGTCTCGGCTGTTGACACTGATTAAGAATATATATACTTTATGGGGTCGGAGATGCTTCCTTCTGCCTGTTACATACATTTTCGGTCGGCACAAAGCCATAATACCCTTCTACCCTTTGGGTAGGCGGGTATAAAAATGCCAGGTACCAGCAAATGCAAAAATGGGTTTCGATTGCTGCTGGCCATGCGACAATGTTTCACATGAAAGTGTGCTGGCTTCACCGGCCATATTAACGATCTCATTGGCTCGAAATCTGGCTAAAGTTGGACGTGTGAATCATGTAGGGATGTTAAAAGAAATGTTGTGAGATTCGTACGGCAGACGAAGAAAGACTTTGGTAAAATACTTTCAGGCATTAAGAAATTTGCCGATAGTATTGCATCGTTAGAATCAAAGCGCAAAGAAGTAATACTCTATTGTCCATTGGCCCAAACGAACTTTCTGACCCTGAACTGGTCACCAACTCATTTGTTCTTCGTAATCTATTGTCATTTGCATCTCCCATTCCTCGACACTCCTCGGTGTCCAAGAATGCCGACAATGGCATGGTTCCCATGTTTGTCATTTCATCTGGCTCCTTTTCAGTCGGGGTACTCGAAGAAGTTGGTGCGGTTGAAGATACTCAACATGATCAACCTTGTGATGGCCCTAACTTTCTACCAGCTTGTCCAGATGATCCTATTTTGAATTATGTTATTGTTATTCAGAACACTATAGGAGGTGTCCCACCTATAAAACATATTCTTATTTCTAGGCTTGTCGCTGATACTCGTAAATCATTTGATGACATTTTGACCTTATTTGCTCTAAAATGCAAGATTCTTTAAATGTGGAGAAATTTAAGTTTTTATCCGAACACGAAATCGCATCGGTTAAAATGCGCGTTCCTGCTGATTATTTTAGTAAAGTTTGCAATAATGACTTACACCCGGAACACTTAATTATTAAAGATTATGTACATAAAAAAAAATCGGCCACCGATTCTACTTCCAAATGTTACGAATATATCATGTAAGCCTCAAAATCCATCTGATAGTACAAAGCACGAAAATCATCTATCCTGCTTGGCTATCAAAATGTAAGATGACTTTCTAGTAATCTAAATAATCTTTACTTACATAGTTTATCTTTTTCTTTCCATGTCATTGCGAAATCAAATGACAAGGTTCATTTTAAACCTGATATACACAATACAAATCATCTTAATGATCTCTGAAAATTTGGTTACAATCGGACAAATAACACAGAAGTTATTAACGAATTACTTTTATAAGGCGTAATTAGGTGCAGCTGCACCTAGTTAGTTGATATGTCACTCCGTGACATAATAATGGTGTTCAATAAACCTACTTAAGTGCCGC
This sequence comes from Drosophila pruinosa, assembly GCA_018150935.1. Lineage (NCBI taxonomy): Eukaryota > Metazoa > Arthropoda > Insecta > Diptera > Drosophilidae > Drosophila > Drosophila pruinosa. The sequence continues at coordinate 250,084 of JAECWR010000073.1, read as the reverse complement.
CAAGCTAATAATTATATTATATATTATATATATTTGTAGTATACTTTTTTAGTATATTTTCCAGTATATTTTTTAAAAACATAATATTTCGATGATAAAATTGGGTTGCGGGTATCTCACAGTCGAGCAAACTCGATAGTAGCTTTCTTACTTGTCTTACCCAATAATTATTATAATTTTCATAATTTTATAACATTATTAAGCGCTGCGCATGTACACTAAAAGTCCATGACCCCATACAGTCAAAGCTTGACTGTAGCCGTTCCTACGGAAGGATTGCAATCTAAAATGCAAACGGATGTCATTTACAGAAGGCTCTTACATAAGGCTCTTGATTCCGTCAATCGCGCTTAATTTTCTAGGATTTCCCCAAAATTAATTTTTTTGGATAATTTTTTGTTGAACCTAAGAAGTTGCAATGTGACGAAACGGAGTGGTATCAAGTCGGGGACATGGTCTAGCTAGAGAACTGAATCGGATTCGAAAACTAATGGCCGATGGTTTTGTAAGAAGAACTGCTGTTATTGAACAATCTACAAAAAGTCATGGATATTGCTAAACACAGAATATGTGGTGCTAAACTCGTAAATAGGTATTCAATGCATCATTTACGAGCAGTCTGACGAGTTGGTCAAGAATAACGCCCCGATTGAATTGGTTACGAAGAAAACGCTCATTCGATACCAGATGCATATCCAGTGGCCCGGCTTAAACACGTACTCAAGTTTCTTACATATTCTTTTTTCAGGAATACAAACTGCATGTTAACAATTGACTTAATACACAGCTTTTGGAAAATCCCGATGAAGATCAGGAGCCAGGAATGCACGGCTTTAATTCTCCCGTCCAGACATGGACCCACTTGCGTTCGCATACCTAGACGACATTATCATCGTAGGAACAAGTAGAGTGCAATATGTATTAAACCACTGTGAATTTTACCGGAGGCTTAAGGCAGCAAAGTTATGGTCAAATCGCAGTGTCAGTTTTTAGGATAAAGCTTACATAACTTGTTCACATTATGAGTTTCACATGGACCTAAGCAAAGTTACAGCCGTTCAAAATTTGAAGGCGCAAGAGAACGTATGTGAGAGTCTTGAGATGACTTCGGAGTTGCATTCCACGATTCGTTACAACGTTGCAACCCATGACGAAACTATAGTAAGCCTCAAGTCTGCTCCGGTGTTCGCATGTCCGAATTTCGAGAGGAAGTTCAGCTCTCAGACAGAAATAACATTGAAGTGGTTGAATTGGATCTAGAGTCTATATGGAAGAATAGTACGATTGACGTAGTAGCTGCAGCAATATCGGTCCGATGTGGGGACTCAAAAGGCTGCCTTAATGTAGTCGTGGACACACTCTCAAGGCAACCGCTAGAGCAATGCGCGTAAGCGGTAGAGGACGCGATCAATTTCACGTGAATACACGCCATAAGCGCGAAGATAGGCGAATACCCAGGAAAATTCCAGACAATTGTATAATCACAGCGCGTAAGATTGGCATGACGCACTTACAATCAGTCACAGGGGTTTCAGGTGGATGGTGTTATGAAAGGCACAACGGTAGCAAGATGCGGCAAGATACGTTCGAAATTCTGAATTTTGCCAAAAGTTCAAGTCGGAAAAGTCCAAAACCAGCGGGACGCATGTTGAAAGACAAGAAACAAAACCGTTCGCTCTTTTGTGGGCAGACTTCATTGGAAATTAGCCCAGGTCAAAGCGGCAGCACAATATTGTCAGCATTAAATAACGTTTCCTCTAGAGATGGGCATGGACTGTCATTTTTCTGCACGACCCAGCACGACACGAAAATTGAATTTTTCAACACGCACGCTCAAAAAATTTTCCAACACGACCAAACACGGTCCAATACGAAATTGTATACGTAAATTTTTGTTTTTTTAATTTTTATTTATTAATTCATGATATATCTTTGAAAATAACTTAAAATTAGAGAACTTAACATTAACTTTAAATTAAAAAATTACATATATTTATATAAAAATAAAAATTTGTCAAGATTAGAACTTGACAATCTAGTCCTACGGTCATTAAGGATTTCGCCAGATGTGAAAAATACTCGTTTAGTAGTAGCTGAAGTTGCTGATATACTAAATATTTTTCTAACGACTAACTGAAGGCCCTTCATGTTGTTACCCTTTTTCAAAAAAAAAAAAACAAAACATCTTCACTCGCCAAGGCATCAGCAGCAAAATAGCGTTCTAACTCTTCTTTCGCCAATGTTTTCTGAATCTTTACTCTTTTGTTTTATTGGCTATCCAAAAATTCAGAAAACATGAATTGGCGGAGAAGGTATTTTATTCGGGGACTCGTCAGTCTCCGGAGCCGAATCAGTACTATCCTGGAGCATAGCTTGCCATTACCTTTTCTTTTTTCTCTGGGCTCAAAACAGTCAGACACTTCATTTCGACGTCTTGAATTTGCAGTTTTCATATTTTAACGAGAATAAGTGACGCCGATTAATTTTGCACTTGCTCAAGATCGGCTTATCGATCGCAGCTCAAAGAGCGTCCTTCGTGTTGGTATTTATTAGTACTTTTTAAAACGTCGATTAAATTCACGATAAGTAACATAAACAATCGATATAACATTTTTTGAAAGTAAAAGTACGTGCTATATATGTTCGTGTTATTTCGTGCCGAATTTCGAAACACGAACACGCACGCCTATGGCACACGCACGCCCATGACACGAAGAAAACACGGTTCATGTCCAACTCTAGTTCCCTCGAAGGGAATGGAGCTCAACCCCAAGAAATGAGCGACATTGGGAACCCTTCACTTAGCGTTCAGGGATCGTCCCCTCAGTCGCTTCGGTGTGGCAATGTGTGTCATAATAGTACTCTATCCCTTAACCAATCATCAACAGTCTATGCTTCAATCTTCAGCATGCAGTGCCATACTGTCATCTCAACAGAGCTCGTGAGGTGAATTGGTCGTCGAAAACATGTGGTATGGGTGAAGTTTTCGAGCTGTTAAGTAATAATCTTCAGCAAGCATCTATGGACCAGATTCGGTAATATGATCTAAAGAAACGAGAATAGCATTCCATTTTAAACATGGCTAAAACAGTATCCAATGAAATCTTTGCGGCGAAGCTGACACCGAAATTCGATGGACCATACAGGGTGCATGCAATGTGATAAACGGAAATAAAAATCACTCGTATTTCAAATATAAGGGAACATAGATACAATGGAGTGCTCTAAAACAACATTCGTTAAATCAGGGAAATTGTTTTCCCCTTACATGTCAACTTTTCATACATTTAAAGAATGACAGAAAAGGAAGTCAGCGTCCTAAGCATACACTCCGGCGTCGATAGTTTGGGGATCGAGTACCGACGCACCGATTGTACCCCGTTCACCTTCGAAACTAACGGAGCTATCATCTTCGAACCCATAAGGGGGAGAGAGAATTATGGACGCGACAATATACTGAATCGGAGCTATTGGTCCGGCGTGCAGAGTAAAACGACGTTGCGCTGCCACAACCACGGGTACGTCGTGATACGAAAGGAAAAGACCTCGATTGTGAGAAGAGATGCACCCAGGTTGCGGTTGTACTGGTTGACGAAACCGAAGATTCGAGCCCGTCTCAATATTACAAGAATATATACATATAATCTACTTAAAGTTAACATGAAAATAACTGGTTTGGACTGAAGATTAAGGAAGGTTGTTGGCCATACACTAATAAGATGAAATTATGAAATATCGCAGCAGTGCAACGTTTATGATAAGAGCAGCGGTGTGAAGCCTCCGTTAAGAGCGCTTGAACATAGATAGTCGAAGTGTAGCTAAGAGCGCCCGCAATGCATGCCGGACATATACATATATAGAGAAAGAGAGGTCACAGGCAGTAAGCCGAAAGATACAGACGACCAACAGTAGAACACGATGTCGGCGGTCCAAGACTAATCGACGGGTATTTTGCAAGTGACCGTGGCCTATTTGGTGATCAACAGCTTGCGCATACAGATGTTAGGATAATGGACCACACAGAGGATTTGATCATCTGTACTGACATCTAACTTGTTTGGCAAGAAAGCCACATGTCTTTGAATGATGTAGAACGAAAACAAGCAACTTTCATTTTAAGTGGGTCTTGTTTATTTCCTTCGAAGTGCAGTGCAATACATTTGTTCACTTTTACTACGAATTTTATGAACATCGAGAAAGATAGAGCTTTAAAGCTCAAAAGTAGAGTTATTTGGCTCTACAACTACACGACACAAAGTATAATTTTCTATATATTTAAAGTTTTTTTAACCGACTGATCTGTAAATTTTTCACAAAATAGCTGGTAGTGCAGAGGTGGACTTAAGATGGGGCCGGAAGCGAGCTTAAGAGTAGTGTCACACTATAGTTTCCAAATTTACTCGTTGTGGAGGTTTTTGGGACAACCTGCTAATATGCTCAGGCCTCAGCTAAGCCCATTTGGAAACCTAGGGACCCATTGGAGAGTTAGGCATTGAACAGCTGAGAAGCACAAAACCCCACACATACATAGTGTGTGTGTATTGAATGAGTCAAAGTGGTTATGGACGGAAGTCAGTACTAAAACAAGTAAGAAAGCTACTGTCGAGTTTGCTCGACACTGAGATACCCGCCACCCAATTTTACTATTGAAATATTATATTTTTCAAAAACTTACTGAAAACTATACTGAAAGTATACTATAAATATACCAAAATAATATACCAAAATTTTCTTTGTTCGAGATTATTAACTTGGCGGAACTTTATTGGGTTTAGTGAGTTTAGTTTAGTGTTGGTTTCTTACTTGTTTTCCGTCTTATATGGTCTACAGGAGCACCTTGCATTATTCATAATTTTGGCATCACGAAAAATTAATTCTGTGTGAAAGTTTATAAGCGTCACGTGCTGAGTAGCTGCTCAACTCAACAAAAACAAAATATCAGCCGTTATACAAACCAGCTAAGTGCTAAACCGTCTTAAGTACTTTCGAGAGGGTACGGGTCGACAGTGTTGCAATATTATGGAACTGCATGCAGCTTATATTGATCGTTGAAGTGCAACCAAATACATGGAAGTAAAAAGCAGAGCCAAAGTTCACGGAACCGACCGAATTTCAACCCCACCGTAAAAATGGTGCACCAAAGAAGCTGTGGGTACCAAATCTGGGCGGTATATTCCCCATCATTCAACTGTGGGAGAGCATGAACCACCAGTACGGCTAGAGGCCGAACTTCTGACGAAGTTCTGGAGCTTCAGTTTCTACACGTGTGAGTGTGTCACATTTTGTGTTTCCCTAACCAACAGAAGTATTAGGCATGACAAAATGAGGCAGAAGGAGAAAAGCTCGAGCAACTTACCCAAGACGAACACAAAGTTAAGAACGAATCATTCTCAAGCTGAAATCTCGGACGATATGCGCTGCCTCATAAAGCACCTTAAAGAAATCTTTAAGCTCAATGTAGTGTGGCTCATCAGACAACAAGTAAAGGTGAAGGCCGTATCTCAAGAAGATGCTATTGAGAAAGGGACATTCCCTATCTGGCCACTAAGGAGGGGCATCCTTTCGCCACTTGCTCACCTGTCGTTACCTCTATATGTAGGCAGTGTTAAGACTCGCCGTCCTGGATTTAAGAGCCAACAGGTCGCAATGGTGAGTTTTCCAGTTTCTACGGCAAAGCGTGTCCAAAGCGAAGCAAGCTAAAGATTGGCTGGACGAACTGCTGTATCTGCAAGAAACAGCTGAAAAAAGATGCAATAGGTGTCTCAAAGTTGGGCTCGTAGCTAGCCTGCAAGAGTACGATAAAGCAGATGGAATGTTGTCTGTGGTGTGGCCAGTATGCCCATAAGGTATTCAGTAGTGAAATAGAAGCTAAATGGAAGCAATCTGTTCCACTAAACATTTAACGAACTATCAGTAGGTGTGGCGCTGTTGAGCGATCCGAATAAGCCGGCGATACACAAGCAGTGAACTGGATCTGTGATCCACGGTAACCTGACCTGGAATATTTGCTTCCTTCGAAAGTTCTCGTGCGCTTGGGTAACATCTGATCCATATCTGATATCTAGCTCAAAGTCGTCAGTCACAGTAATTCACACAGGTTTTGGTTGACTTCACTGACGATGCAAGGAGCAGATCGCGGGTTTTAATCGCAGGAGATTTTGACGCATGGACGGAAACATGGAGGAGGCAATCTGCTGGTGAGCTCTCAATTAGGTAATTAGGATGTCGGAAGACCCGTTCGGTGAAAGCCATCAAAATGGTGTTAGACACGGCTTGGGTAGGCATAAGCAGCAGATGGTGAAGCGGTGGCAAATAAAACCACATCATTATGACGTTCAGCGGAACGTTAAAAACACCTTAAATTCGGCGAGATGGGACCGTATCCTGGATGCTAGGAACTGAATCCTAAGTTGCCAGACATCAGCAGAAACGCGGATCTTTAAAGTGTCTGTTGGGGCGCCGCAGCGATTCATCCTTGGTCCCCTATTTTGGATCACTATGATGGGACCCTCAGACTACAACTGTCACAAAATGTCGCGCTTGTCGGGTTGACTGGCGGCGATGCTCTAGTATGAATGACAACCACCTGTATGACGCATAGCTTACATCTGTCGCATAGCTTACAGTCATGCTGCCATCTTAGCCCTCTCTTCCAAAAGAGTAAGCTCTCGACTGGTGGCCGATTGCTGGAACTGCCTCCAGAGACTGTCTCTAATTAACAACGTCACCCTTCTATGGGTACCTGGACACTCTGGTGTCCAGGACAATGAGCTGGCGGACGAACTTGCGAGGGCCGGTTCGTCAGCCACTTTTTCCGGCCCTGAGCCCTTTTGTGGCATGGGTTGGTCAACCATCTCAGCCATTGTGAAAACCTGGGCTCTTAGGTTGAGTGATCGCTACTGGTCTGTCCAACCAGGTATGCGACAAGCCAAGCAGCTTATCAATCCCGTGGTCGACCGAAATACTAGCTTACTTTCCAAAAGGGATCTTCACCTCCTTGTTGGCTATTTTAGTGACCATCATACGGCGAACTATCACTTGACCAAAATGCGTCTGTCTTCAGACTCTGCAAAGAGGACGATGAGACAACCAGACCCATTCTGTGCGACTGTCCAGCCTTGGTATGGACTAGGAGGAAACATTTGAACATGGATACCGCAAGTCCCGAGCATATTGTGCGTTCCTCGATGAAAGATCTGCTCTGCTTCCTTAGGGAAGCAGAGCAGCTTTTGTCTAGCTAGAGAGAGCCTTATAGGCACACAAGACCACCATGGTCGCAGTGCCTCGCCCCTTCTCTGTTGGGAGACTCCCTCATCATTAATATAATAATAATAATAAAAAATGACGCATAGCTGCTTTGCAGTATATAGGCAGCGGTGGTAAAGGACTGGTCATCCTCTTTAGAAGATGTTTGGGCAAAATCACCGCTGCTTTATAGCAAACTACAATTATCGTAATAATATTCAACTCAGTTAATCAATTAAATTAATGTAAAGTGGAACTTAAGCCTTTACTTTATAAATAAAAATAAATCAAATTAGATTAGATCTATTTATTGAATGAGAATTGATAAAAAATTGTTAAATTATTGAGTTTATTAAAAAAATTAGCTCTTAATAAGAAGTTCAGCTCGGTTCATGTTCACTTATAAACAAATTTTGAAATATATTGAAAAATACTAAACCTTCTAGTGAAAATTAATTTTGCCCCAATCACATGATCAGCCGGGAAATCTTTCGCCGCTGGACACTAAATGCTGAGAATGAAAGAAGGCAACACAAGTAATATGTTAAATCAAAGAGATAAAATTCGAGTCATAGTTGATCGTCTCGCGAAGTTGATATATTGAAAAGCTATTATTTTCTGTTCAATTAACATACTCAAACACTTCGATAATAATAAAAAATTATTTAATAATAAGACACTTACATTTGGGGGCTCGTGCCGGTTCGTCGGGTATCTTCCATTTGCGAATTTATTAATTGGAAAATGTGGCTAAAATTGAAAAGATGCGAAAAGTCAAAGGAATTGAAATTCCAAGTTCAATACATCTGAACAGTCCTGAATAAACAATGATGAATTTTGGACTAAATTGCATTAACATATTAATTTTTTGTTGCTTAAAGTTAAATTAGATGAACTACGCGGCAACCAAGTGAAAATATCAGCAGATAATGTAAATTAAGTGGTAATTGATTTTTATGGAGATTCAATACCAGCATTATGATTTTAAAATAAATAATAATGAACTTAAAAAAAGTTAATTGATGAATTTCGATGCAATTGGAAAACTGCTGATTTTTACCAAGAGCTGCGAGATCGAAAGAAGAAAAAGGCGGAATCGTTTCTCGAATACTTAATGCACATGAAAAAGCTTGCCAATATAGGAGAGGTTAGAGAGACAACTGTACTTTGATTTTTCAAGAGTAATCGACTAAAAACAATTATTTTGAACGGCTTGGAGTATTTAGTTAATACTGGATCGGATATGACAATTCGCAAGCTGAATATTTTAGACAAAATGAATGTGAAAATTTTTAAAATCGGATCACGAAACACACATTCTTGGTTGTGTCAAACTGCAAGATGGACTGGAATGCGATTCTTGGATTCGACTTTATAAAGAAGTTCGAGCTCGTCGCTAATTCGAATGATGCTTAATTTTAGTAATAGAGGCAGATAAATCTATGGATGAGTATACAGTGTATTTGAAGATTTAAGTTAGAGTATACCACCGCAGGATTACCAGACCAGATCAGTACCAAATGTTAATAACATGATTAAAGATCCATTTCAGTTGAAAGAAGAGGAACACGCACAATGCGATGGGAAGTCGACTATCACCAAACGGACCAGAAACTGTAAAGAATTAGGTCAAGAATGGCTGGAGAAGGATATTGTACGTGAGTTATTTTCATATCTAGTCAGATATGGCTTGAAAATCAAATGAAAAGGAGCATTTTTCTGAGAGTGTCGACTTCCTGGATCACACAGTGCAAAACGGACATGTTCGGCTTGAAGCAGACAAAACATCAGCAGTGAGCTGATTTGTTTACCCGATGAATAGTAAAGGCATGCAATTGTTTCTTGGTTCGACTGGACTTTTCCGAAGGCTTATTTTACGTTATGCAGAGATAGCGCGCCCATTAACGAATTTATTGCCAAAGAACTCCTTGTTTATGACTGGTGAAGCTGAATTGCAGGCAACAGAAAAACCAAGGGATCTGTTGACTAGTGAGCCAGTCTTACAGTCTCGAGAGAAGCACCACGAAAACTTCATACTGATGCATCCAAGGATGGAGTATTAGCTATGCAGCGTTTCGATGGAGGCATGCATTCGGTGTAGAACTGGAGCAAAAAGACAACTGAACTTGAAGGTAAAAGTCACAGTTACTTTTCGCAGATGATATGACTTACCAAAATGGTCCGGTGGTACCCTGTAGAGTCGACGGACATGATACAGTCATAATAAAATTAAATGAGTGTGATAGTGTTTTCGGATTTCCTTCCCGTATAGTATAGAGTTTCTGAAGGTCATCAAGGTGGAACCTATTTACTTAACAACTGGAGTTGCAAGAGGCAACGGTCAAGTCGAACGGGTCAAGCATTGCAGCATTGACATTCTCACAAAGCTGTCTTCAGATGAACCTGTTAAGTGGTATACGTATGTGCCGCGTGTCGAAATTGCATTATGCTTGTCTAAACATTCGTTAACACTGTCAAACGCCTTACAAAATTATATTTTGAACAAAGATGTGCCATATTTCAGACGATCGTCTGGTGGACATGTAAAACGATGAACGTCACCAGCTGCGCATAGAAAGAAAAAGTAATATTGAATAAGCATAGAAGAAGTACAAAATACACTACGACAAAAAGCGCCGAACGAAGCAGACCTATAAGCTCGGTACTTAGTCGCTAACTCAGTTTGTAGCAGGCCGAAGGCTGGCCAGCAAATGTCTTAAAATATAGGCAGACGTTAATGTTGGGCGCAACTGCCGGTATGACCGACAACCAGCCGCGATAATATGAGGTTGTGGAAATATGTAGCCGATGATGAAAAAATTATGTCAAGAGAAAGTCAAGTCGTAGTTGATCGTCTCGCTAATGCTAAACGTCTAAACATGGTTAGGGTGAACCATTGTTAATTAAGTTGATACCCCGAATGATATACTTTCTCTTTTGGATCTCTCTTTATTGATGGTAATCAAAAGATATCTTGATGGACAATAATTTAATGCTAGCTTATAAACATGTCGGTTGATTATGTACATATATTTGTTGTGAATATTATTAAGGGATATGGAATTTCAGGTAAGTTCCTTCCTAGGAAGGGCCTGAGGATAAGATCTTATGGATCTCCTTATTTATTGGCCATTGTTCAGCAGGTTAATTGCCAGGGTGCTTGGGTGGCTGTGCAGCTTCTCTATGTGCCTGCGGCTGACTTTGAGGATTACATCTATGACCCACGGCACGCCCAGTTCATCGTGGGTAGTGTTTTTGTCGTGGTATGAATGAGTTCGTGAAACCAGTCTCAAAGCTTTATTCTGTAATCTTTGCATCGTTCTGCGGTTGGAGGGACTGGCAGTACCCCAAAACTGGGGTTTGTACATAGGTACATAGGTCTATATTGATTTCATTACGACCTTATGTATACCAGTAGTTTCAGCCTTGTTTCAGTTTTGAACGCCTGCCTATCAGCCAATAGTATTGCTTGATCCTTTCTTCGGCTTATTTTTTTTTGGGCAGTATGAGGTGACACTAGGTTTATCGCTTGTCGAGAGTCATACCGATGTATTTAGACGTTGGGTCGACTAGGATGGTGACACCATTGAGGGCAACTGGCAGAGTCTCCACTGTACAGGAAAAAGGTAAACTTCGTTGATGTGTTCTCAAAGTCAGTAAAGTTTCATCTGCACACCCAAGGTTCGATGGCATCCAGCTGTCTCTGCAGGACTTCTGAGGCGGTTATTTTAGCTGCCTTGCAATCAAGATTGGAATGTAGTAGGGCAAAGTACGGCTGTGGCAAGCAGTTGATAATTTTCAGCAGGAGCCCTGGATACCAGATCCTGTCGAACGCTTGCTTGATATCCAAGAAGATAGCGCTGCAGTAATTCTTTTCGTCGAAGGCGTTGATGATGGTGTTAACTAGGCGGTGGCTTTGTTATGGGAGCGCCTGAAGCCAAACTGATGATTAAGGATCAAATCAGTATCATCCAGTACCGGCAACACTCTACGCAAAAAAACTCTTTCAAGAATTTCGAGAGTATTGCAAGGAGGCTAATTGGACAGTATGAGGCGAGCTTAGCTTCAGGTTTGTCGGGCGTAGTAATAAGGATCACTTCCGTTCGTTTCCATGGGGTAGGAAAATAGCCTAGCAGGAAATAACTGTTGAATGTTCTAGTCAGCAGCTGAATGCAGGGAGAAGGAAGGAGTTTTTTTGTATTGTCCCTCATGTTCATTGAGATGAACCAGACTCTTCTGAGGCGCCTCTTCTCAGTGACCAGCGCTATAATTTCGGGAAACTAGAGATGCAGGTTTCTTTGATGTGGATGGTACCCTTGGTGTCGAGTGTGCGGCAGCATTGTGCGTTACGTCTTTTAAGAGTCCAACAATGACGGCGGTAATTTCTTCAGGGTCCTGTTCTTGGTTAATTTTTTCAGGCAGCCAAACCGAGTATCTTTTAAGTTGGTACCCTACCATGAACATCTTGGCTCGTAATGCATTTTTGTGTACCGAGAGGTTCAGATGCATATCGGTTGCGCTATGGTCGAAGAGAATGTCCGTATTTGAGCAGCTCTAGATTTTAGTACAATTGATGCCCTTGGAAAGTGCGATGTCCAGGATGTCAGGGTGATTCAGATGGTCTGTTGGTCCTTTTGCGCTGTATATACTTAAAGAGGGAATTTCCTCTGGGTAGTGACACGAACTCCCCACCACTTGTTTTTGGCGTTAAAGTCCCCTGCTTTGATGAATCTCTCTCTCAATTCATTCATCAGCGGGTCAAACTGGTTCTCAGTTACATTATGTTTGGCGGGAGATAGTAATTTTTCCAAGTGCGCTGAATACGCTTAATTTGGTGCATTAATCCCAGTTCTTCTCTAGGGTTCTTCTCTAGGGTAACAAACTCGTTGAATTTGATGTAGTATTTGATACTGATAGCTACCATTAGAATGATTTGCATGAATGATCCATGCAGTTGGAAGTAAAATCGGCTGGTAAAATGGGTTTCGGAAATGAGCAGGATAAAATGTATCACCTCTGGCATTGTTTTAATCAGGCCTTTAGCATTCCAGAGGGCTGTGCGCTGGCATATTTGCAGACCATTAACAGAATAAAGGTGATCATCAACGTCATCTGCTTGAGCATCTTGACCATTTTTTTCTCAAACATGTTCTCCATTCTGATCTTAATGGAATCGAGGTCTTGCTCTTGTGTCCAATGGCATTATATGCATCCCTGAGGGAGAGGTCTTGAGCTCTTAATTTCCCTTTGATGAATTTTATGGATGTGGATTGGTGCAGAGCCTTAGCAACTATCCGGTATGCTCTTTCGTCGCCTTGTTGGAAGGTGTAATACCTCTTGCTCGTTGAATCTATTCGGTCTCTAAGGCTATGTTGGGCATCATAACCCTGACCTTGTTGTCTCTGCTAGCCTTATAAGAGAAGTCTTTGTCTTCCCTCACGATTTTAGTGATTGTTTGGATGAATGCCGTTAAGTTAGTCACGTCAGGGATTAACATTGGGAGTGGCTTGACGGCTTTGACCTGTTTCTTCACTTTGGGTTTGGTAAACATATGGTCCGTCTCGCTGTCACAATCTTCGTCGTTTTCATCTCCGTTATCATACGAAAGTAGCTCAAAATGCTTGTTTTGCAACTATTTCAGGCGGATTTGGGATGTTGCACTAGTACTAGGCTTTTCGTCGATTTTGAGTTGTTTTCTCGCAGTTTTGAGTTTAATTTGGCCCGGCTATAATCCAAAGGACAGGCTGAAGTCGCTGCGTTGTCTTTCGCTAACATTGGAGAATATATATTTTTCTGTTTTATTGCTCTTGGTTGTTGTTGTTCGTTGGAATGCTTCGCAGCGATCGGTTAGAAATCCTTTACCACACGAGTTTTTGATCGCGACAGTATTGATTTGACAGTAAGATGCTATGGGTTTTCATAGACCGCGTGTAGATCATAATTTACAATACAAACAAGTAGTAAAGTGATTGTCGAGTTTGCTATACAGTGGGATAACCGCCACGCAGGCCGTCAGCCGTCAGAGAAAGCAAGGGGATCAACATGTAATCCCAGTATTGGCTGGGGCACGTGCCGTCCTTGCTCCTACTGTCGGAAGTGCGACTATACTCTCCACGCGAGGGCGGCTTGAAGCAGACCCCTAGCACGGTCATGTCTCTTTTAGAGGTGCTGACTAATTGTAGTCGGGCGAAGATCGTGAATCTATAAATCACTCCAATCCAAGGTGGATCAGCATACGCTGATGGATGATGGATGCATGGCCGGGGAGAAGCCCGGTCTCTAGTATGCGGACTCTGAATACTTGTCGTCCTCCAGTTTCATTTAGACTTTCCACGGTATGCGGGCTATGCCGTGGATGACCTTCCCTTCCCGCCTACTCGTGGGATCTTTAATTCATGGATCAAAATTTAAAAAATACTGGCTTTCACCCCCAATACTACAGGTCTCGACTCTAGTATTCTAGGGGACCCGGATAGGCCACGAACTCCCTTGGACATAGGGTTCGCTAGTGCTGAACTTCCGTCCAGTAGCGGTTCAGTCCGGCAGCAACACGTCGAGGTATTGTGCTCTGACGAGAAAGTTAACTGCGACCGAATCAGCTTTGCTGACAACGCTTCTTTGGCCTCTCAGAGGTCAGGCCTTACGGAAGCAAGCTCTTAGATCCAGTTGCTGTGACTGGAATCTAAGGACGCCTTTGTTAAACTGAAGAGCTGCGAGAAGAAGCTTTTTAAAGCTGCACTCGCAAAGGGTTCAAACCGAGCGGAAACTCTAGCTATAACCACTGCGCCCCCCGTTAACACCAAGGCTAAACGGACGAGCGCTGACGATACCATCGTCGAGCCCACCAGCTCTTCAAAGAGGCCCAAAAAGACTCATAAGGAGTCCACGAAACCAATCTTCAGCCAAGTGGTTAGCAGCGTGATATTGGGCTTCACTTCGGCTGATTCATCTAAATCCCTCTCAGCAGAGCAGTTGGCTCGTTGAAATCCAGTATATTAAAACCGGCGCTATTGCACTCCACACCAGATGTTAGCCCAGGTTTTGAGGGCTCTATACCCCCAAATGAGTGGCTGCTTTTGGTGTGCGAGGATAACAGCACTGCCAATTGGGTCAGGGGAGCTGTTGGACACATCAGGTCCATCAGCGCCCTTGACGTCAAATTGCTGGAGGAAACGGAGTTTCCCAAGGCTCACCTCATCAGAGGTTACTTTCCCAGTAGTGCTGAGTATACTCCTGCAACCATCCTGGAGCACATTGGGCTCCAGAACGCCAGCAGCTTCTCCACGAAGCTGTGGCGGGTGGCGCAGCACAGCCTAAACGCCACAACGAATCACCGAATCAACATTAGTTAACGAGGAGTCTTACAGGGCTCTGACGGAGTGCCAAGGGAGGGTGAAATTCTGCTTTAGCAGGGTTAAGTTGATCCTTAAGAATTCAGCTCACAAAGCCTCCTCCGCCACCCCTGCTCCATCCTCATCCTCACCCGTTCCCTCTCCTGACAGTGCCCCTCCGGCAACGGCACCAGTGGTTCCCCCTGAGATGTCACCATTGGCTGTGGCCTTCACGAGCGCTGCGGCCGGATCGGTACCCAAGGTGAGCGCGGTCGCAAGGCGACCTCCCCCGAGTGGCTCGTCCCGACCGCCGAAGGGCATTCGTGGTAACGACTCTTGGGGAGGCAAGGTAAGTGGCCTTGTCACGACCGCCATCAGGAGGGAGAATAAGCAGACTTAAAGTGCTCCAGGCGAACCTGCACCACGCTAGAGTAGCGTCGGCCACACTGTGCAGGGTCGTCTGTGATGATCAAATCAAACTGGCTTTCAAGAACCATGGTTGTTCGGTGGACAGACATTTCACATTAACTAAATTCATCCACAGAGACCTGGTAGCAAAGGCTATTGAGGTAGCCACTGCAGACAGACTGTCCTTGAAGTTGAGATCGCCTTCGCATACTTCCCGGGCAATGTGGATGATGTACCCCCAGCAGAGGCTGGTGGAATTCTGTCGTCGCAACAACAAGCCGCTCGTGATCGGCTTGATGCTAATGCACATCACACGATCTGGGGGAGCAGCGACATCAACAAACGTGGTGAGTCCCTCTTAGACTACTTATTGTGTTGTAGCTAACATAGGGTGCAAGCCCACTTTTATTAATGCTATTAGGGAAGAGGTATTAGATCTCACCCTAATCAGCAACTCGATAGCGAGTTCGCTTGTCAACTGGCGGGTACAGATGAAGCCACCTTGTCAGACCATCAGCAGATCAGGTTTGACCTTCCTGGCCTAGTCGAAATTCGCCAAAACACCTTCTGTCCCAAAAAGACAAATTGGGAGCTCTTTAAAGCCTCTGTAGCTTTCAAAGCAGACTTATTGGTCAGCAATCCTAACTTTATTAGTGAGATAGAACTCGCTGCCAATCTGCTCCAAGATGTGCTTATCTAATCCATGCACTTAGAAGGAGGGTAAGAAACCTCTTTAATAAGGCTAAATCTAACCGCGCTAGTTGGGACGTCTATACGGACGCTCTCACCCACTACAACAAAAGCATTAGACGAGCTAATCGCGATACATGGCGCAGCTACTGTGGTAGCTTAGAATCGTTGCCAGAGACAGCGAGACTCCATAAAGTATTGGCCAAAGCGTCGCCTAATGGAATAGAGCTTCTTAAAAGAGCAGATGGGTCTTTCACTCAAGATCGCAGGGAAACACTTGAGCTTCTACTGCAAGTCCACTTCCCGGGTTCTGTGGCGAATCCAGATATCTCCGGTCGCGATGACGTCACTTTGTCACCGGACTTACGCGAAAAGGTCAAATGGGCTTCAGATTCTTCCAGCCCTTATTTAAAATAGCATGGCTCATAATCTTGATCCATTGGTCGGCATTCTAAGAGCTAGTTTTACTTGGGGATACATAGCCATCTCTTGGAGGAGAGTAAATGTGGTTTTCATCAAGCAAGGGAATCGTCCGCTTGACCAGCCTAAGTCCTATCGGCCGATCAGTCTTACTTCCTTTCTGCTTAAGACGGCGGAAAGGCTTATAGATATGCACATTCGGTGCTTTCTGCAGGCGTCGACTCCTCTGCATCCCACGCAGTTTGCGTACATAGCCGACAGATCGACGGAGGTCGCTCTCCACAAGTTAGTGGGAAAAATTGAAAGAGCCTTAGTATCCAAGAACATTGCTTTGTGCTCTTTTCTGGATATAGAAGGTGCTTTTGATAATACCGGCTACGGATCAATCTCTACTGCTCTAGAACGTAGAGGAACTGCCCGTCCATTGATCCGGTGGATTGAAGCTATGCTCAAACACTGGATTATCACTTCCACCCTGGACTCCACGACTGCAAGCATTAATGCAGTCAAAGGCTGTCCCCAGGGAGGGTTTCTATCCCCCATACTCTGGTCCCTAGTAGTTGACGAACTACTAGTCTTACTTCCGAGCAGGGCGTTGAAGCGATCGGCTATGCTGACGACCTGGCTCTAATAGTGACCGGGAACTATACCAGCACCGTGACAGAGTTCATGCAATCAGCTCTGAACACGGTAAGTAGATGGTGCGCAGATGTTGGCCTTAGCATCAATCCACAAAAAGCCATTATAGTTCCCTTCACTAGGCGCTATTCCGTTGACATTGGTCAACTTTATATCAGCGGCTCCCCTGTGGGGCTATCTAACGAAGTCAAATATCTAGGGGTGACCCTCGATAAAAGACTAAATTGGAACTCCCACCTCAGCAATACCCTCACAAAGGCGACCCATGCCATGTGGGCCTGCAGGAGATTCTTTGGTAGAATCTGGGGTCTTAAATCCTGCACCATCCGGTGGCTTTTTGCCATGATGGAGAGACCCATCGTCACCAACGCTGCTATTGTGTGGTGGCCAAAGGTTACGCAGGTCACTGCCATCAGCAAATGCAATAAATTGCACAGGCTGCTGTGCCTCTCGCTGACAGATGCCCTTCGTACCTGTTCCACCACAGCAATGGAATCGATACTGAATCTGACTTCGCTGCATATCCAAATTAAAGAAGTCGCTATGAGCCATCTTAGCCTTCTTAGAATCAAGCTCCAGTCTGGGCTTCTAGCTACCGAATCAGGATATGCTAGCCTGATCAAAGACATTACTGTCATTGATATCTGCACTAGATCAGATCGGAATCCTCATCCTAGACCGACCGAACTGGGATACCAGCGACCCCTTCGGTATCCACTGGTATACCGATGTGTCAAAGGCTCGTCGGATGATTGGAGCTGGGATCTATTGGCCCAATTCCAAAACCTTAATTGCTATGGGCAAATGGCCCACAGTCTTCCAATCTGAGGTTCATGCCATCGAGTTCTGCTACCGTATAATCCACAAGATTATCATCCATAGATGAGTAAACGTCTACATCTTCTCTGAAAGTGAAGCGAAAATTCTAGCCCTCTCCTCTAAAATAGTAAGCTCTCGACTGGTGGCCGATTGCTGGAACTGCATCCAGAGTCTGTCTCTAATTAACGACGTCATCCTTCTATGGATACCTGGACACTTTGGTATCCAGAGCAATGAGTTGGGGGATGAACTTGCGAGGGTCGGCTCGTCAGCCCCTTATTTCCGGTCCTAGCCCTTCTGTGGCGTGTGGTGGTCAACCATTTCGGCTCTTGTAAAAACCTGGGCTGTTAGGTTGAGTGATCGCTACTGGTCTGTTCAACCAGGGAGGCGGTAAGCCAAGCAGCTTATCAAACCCGTGGTCGACCGAAGAACTAACTTACTCTCCAGGAGGAACCTTCACCTCCTCGTTGGCTATCTTAGTGGCCATCACACGGTGAACTATCACATGACTAAAATGCGTCTGTTTTCTGATGCTGAGTGTAGACCCTGCAAAGATGACGAAGAGACAACCGAACATATTCTGTGCCAGTGTCCAGTCTTGGTATGGACTAGGAGGAAACATGTGCACGTGCACTACTTCATTAGGGAAGCAGAGCAGCTTATGTCTAGTTAGGGCACAAAAGAAAACTATGGTCGCAGTGCCTCGACCCTTCTCTGCTGGGAGACTCCCTTATAATAATAATAAGGGCTAATAATTCCGAACAAAGTAAATTTTGATATATTATTTCGGTATTTTTTAGTATTTTTTCTGTATATTTTTGAAAAATATAATATTTTGATGGTTAAATTGGGTGGCGGGTATCTCACAGTCGAGCAAAATCGACAGTAGCTTTCTTGCTTGTTAATAAATAATATCAACAGCAGTGGACCTAAATTGCTTCCGTGTGGAAAACCAGAGGTCGCTTAAATAGGTTTCGAAAAAAAAACCTTAAAGAATACTTATTAAGTCCTACACGAAGGATTATAACTTATGCTCAAAATTTGGTTTTGTGGAAGTCCTAAAAGATCGTGATGGTATGATTGGAGACATCGACTGAGGGAGGCAAAGGCTTTACAAAAATTTGTATTTAAAACATCTCTTTGCATCTTAGACTCAAATCCTTTTATTATCATGGATAAAAACTTGAGTAGGACAGTGTTAGTTGACCTATATTTTACAAAATCATGGTGGTAAGGAGAAATTATAGATTTACATCAATGTTGCAGTTGTGAAGTAATATGCTTCTCACATGCTTTCTGGATAGCAGACAACTTAGTGATACCCCTAAATTTCTCAACATTAGATTTATTTCCCTTTTTTTAAAGTGCAATAATGTAAGATTCTTTCCAAATATCACGAAAAGATCCCAGCTCTAATGATAATTTAAAAAAATAGGAACGGTTATAGTCAAGCTTGACTGTACGAGGTCATGGATTTTAAGCGTAAGTTAGAGTATAAAAGAAGATATTAAATGAACAAAAATTAAAATAGTTATTGGGAAAAAACAGTTAACTTTTGACACTGCACCGCCCGGGTATCGAACCCTTGGTCTATCAAACAGCGGATGACAAAACTCCTCTCTCAACCACTCAAACATCTTAATCAATGACCGCACAAATTATGTCAAATGCTCATATTCGTATGAAAAAGCATTAAACACTTAAATGTTATGTTATTGTATGTTGTATAACAACACACTTTTAAAAATGTATATGGGATAAAAATGTATATGAAGCAGATCAGGGAAATAAGACGAATGACAAAAACGGATAGCAAGGGAGTGACGTGTAGTGGCAACGCTTATTAACAGCGAAAAGAAAAAGGAGAGGGAACTTCGCGTGGAATGGTGATCGAGAGCAGTCGCAAGTTTTTCAATCGCGTTGCATACAGAAAGAGCCAAAAACTATTGTCGTCAAACAATTAAATTATAATAAGAAAACTATTGTCAACAAACAATAATAAATGTTCTAGTTGAATTTTGTCATAAAACAATAAAGTAAATATATAATAAAAATACTAAAATGTGGAGGCTCAAGCGGGATTTGGCCCAAGCTGTGTGTATACGATAACTAAATAAGTGCGAGCGAGAAAAAACGTGACGCTGCAAAAATTAGAAAGAAAAACGACGACGAGGGCAAAAAAGAAGTGACGACGACGCTGTAGCAATTGGAAGACAACCAACGACGGCGAGTAAAACAGTATTGGTGTCGCCGTGTACGTTCAAGTCTTCAGACGACGGTCGCCAAAAGGTGTTGGAGACTCCGTGTCTATAGCTAGAAGAAAAGCACGACGACGGTGACCAAAAGTTGAAGAAAAACGACGCGAGCATACAAATAGGATAGAGCGGTGACAGTTACGAGAGAGAGGCGAAGACACCGAAGAGGCGACAACGACGCTACAAGTTGTGTATCAATTGAAGTTAACAGATGTTTAACAGAGCTGATAAAGTAATGTTGAAAACTTTAAAGGTATTTTGAAAGGGTATGTTAAGGAGTTTTGCAGCTTGATGCACACGAAATATAATTGAATTATTTCGTATTGAACGATGTTTATTAATAAATTTTATATTAATTAGAATGGATCGGATTGAAATTCTTGCACTGCGCATTGATAACCTACGAAATTAGTTGACTGAGTTGAATTTACAGACAAGTAGCACTAAAAACACGCTGCAGCAGCGTCTCCTTGATCACTTCGGATTAAACAATAAAGAACAAGAAATTTCGGACGGTGAGTCAGTAGCAACTGCACCAATGATGACGAATGAAAACAATAGATCATGGTTTACTTTAAAAGCATTTCAGAGTTTTCAGGTACTAGAGGTAGTGTTGATATTGATCAGTAGATAAATGAGGTAGAAGAATGGTGGTATACAGTTCAGTGGAACCAACTGCAAATGTTTGTCTATGCGAAGCAGCTTTTACGAGGTGCTGCTAGATCGTTTGTTAAAAGTCAACAAAACATTTGAAGTTGGAACGCACTAAAAACTGCATTACAAGATGAATTTGAAGTTAAAGTGTGCTCAGTAGAAATTCATCGCAGATTAAATAGATGTCAGAAGAAAGAAGATGAGAGCTTACAAGAATTCTTGTACGCATTGATGGAAATGGCCAAGCCAGCAAAGCTTGAAAATGAGAGTATCATAAACTGTTTCATTAGTGGTATTCTGGATTTTCCTGATAGCAAAGCAGTGCTGTACCAAACGAAAACATTAAAAGAACTAAAAGTTGGTTTGAATGTTTATAAAATAAGTTTGTGATTCAAGCAAGTCATCAAAGAAGCCTGGATCATTCGTTGAAAGACAAAGTTCTGAATCTAAGAAGTGACAACAAGACACGTAAATGTTTTAAATGCGGTAACGATACCCATTTGGCAAAAGACTGTAAAAAGACAGATTTTGCTTGCCTTAAGTGTAATCAACCAGGACATCGTGCATAAGAGTGCAAAGAAGATAGGAAAGTTAAAAACGATCAAAATACAAACGTCGAACAGGATAGTAAGACAGAGTCAAAGCCATTAAGCATTTTCACTTCATCAGGTTTAGAGTTGAAAAATATACTGTATAAATCAATGATTTTTTAAGGATTAGTCGATATAGGTGCTGACCTTTGTCTCATACGTAAAAGTGTTTATATCAAGTTGGGGAGGAATAAATTGATAGGTTTAGCGAAGTGTTTTCCTGGCATAGGTGATAGACAAGTACTTACATTCGGTAGCTTTGCACTTTCGGTTCAGATTGATGGTATAGATATACAAGTCGAATTTCATGTAGTTCCTGATGAGGATATGAGTTTTGAATCGATTTTGGGACAAACAATCTTAAACAGCGTTGATATGAAGATAACCAAAGGTGGCACTGAGTTTATGAGTCGAGATGAAAATCAGGGAAAGGTTGAGAATCAGATAATCTAGCCATTGGGCACAGGATCATATGCTGAGTTGTTTGTTGAGTTCGAGAGTATGTGCATGTTAGGTGTGGAGCCGACATATTCGATGAGGTTGACTTGTCTAATTTGAGCAATGAACAAAAAGAGAAAGCTGTAAGTCTAATTGGAGATTATAAACCAATTTGAAATTGATCAATACCGGTAAAGATGAAGATTCTATTAACCGATGATTTACTAGTATTCCCACAAGCAAGACGTTTAGCAGAGTGTGAACAAAAGATTGTTGATGATCAAGTCCAAGAATGGTTGCATGACAAGATTATAAAGCCGAGTGTGTCCGAATACGCATCACCAGTGGTTCTTGTGTCGAAAAAAAAATGGGATAAAGCGATTGTGTTGTGACTTTCGTAAATTAAACGATAAAAAACTTGGTGATCATATTCTAATGCCGCAGGTTGCCGTTGTTATTGAAAAGCTTCAGAGCGCTTTGGTGTATACGACTTTAGACTTAACTAACGGTTTCTTTCATGTGCCTGTTGAGTTGGAATCTCAAAAATATACCTCCTTTGTAACACACAATAGGGAAAGTATGAATTTTTGTATGTGCCCTTCGATATTACAAACTCCCCTGCCGTTTTTACTCGATTTATAATGGCAATTTTAAGAGGGCTGATCAACAGTGGAGATGTAGTAGTGTACATGGGAAAGTGTTGCCAGTAAAAGTGGATTAAAAATAAATTGGTCCAAATATCAGATCATGCAGAAGAAAGTTCACTTTTTGTGGTATATAGTTGACAGTGGTATTATTAAGCCATCTGAAGAGAAGACAAGTGCTATCATTAATTTTCCGTTGCCAAAGGATAAAAAGGTGTATTTTGTATTTCCGAAGATTTGTTAAAGTCTTTGCTGTAATTGCTAAACCATTGTAGGACATGTTGAGGCAAAATACAAAGTTTGAATTTGACGTATTGCAGAAGGTAGCGTTTGAATAATTAAAAGTCGCATTAACTAGCAAACCCGTGTTAAAGTTGTACAATCCAAAATTAGAAACGGAAATCCATACAGACGCATCAAAATATGGTTTCGGTTGAGTATTGTTACAGAAAGACCCAGAAGATTGTTTGTTTCATCCTGTTACGCCCATCGGACAAACGTAAAAGGTCATGAATTCTTTAAGATACATGACCTAAAAATATTAAAAGTGGCTTGTAATGACCTTAGGCACAGAACCTTAGCACGCAGCTCGGAACTTTATCGGGACCCGGAAAAAAAATAGCTTTGCATGACATAAGGTCACGAAGAAGTAAGCTTTCGTTAACTAAAGTTCCAGAGATGCTATTAAATTGGTTAACATGATACGGATAAGGCTGGGTATTTTAAAATGTAGTGGAAGAATAGATGGCTTGAAAAAAGTCAGAAAATAGGTCAGCGATCGCCTGGCCATTGGTAGCTATCTTTTTATCAAAGAATACCGTAGCTGGAAGCGTTGATGACCTTCGGTTAGAGTTTACAAAGATATAAAAACTTTTCGGATTACTCCAAGCATAAGTTTGCACTTTATTAAATCATCTTTGTAACAATGGTTATTTAGGGCAGTGAAATTAGATCGAGCTATAAAACAACATACAAAATCTAAGAGAGATGCTGTCTCCTTCAATTTGTTATACAGCTTAGACTTTTTGTTCTTTAAATTCGTTAATTCCCTAGATTATTTATTTGATTTGTAGGGAATACCAAACAGTACACAAATATCAAATATTGAGTTTACTGTTAAATAGAAAGTCCTAATAAAACTTGAGACAAAACTTTTATCAGAGGCAGGTGGTATATAGGAACAAGCAATCATACTTAAACTACTCAAAATCAATTTTACAGCAACAAATTAAATCTTAATATTTATGTCGATATCTATAGGTTCAGAATAAATATCAGCATCGACAGCGATAAGGACCACCACGACGCAGCATGCAATCACGCCTATATACCGAAATTCTCGAAGAAAAAATGTCAGTGCTTTGGAGGACATACCTTCACCAATTTTCAGTAAAAGCAATGATACGAAAAGATTAAGAAGCTTACCTCTCTTCTCTCTTAATCCTCTCACATTCAAATAGCCAAACACGGAAAATGACTTTAGTTTTTGAGTTATCAGATGTTATTTAAGGCTTAACAGAATTGTTCATAGCCTTAGGAAATCGGTGGCCGATTTTTCTTTTTATTAAAATATTCCTTTTTTTTTAATTATTTCTCTGGAACTTTATTTTTAAAATAGAAGATTTTTCGTTCATATGTAAAATTGAATTTTTCCACCTTTAAAGTGGCTTGAATTTTGGACCGAATATAGGTCCGAGTATCGTCAGAGGGCGTACTAGGGGCAAGCTTTGCAACAAAGATTTGTTGCATCGGAGGAACACCAATAAGTGTGTTCTGGACACCTAACGCAAAACTTATAATGTGAGCTTCTACGCTAAGTGATAGAGAGATGGATGCTTTACGAAATTCGAAATTCATTGATAGATCTAATTTCAGGAGAATCCGAAATAAGAAAGGTATCTGAGACAACGACATTTATGGGAACAATGTCATTGAGGCAAAGGACATAAGCTCAAAATTTGTCCAT
Source organism: Drosophila pruinosa (assembly GCA_018150935.1). Classification (NCBI taxonomy): domain Eukaryota; kingdom Metazoa; phylum Arthropoda; class Insecta; order Diptera; family Drosophilidae; genus Drosophila; species Drosophila pruinosa. The sequence goes on along the minus strand of JAECWR010000073.1, from coordinate 225,985 downwards.
CTAAAGCCAGATTTTTATCCAAATAGATCTACAATACGGCCATTGAAGCATGCGTCGTTTTCATGTGATAAGTTATCACAAACCTGCAGCAAACAAAACTTCTTTTAGCCCTTTATTAGGCTGGGTTGCATATATGCAATTTACCGATTAAAATAAAATATTTTTCAATATACACCGCGAAAGTGAAAAGTCCTTATTTAATGATTATCTGCAACAAATATAATTTATTCATTTTGTAGTCTGGCCACTCTCTACTGTGTGTTGTGCAAATCATTTGTTCACTTTCCCGCCAATTTTGTAAGAAAGAGAAGTAAACTTTGCTGCAGGTCACGAAATTTATATTTTTGTTAAAGTGAAGGTTAAATGGTTAATAAAACTACACTATTGGAAAGGTTAGTTGATCTATTTTTCATGTTTTATCTAAATTCGCTCGTATTCGCATTCGCATTCGGACGTGTTTTTTTTTGCTGTCAAACTAACATTGGTTATTTTACCCTTCCTGCGCCTTGTTATCAAATAATTTTGTTTGCAAACTAACAATACCTGTGCTATACTTCGGAGTGTTTAGTCACAGTGTACTAACATTTAATAAGTTACAATTTAATTGTGGTGTTTTAATATTTCAACAATTTGTGAGGTCTAATTTTCTGTTTGTGAGAGCTTACAGTAAATTTGTGTTTTGTTTTGAACTGCTACAGCACATTGTTGGTATATCATTACATATCGCGCTCTTTCCGATCTCGCGCACTTTCCGCTCTCGCGCTCTTTGTGCTGTGTTTTGTTGTTGGCTGTTTTGGCTATTCATTTCTCTGCTTTCGTCACGCCCGCAATTGTGATTTTGTGCTTGCTGTTTTTCTGTAAGTAGATATCAGCATACTAATACCCTGTTATTAACACAAATTTTATTGTTATTTAAATTTTTGGTTTCATTTAATTTTTATTTACTTTAAAAACCTGCAGTATGTTTGTCTGCTATAATCAAAAATGCCGTGTACCAGCAAGCGCAAAAATGGGTTTCGTTTGCTGCTGGCTCTGTGACTATGTTTCACATGAAAAATGTGCTGGCTTCACCGGCCGTATAGTCGACCTAATTGGCTCAAAATTTGGCTTAAGATGGACATGTAAGTCATGCAGGGATGTTGAAAGGGATGTTGCGGGATTCATACATCAGACGAAGCAACGCTTTGGTCATCTATTCGCAGGTTTCAAAAAACTTGCGGATAGTTTCGCAACTTTGGACTCTGGGTTTAAGGGCATGAAGCCTTTAACCGAGTCTTCAAAGCGTAAAAAAGCTAATACTCGTTTGTCCATTGGCCCTAACGAACTTGATGTCCCTGCACTGGTCAACAACTCGTCTGTTCCGAATAATCTAATGTCATTTACATACGTCTCCCACCCCTCGACACTCGTCAGCGTCAATGATTGCCAACAATGACATTGTTCCCATGGATGTCATTTGTTCAGATCGCGTTTCAGTCTCGGTACCGGCAGTAGTTGTTAATGTTGCAGAGACTCAACATGATCAACTTTCTGCTGTACCTAACGTTCTACCAGCTAGTACAGATGCTCCTATCTCGACTTCTGCTACAGTTGCTCAGAACACTATAGTAGGTGTCCCACCTATAAAACAAATTTTTGTTTCTAGGCTTGCCCCTAGTACGTCATCTGACGACATTAGGACCTTTATTCGGTCCAAAATTCAAGCATCATTAAAGGTGGAAAAATTTAAATTTCATATGAACGGGAAATCGCATCTTTCAAAATAAGTGTTCCTGCCGATCATTTTAGTAAAGTTTGCTCTAAAGACTTTTGGCCGGAATACTTAATTATTAAAGAGTATGTAAATAAAAAGAAAAATCGGCCACCGATTTTACTTCCAAATGTTACCACTAATTCCTCTAAGCCTCAAACTCCATCTGATAGATCAAAAAACTAACTTCTCTCCTGCTTGGCTATCAAAATGTAAGAGGCCTTTGTAGTAAACTTAATAATGTTTATTTAGATAGCTTAAATTTTCCTTTTCATGTCATTGCCTTCACTGAAACTTGGTTAAGGCATGATATTCTGAATACTGAAATCTTTACTAACAAATTTTCTGTCTATAGACGTGATCGCATGCAGCGTCGTGGTGGTGTACTTATCGCTGTCGATGCTGATATCTCTTCTGAGCACATAGATTTAGGTAGTGATTTAGATATCGAATTTGTAGCTGTAAAACTAATTTATTGTAGTTTTAGTATCTTTATCACCTGCTCATATATATCTCCTGCCTCAGATAACTCTCTGTATTTATCCCATTTTTCTGTAATCAATAGTATTTTTGAAATGCTTTCTGATCGTGATTTCTTAATAGTTCTTGGAGATTTTAATATTTCTGGAATTTCGTGGCTTTCGTCATGTGAGTCCAACGTATTGAATCCTTCGTCAACTCATGTCTTTGTTGATAGCCTTTTTGATATAGCTTTGTCTTAAACCAATTCTATACCAAATTGTCTAGGTAAAATGCTGGATCTGATTTTCGTTTTGGATCCCAATACCTGCACGGTGTCCAGATCAAATCCTATTTCCTCACCTCCTACTCTGGAGGTGTTGATTGACTTACCAACAAGTATTACGGATGCAGGTGTTTTACCGGAGAAGCGAGTTCGTTGTTTTCGGAAGACCGATTTTAAAAAACTTTCTTTGCTTCTTTCGCGTACTGACTGGTCCCAACTTTCTTCGTGTATTGACCTGGACAAGACAGTTGAAATTTTTTATTCTACATTAAACTCTCTGTTTGATGCTTGTGTTCCCTTTGGTACTCCACAATTGTCTAATAGACCGTTATGGTTTGCCAAAGAACTAACAAAGTTAAAGAATAAAAAATCAAAGCTTTATAAAAAATATAAGGAAACTGGCTCTCTCTTATATTTTTCTCGCTACACTGTTGCTCGTTCCGATTTCTCCACGCTAAATAATCTTTGCTACAAGGATTATTTGAAAAAGTGCAGACTTACGTTTCAGCGTGACCCGAAACGCTTCTATGACTTCGCCAATTCGAAGCGAAAGACGTCAACCCTTCCCACAACATTATTTATTGATAAAAAGACAGCTTTTAATGATCGTGGCATTGCCGATCTGTTTGCTGATTTTTTTCAAACGACCTATTCCACATCAACTTTTTATAAAGCCCAGTCTTATCCGTATCAAGTAAACCAAGTGAATTGCATTTTTGGTCCCTTACTTTCTGAAAGTTTACTCTTACATGAACTTAAGTCATGTAAACCAGTTTTTTCTTCTGGCCCTGACGGAGTTCCTTGTTGCATCCTTAGGTTCTGTGCAGAGGGACTTTGTAAACCACTTTTAAAATTATTTGAACTGTCTGTAGAGTTGTGCTCTTTCCCTAATCTTTGGAAAGAGTCTTACTTTATACCTCTCTTGAAAAAAGGAAATAAATCCAACGTTCAAAACTATAGAGGTATCTCCAAGTTGTCTGCTATTCCCAAAGCATTTAAGAAACTAATAACTTCTCAACTGCAACACTGCTGTAAATCTATAATTTCACCCTACCAGCATGGGTTTGTGAAATGTAGGTCTACTACCACTAACTTATTAGAATTCTCATCAATTGTTATTGAAGGGTTCCAATCAAAAATGCAAACGGATGTCAATTACACTGATTTCAGTAAGGCTTTTGATTCTGTTAACCATAGTCTCTTATTATACAAGCTCAATCTTCTTGGATTTCCACAGAACTTAATTTTGTGGATATCTTCATATCTTACATGTAGAATTCAAAGAGTATTTTACAAGGGCTCTGTGTCCAAGACTGTCCAAGTCACTTCCGGCGTACCCCAAGGAAGTTATTTTGGCCCATTGCTGTTTACATTATTTATAAATGATCTACCGACCGTTATATCATAGTCTCGCATACTTATGTATGCAGATGATGTTAAGATTTGTCTGACTTTTAATGATCCCATATATAGCCTCAGATTGCAATCTGACCTTGATTGTTTTCAATCGTGGTGTGCTATAAATTTATTAAATCTTAATTGCAATAAATGTAAACTTATAACATTTTTTAGGGGTATTCTCCACTTAAATAATTATCATCTTAATGATACTCCACTTGAGCGAATAGAGTTAGTAACTGATTTAGGTATCCTTCTTGATTCAAAATTAAAGTTTGATAAGCATATTTTGGCTGCCTCTAATAGAGCCATGGGTGTCCTTGGATTTATTAAACGTTGGTCAAAGGAATTTAACGATCCCTACATTACTAAACACTTGTACATCTCACTGGTTCGTCCTATTCTTGAGTATGGATCTAATATCTGGTTCCCCCAGTATAGGGTTCATCAAGATAGGCTTGAATCAGTGCAGAAACAATTTCTTCTTTTTGCTCTTCGTAGTCTTAGCTGGAATCCCACAATTAGATTGCCTTCGTATCGTAGTAGACTTTTATTACTAAACCTTCCTTCTCTTTCTGACCGTAGAACTATGCTAGGTGTAGTGTTTCTACATAGACTAATCATTGGCGCAATTGACGCATTGCAGTTGATAAGTCAGATTAGCTTTGCCGTTCCGGTCAGAACGACTAGAAATTTCCTTCCCCTCTCACTTTTCCATTGTAGTACTAACTATGCCAGTCACAATCCCTTCCGTATTTTATGTGTAAATTATAATAACTTTTCTAGTCTTGTTAATAATACTAACACTACCTTAGAAATTAAAACATTTCTCCTAGATACATTAGCTCGTATTTAAGAATAGTTCTAATTATTATTATTAGTAGTAATAGTATTATTGGTATTATTTTATTCTTTTTATTTATACAATTTGGTTGTTTTGTCTGTGTTAAGTGTTCGCGAAATCCGTTCCCGCACGTTATGCGGTTGCCCCTCGGTCGGATGGGCGGGTGGTCGTGTCTGCCTAGGTCCGCGCGTTAACAAGCCTGAGCTTGGTGTCGCTGGGCCACTTGATCGTACTGCTGTTAGTACGTCAACGTCCAAGATATTAAGTTTCTTATTGTATTTTATCCGTGAATTGTGGGTATTGTTGTGCTGCAGATATGCATCAAAATACATTTCTGAGTAGAATTTTTCTTCTCAGTTTTTGATGCAGTTATGCAATACACACTTGTTTTCGTGTTTACTATAATGTCTTGTGTCCATTTATTTATTGTTTTGTGTTTTGTGTTCAACTTTGTTGATTACATTTTGTGTTTTAAAAGATGTTTTTCGTTCTTAGCAAAAATGTCAGAAAAATGGTTAACGCCGTCGCAAATCGCCAGTATTTTTATACCTACCCAAAGGGTAGAATGGTATTATAACTTTGTGCCGACCGAAAATGTATGTAACAGGCAGAAGGAATCATCTCCGACCCCATAAAGTATATATATTCTTCAGCGTCAGCAGCATAGACGATATAGCCATGTCCGTCTGTCCGTATGAGCACCTAGATCTCAGAGACTATAAGAGCTAGAACAACAAATTTTCGGGATAGTGTGTCTTATTGTTGCAGATCAAGTTTGTTTTTGATTTTGGTCTCGCCCCTTTCCGCCCACGCAAATCGATAAAAATCGAAAATTCAATTTTGGTACGCACAATACTAATCATCATTTTAATAATATATGAAAACTTGGTTACAATCGGATAAAAAACACGGAAGTTATTAAGAAATTACTTTAACAAGGCGTAATCACGTACAGCTGCTGCTATTAACCAACTAAAGTGCCGCCAAGTTAATAATTTCGAACAAAGAAAATTTTGGTATATTATTTTGGTATATTTTTAGTATATTTTTTTAGTATTTTTTCAGTATATTTTTGAAAAATATAATATTTCAATAATAAAATTGGGTGGCGGGTATCTCACTGTCTATCAAGCTCGACAGTAGCTTTCTTACTTGTTAATAATGTGGATAGCGAGGATGATCTTGACGTTTCTGCTGATGACGAAAGCAATTATTCTCCAAATGAAGAAGATCTGGATACCACAGAAGACGAAGATATCGAAAAGGGTGAACGTAGTACAGATTTTAATCATTCAATTAATTTTTTTAATGGGGTCGCAGACGTCTCCTTCTGCCTGTTACGCACGTTCGTACAAACGCAAAAGGTCATGATTTTTTTTAAATCCATGACCTAAAAACAAAGGAGGTGGGAAAAAATTAATAAAATAATTAAATAAATAAAACGTTTATTTAAAAATTATGTCAGTGTGTAAATCAGATTATCAAAAACTACGAGAAACAGTAAACATTGGTGATAGAGATATTATAGAGCAAAAATAGATAATGATAGATATGATAGAGCAAATCCATCACGAATAAGTGATTGTACTAGTCAGTGGCAACAGATTCAATAATATTTTGTCAAGTGTATCTGAAAGAGCTAAAAATTTTTAAAAGAAGAAACACTAAGAGCATAGGCCGTCAGCCGTCAGAGGAAGCAAGGGGATCAACACGTAATTCCAGTATTGACTGGGGCACGTGCCGTCCTTGGTCTTACTGTCGGAAGTCCGACTATACTCTCCACATGAGGGCGCCTGGAAGTAGGCCCCTAGAACGGGCATGTATCTGCTAGAGGTGCTCACTAATTGTAGTCGGGTGAAGATCGTGAATCTATAAATCACCCCAATCCAAAGTGGAACAGCATACGCTGATGGATGCATGGCCGGGGGGTAGCCCGGTCTCTAGTATGCGGACTCTGGATACCTGTCGCCCTCCAGTTTCATTTAGACCTTCCACGGTATGCGGTCTATGCCGTGGATAACCTTCCCTTCCCGCCAACTCGTGGGATCAATCTTATGGATCAACAAAAAAATATAGAAAAATCTGATACGGCTTCAAAAGTATCATCCCTGGGCGATGGCTTCACTGCAGCCAGTGGGCTTGTGGCTTCCACACCCAATACTACGGGTCTCCACTCTAGTATTTTAGGGGCTCCAGATAGACCACGAACTCCCTGGGACACAGGGTTCGCTAGTGCTGAACTTCCGTCCAGTAGCGGTTCAGTCCGGCAGCAACCCGTCGAGGTATTGTCCTCTGACGAGGAAGCTGACTGCGACCGAATCAGCTTTGCTGACGATGCTTCCTTACGGAAGCATTCTCTCAGATCCAGTTGCCGCGGCTGAAATCTAAGGACGCCTTTATTAAACTGAAGAGCCGTGAGAAGAAGCTTTTTAAAGCTGCACTCGCAAAAGGTTCGAACCGAACGGAAGCTCTAACTATCGCCTCTACGCCCCCCGTTAACACCAAGGCTAAACGGACGAGCGCTGACGATACCATCGTCGAGCCCACTAGCTCTTCAAAGAGGCCCAAAATGACTCATAAGGAGTCCACGAAACCAATCTTCAGCCAAGTGGTTAGCAGCGTGATATTGGGCTTCACTTCGGCTGATTCATCTAAACCCCTCTGAGCAGAGCAGTTGGCTACTTTGAAATCCAATATATTAAAAGGGGTGCTGTTGCACTCCACACCAGATGTTAGCCCAGGTTTCGAGGGCTGTATACCCCGAAATGAGTGGCTGCTTTTGGTGTGCGAGGATAGCAGCACTGCCAATTGTGTCAGGGAAGCTGTTGGACACATCAGGTCCAACAGCGCCCTTGACGTCAAATTGCTGGAGGAAACGGAGTTCCCCAAGGCTCACCTCATTAGAGGTTACTTTCCCAGTAGCGATGAGTTTACTCCTGAGACCATCCTGGAATACATTGGGCTCCAGAATGCCAGCAGCTTCTCCACGAAGGTGTGGCGTGTGGTGCAGCACAGCCTGAACGGCACCACGACTCACCTCGCAATGTTGACTGACGAGGAGTCGTACAGGGCTCTGACGGATTGCCAAGGGAGGGCGAAATTCTGCTTTGGCAGGGTCAAGTTGATCCTTAAGAATTCAGATCCCAAAGCCTCCTCCGCCACCCCTGCTTCATCCTCATTCTCACCAGTGCTACGCCGGCAACGACGTAAGTGGTTGCCTCCGAGATGTCAGCAGTGGCTGACCCTATGGCCTCCATGAGTGATGCGCCGGATGGGTACCCAAGGTTCCTTCTCCTACCTCCACGGCCATCGTGGGCACGGCCCCGAAGGGCCCAACTAGGCGTGTGACATGCGATCACCGTCCGACGACCATCAGAGGTGCCTCGGTCAGGCCCACTGCCAGCACCTCAGGTCGCAACCCACCCGCAAGTGGCCTTGTCACGACCGCCATCAGGAGGGAGAATGAGCAGACTTAAAGTGCTCCAGGCGAACCTGCACCACGCCAGAGGAGCGTCGGCCACACTGTGCAGGGTCGTCTGTAATGATCAAATCAACCTGGGTCTCGTCCAAGAACCATGGTTGATCGGTGGCCAAATACGTGGACTATCATGTGGATCATGTAAGTTGTTATATGACCGTATGGGAGGTGCTCCTCGCACTGCTATACTTTTGGATAACAGTGTCAAACATTTCCCATTAACTAACTTCATCCACAGAGACCTGGTAGCAACGGCTATTCAGGTAGCTACTGCAGACGGTGTCCGGGAAGTTGTGATCGCCTCCGCATACTTCCCGGGCGATGTGGATGATGTACCCCCAGCAGAGGTCCAGCGGCTGGTGGAATTCTGTCATCGCAACAACAGGCCGCTCGTGATCGGCTTGATGCTAATGCACATCACACGATCTGGGGGAGCAGCGACATCAACAAACGTGGTGAGTCCCTCTTAGACTACTTATTGTGTTGTCAATCAGATGTAGCTAACATAGGGTGCAAACCCACTTTTATGAATGCTATTAGGGAAGAGGTTTTAGATCTCACCCCCATCAGCAACTCGATAGCGAGTTCGCTTGTTAAATGGCAGGTTACAGACGAAGAGTCCTTGTCAGACCATCAGCACATCAGGTTTGACCTTCCTGGCCAAATCGAAATTCGCCAAAACTACTTCTGTCCCAAAAAGACTCTATAGATTTCAAAGCAGACTTATTGCTCAACAATCCTAATTCTATCAGTGAGATAGACTTCGCTGCCAATCTGCTCCACCTAAGTCCAGAAGACCCTAAGGGTCAATCGGAAAATTCCGTGTTGCTAGTTGGGACGTCTATAGGGACCCTCTCACCAACTACAACAAAAGCATTAGACAAGCTAAACGCGATGCATGGCACATCTACTGTGGTAGAATAGAATCGTGGCTAGAGGCAACCTATTCTAATGGAATAGGGCTTCTTAAAAGAGCAGATGGCTCGTTCACTCAAGATCGCAGGGAAACACTTGAGCTTCTACTACAAGTCCACTTCCCGGGTTCTGTGGCAAATCCAGATCTCTCCGGTCGCGATGACGCCACTTTGTCACCGGACTCACGCGGATTCAGCCTATCTAGATCCATCTTCGACCCCGAAAAGGTCAAATGGGCTGTAGATTCTTTTACTCCCTTCAAAGCCCCAGAGGGTGACAAAATCTTCCCAGTCCTTATTCAAAACAGCATGGCTCATATTCATGATCCACTGGTCGGCCTTCTTAGAGCTAGTTTTACTTGGGGAGACATACCCATCTCTTGGAGGAGAGTAAATGTGGAATTCATCCCCAAGCAAGGGAATCGTCCGCTTGACCAGCCTAAGTCCTATCGGCCGATCAGTTTTACTTCCTTTCTGCTTAATACGGCGAAGAGGCTTATAGATATTCACATTCGGTGCTCTCTACAGATGTCGACACCTCTGCATCCCACGCAGTTTGCGTACATAGCCGCCAGATCGACGGAGGTCGCTCTCCACAAGTTAGTGGGAAAAATTGAAAGAGCCAAGAACATTGCTTTGTGCTCTTTTCTGGATATAGAAGGTGCTTTTGATAATACCGGCTACGGGTCAATCTCTACTGCTCTAGAACGTAGAGGAACTGCCCGTCCATTGATCCGGTGGATTGAAGCTATGCTCAAACACCAGATTATCACTTCCACCCTGGACTGTACGACTGCTTCCATTAATGCAGTCAAAGGCTGTCCCCAGGGAGGGGTTCTATACCCCCTACTCTGGTCCCTAGTAGTTGACGAACTACTAGTCTTACTCTCCGAGCAGGGCGTTAAAGCTATCGGCTATGCTGACGACCTGGCTCTAATAGTGACCGGGAACTATACCAGCACCGTGACAGAGTTGAGGCAATCAGCTCTGAACACAGTAAGTAGATGGTGCGCAGATGTTGGTCTTAGCATCAATCCCCAAAAAGCTATTATAGTTCCTTTCATTAGGCGCTATTCCGTTGACATTGGTCAACTTTATATTAGCGGCCCTCTGTGGGGCTATCCAACGTGGTCAAATATCTAGGGGTATCCTTCGAGAAAGGACTAAATTGGAACTCCCACCTCAGCAATACCCTCACAAAGGCGACCCATGCCATGTGGGCCTGCAGGAGATTCTTTGGTAGAATCTGGGGTCTTAAATCCTGCACCATCCGGTGACTTTTTGCCATGATGGCCAGACCCATCGTCACCTACGTTGCTATTGTGTGGTGGCCAAAGGTTACGCAGGTCACTGCCATCAGCAAATGCGATAAATTGCACAGGCTGCTGTGCCTCTCGCTGACAGATGCCCTTCGTACCTGTCCCACCGCAGCAATGGAATCGATACTGAATCTGACTCCGCTGCATATCCAAATTAAAGAAGTCGCTGCAATGAGCCTTCTTAGAATGAAGCTCCAATCCGGGCTTCTAGCCACCGAATCAGGATATGCTAGTCTGATCAAAGACATTACTGGCATAGATATCTGCACTAGATCAGATACTATGACTAAGGAACTTTTGTTTGGTGCTCAATTCAGAACCCTCATTCCGGACCGGAAGGACTGGGACACTGGCAACCCCATCAGCGACGCCTACGGTAATCACTGGTATACCGACGGGTCAAAAACTGATCAGAGGGTTGGAGCTGGGATTGTTGGACCCATTTCCGAAACCTCAATTGCTATGGGCAAATGGCCCACGGTCTTCCAATCTGAGGTTCATGCCATCGAGTTCTGCTGCCGTCTGATCCTAGAGAAGGGGATTAGATGAATGAACATCTACATCTTCTCTGACAGTCAAGCCGCCATCTTAGCCCTCTACTCCAAAAGAGTAAGCTCTCGACTGGTAGCCGATTGCTGGAACTGCCTTCAGGGACTGTCTCTTAGTAACAATGTCACCCTTCTATGGGTACCTGGACACTTTGGTATCCAGGGCAATGAGCTGGCGGACGAACTTGCGAGGGTCGGTTCGTCAACCACTTTTTCCGGCCCTGAGCCCTTCTGTGGCGTGGGTTGGTCAACCATTTCGGCTCTTGTGAAATCCTGGGCTGTTAGGTTGACTGATCGCTACTGGCCGAGAAACTAGCTTACTTTCCAGGAGGGATCTTCACCACCTCGTTGGTTATCTTACTGGCCATCATACGGTGAACTATCACCTCACCAAAATGCGTCTGTCTTCCGATGCTGAGTGCAAACTCTGCAAAGAGGACAATGAGACAACCAGACACATTCTGTGCGACTATCCAGCCTTTGTATGGACTAGGAGGAAACATCTGCACATGGATACCACAGATCCCGAGCATATTGTGCGTTCCTCGACGAAAGATCTGCTCTGCTTCATTTTGCCTAGCTAGGGAGAGCTTTATATGCACAAAAGACAACCATGGTCGCAGTGCCGCGCCCCTTCTCTGTTGGGAGAATCCCTTATCATTAATAATAAATAATTAATAATAAGAGCATAATTGAAAGTTCGAAATTTTCAAAACAAACTCAAGTTCAAAAGGTCAAAAATAGAACGCTATTTGCACTTATGCAGTTGCGATTAAAATGGACTAAAACAGACATGTAAAGATTACGCCATAGCGCCGTTAATTTTATTCCGGAAGAGATAAGCAGCAATCATTGGAAAGTGTGGATGCAAGGGCTGATGCGAACGTGTGCAGATGTTGTCCTTTTACTTTACTCTGACACCAGTAACAGAACAGTTTAACATTTTTGACTTGCGTCGCTTGTGAAATATATTTGCTATTAGAACACCTCGTGTATATAACGCGATATTAAAATTGTGAAAAAAGGAACTAAAAGCTTTTAATTTCTTCCAAGTGTAGCTGCTTAATTAAGTATTTAGTCTAGTTACGTCAGATGCGGTTCTATTTCATCAACTACAAGTTTATTGTGAAACGTATCAAGTAAAGGTGAATAATTCTTATTTTACAAGTATCATAATACTTATTAGTTTTGCCTCTGACTTGTAGTTTTGTTAAAAGAAAAAGTCTGAGCGGCGCTGAGGCGCTCAGAGAGCGCAAGTACTCCCGCGCCGCGCCGTCAATAATTAGGAGCGATAGATCTATCCATTTTCGCTGTTGAGCGAACTGACATGCGCAATTAAGTGATAGTATCCAGTCCAAGCGGCAAATCGTCTCACAGAAGGGGTCACAAATGGCTCACCGGCCGCGTTAATCTACAAATAGTGTGCTGGAAGAACATGGTCAGAGGAAAGCGTGTTGCAAGAGACGCGCGGAAAATATCGGCAATTAGAAAATCAGCGAAAATGCCGAATTTATAATTCGTATTCTTATAATACACGAATATCTCTGAGCTTTAGAATCATTTATCATTAAGTCTAAGTAACTAACATATGTATATATATCCATGTAGAATTAGCGTACCTAAAAATGAACCTACAGTAGTCGCATACACAGTCATTTGATCGCAGGCATGTAAATGTTTGTCCCCAACAACAGCAACGATGGATTTTGTTAACTGTGAGTAATAACATATATAAGAGAATAATATAGTGTAAAGGTATGCCGTCTGCATAGCCCGTTGTCAGGAAGTATTCAAGTCAGATGCAAGTATTCAAGTGATTGGGTCAAATGTGCTACATCTTGTTCTATAAAAATTTACATTATTTTTACAGGTACAGATAGGGTATCCAACATCTGATATACCCAAACCGACAGTAACCAGATTAAAGCTCGTGGTATGAACCGGTAGCATAGTTATAAGATACGAAGAAAGAGTCCACACCCCATCCGACGAGCTTAAGTCAGAAAAGCTAGAAGTGCACGAACGCCCAGTATCCTATACATTAGAAATACGAATCGTACTTTTCAAGCTCTACACCGCACGCTACCAGTTACGATATTAAATTGACAACGTTTTTAAGTTTTTTGTAATGAAACTGCTGGTGCAGACACTTATGTTAAAACGATCAAAGCATTCAATATCTTCTCTTTTTCATGGCTCACTTTCTTCACGATAAGCATATCAATATTACGCTCTCAGAAACACACCTTACCAACAAATGCAATTTCCCAATAACAGGTTATCTATTTTATGGAATCAATGACCCTGACGGAAACGCACATGTTGGAACCAATATGTTGATTAGAAACCACATCTCGCCCTCCTTTTTGCTATATCTGATAGATTATTATATTACTTCCTTGGAGATCACTTTGTAACAACAGTAGACTTAACACCAGCCAAACACACTGGAAAACTCGACTCAATTTTACAATCCAATAAAAAAACTCATGGTACGCTTGACTACTTTTCGTTAGGCAGACATTCGTTCTAGTCAATCTACTCAAGCAAAATACCTTATTTAATGGGCTTGGCAATCATAAAAAATGTTCCACGCAGCTTAATAAGAGCTGATTTTCTCTCTGATCTGTTATCTGATTTCTCGACCGTTCTTTTTCAAGGTCCAGAAACTATAGAGCATACTAATAGACTCATGACCAAGAAAAGAAACTGGACTTATAATATTAAAAACGAGGTGACCTCCACTTCGCTCCGCTACGCGGAGGTGCGTGGAGGAATGCTTGCTTTGCTCGCTCACCTCTTCCGCCCCCATAGAGCTGCGCGCGCGCTCACCCTCGCGCCCCAGTATCCCCACTCCCTCCACGCCACTTGCGCTCATTTATATATAAGAGAGATAGAGAGAGAGAGAGAGTGATAGTACGCTACGCTTGCTCACCTCTTTGGTATTTTTAAGTATATTTCAAAATGATGCCCGGAGGAGGAGCTCAGCTTTTTCGGTATTTTTTAGTATATTTTAAAATGATTCCCGGAAGAGGAATGACGTTTGCAATTCGGATTTTTTCGATTTGCGTGGGCAGAAGGGGGCGTGGTAAAAATCTAAAACAAACTTGCGTGCAACAATAAGACATACTGTCTAGAAAAATTTGCTGCTCTATCTCTTATAGTCTCTGAGATCTAGGTGTTCATACGGACGGACAGACGGACATGGCTATATCGTCTCGGCTGTTGACGCTGATCAAGAATATATATACTTTATGGGGTCGGAGATGCTTCCTTCTGCATGTTACATACATTTTCGGTCGGCACAAAGTTATAGTACCCTTATACCCTTTGGGTAGGCGGGTATACAAATTAAAACAACCGTTGAGGGAAGCTTAACCTAAGCTCATGCAAGAAAAAAAAGCAACATGACCACAGTCGTTACAAAGAGCAACTATCACCAACCAATAGTAGTAGTACATATGCTTTTGAACTCCCACTTTGCCCTTTGGCTGGACTACAAAGTTCTATTCTAAAATTTTGTCTTGAAACCACTTATGTATGCCTTCCAGATGGGCACCAGTAGTAATTTTGACATCATCCAGTCGAAAATATTGAAAATCATTACCGGGACATCCTGGTAAATCAGAAACGAAAACATCTAAAGAGTCTAGATTAGTCTACCGGTCAGCGATGAGATAGAGAGACATAAGACTTCAGAATTCTTGAAATATTTGACCAGCTTATTACAAATGTCAATAAGATAATAAATATTGTTCCTCAATTTTTTTTAAAGTCATCAATATTAAGGTTGCACACGCACATGAAAGATGTTTATATGAGCTAAAATGCATATCTGCAAATACCAATGCCTTTAAATGTTTGGTGATAATTTGATGATGCGTAGACAAGAATCGCTGGTTTGGTGGTGATCGACGTACTCGTAGTATGCAATATTACTCCCAATAACATTTTATCATTTGCAATGGTGATTAGAATAATATCAAAGTGTTTTGGCTCTCACGAAGGTGTATATTTATTGGATATATTGGGTGCTTATACTGTTCAAATTGAGTATTGTGCTGTGCGCACTTTGTAGATTTTAACAAACAATTTCTTCTTTTTGCTCTTCGTAGTCTTAGCTAGAATACCACTATTACCTATTACTACCGATACCTTCGTATCGTAGTAGACTTTTATTACTAAACCTTCTCTATCTCACCGTAGAATTATGCTAGGTGTAGTGTTTCTACATAGACTAATCATTGGCGTTCCGGTCAGAACGATTAGAAATTTTCTTCCCCTCTCTCTTTCCCGTTGTAGTACTAACTATGCCAGTCGCAATCCTTTTCGTATTTTATGTGTAAATTTTAATAAATTTTCTAATCTTATTTATAATACTAACACTACCTTTCAAATAAAAACATTACTTCTACAAACTATAGCTCGTAGTTAAGAATAGCTCTTATTATTATTAGTATTATTTTTATTATTACTATTTTGTTGTTTTCTCTGTGTTAATTGTTCGCGAAATCCGTTCCCGCACGTTATGTGGTTGCCCCTCGGTCGGATGGACAGGTGGTTGTGCCTGCCTAGGTCCGCGCGTTAACAAGCCCGAGCTTGGTGTTGCTGGGCCACTGCCGTTAGCATGTCAACGTCCAAATATATAAAAAAAAACAAGTATGAAAGCTACCGTCGAGTGTGCTCGACTGTGAGATACCCGCCACCCAATTTTACCATCGAAATACATTTTTAAAATATATTTTTCAAATATATACTGAAAAATATACTAAAAATATACCAAAACAATATTCCAAAATTTTCTTTGTTCGAAATTATTAGCTTTGTGGCACTTTAGTAGGTTTATTGAACACCATTATTGTGTCACGGAGTGACATAGCAACTAGCTAGGTGCAGCTGCTCCCGATTACGCCTTATAAAAGTAATTCTTTAATAACTTCTGTGTTTTTTATCTGATTGTAACCAAATTCTCAGAGATCATTAAGATTATGATTAGTATTGTGCGTACCAAAAGGTTTAAAATCACGCTTAAAATTTTTTTTTTTTGATTTACGCACAATACTAATCACCATATGGTAGTCTTGTATAAATCAATGTCACAGACATTTCTAACCCTATAAAATAAATATATAGTATATGATCTAAATAAGCATTAACAGGCGAGTCGATTCGGCTCTGTTCGTCTGTCTCTCTGTATGAAAACGTACATCTCAGAGACTCTAAAAGCTAGAGCATCCAAATTTGGTATGTAGGTCCCTATATCACATATGCAGATCAAGTTTTTTTCATTATTGGCAACTATTTAAAATATATTATTTTATATTACTATTCGTAATTTGTTATTTGGCGTGGTTAAAATAGGTTTTAGTGTGCACGTGATTCTTTTTGAATTTGGTGATATGCACGGTTAAGATCAAATGGGGCAAAGATCTTTTCCACTAAGATTAGAAGATAAAATTTGCGACTTCTACTGCTTTTAATTTGTCGGTAGTAAGTAACCTGATTTTGCAAAAGTTGGTGCCTTTTTGTATAAATGCAGCGTGTGCTGACTGATAATCTTGACTTAGGAGCTGAAGCGATAAGTTGCGTGATACTCATAAATTGATCCAAAAGTTTTGCAAAAATTGACAAAACGTACTTTTGATCGATCTAATCCAAGATCCATCATGATACGCGTTGATCATGTTATTTGTTGCAAAAGGTGGATTTTCATCTGAAATAGGTATGCGCCCGCATCAATGCTAAATTTATTTTATTTCAATGGTATGAGAGGTGTGTTTATTTAGATGTACTGTTTACTTCTATTTGGAGTTTTAAAAATATGTTTAGCCTTTTCTTGTCGATGGTGGTGCTTAATTATTTGTGTAAGTTTTGTTAAAAATGAATGGATTCTGACAGAGCTGAGCTTTTTCTCCAATCTTGCTATTATTATAGCAATAATAATAGTTGTTGCTTTGTTGAGGATTGTGGTTACGACTGTTACTGCTCGACAACTGTTCTCCCTTTTATGTAGAAGCCCATGGAATTGCATATCAGGACCACCCCAATCTCTTTGATGGATGCCAATCAGTATGCATACATTAAGGTTCTCAATATCTCGACTGCTTTCAACAACGTTTCCAATTAGGTCGTTATAAAGGCTTTCGAGCTATTTCCTTATTGTTCTTATTGTGTTCAGTACGGATATAGTCAACATTTGGAACTGCTTCATTATCAAGGAAAGTGAAAAGATCAATGCTTTACGACATAGTACTGGAATGCGATAGGTTTCTGCGGAAATTTGATGATACATATACTGATTTTCGTGAATATCAAATATTAAAATATTTTCGATTACACACGAGGGCGGTTAGAAAAATACTGTTGGTACGGTTATGTCCCGGCTTTGGACTCTGACCAATTGTAGTCGGGGGAAGATAAAATAAAACAACGAGTGTGCGGATATGTACCTGATGCTCTCTACTTTTAAATAGACTTCCCCGTCTACTCGTGAGTTCAAATGTGAATCGAAAATACTTAAATATATAGCCGCAAGCCAAATAATGGAGTTATTGGGCTGCTGGCTTTCATCGCCAATTGTTCTGCTCTTTACTGTTTAGTATTGGAGGATCCGGTATTAATCCCATTGGGCAATGGGTTGAAGAGTGCTATATTTGAAGTCGCATCAAAAAGGTCTGTTCTATAAGACACAAGCGCCCAGATCCGGAAATTGCGGAAGAAGATTTTTAAGGCTTGGTGTCGTACGTCTACGAATATTAAAGAAACAAATAAGAAAGCTACAGTCGAGTTTGCTCGACTGTGAGATAACCGCCACCCAATTTTACCATCCAAATATTATATTTTTCAAAATATACTGAAAAAATACTAAAAAAAATATACTAAAAAATACCAAAATAATATATCAAAATTTTCTTTGTTCGAAATTATTAACTTTGCGGCACTTTAGTTGGTTTATTGAACACCATTATTATGTCGCGGAGTGTCATAGCAACTAACTAGTCAGCACTAGCAGTTGCACGTGGTAACGCCTTATAAAAGTAATATCTTAATAACTTCTGTGTTTTTTATCCGATTGTAATTAAATTCGGAGAGATCATTAAGATGGTGATTAGTATTGTGTGCACCAAAATTGAACGTTCTAGGTTTAAAACGACGCCTGCAATTCGGTTTTATTCGATTTACGGGGGCGGGAGGGGGCGTGGCCAAAATCAAAAACAAACTTGATCTGTGTGCAACAATAAGACATACTGTCGCGAAAAATTTGTTGCTCTATCTCTTATAGTCTCTGAGATCTAGGTGTTCATACGGACAGACGGACAGACGGACAGACGGACATGGCTATATCGTCTCGGCTGTTGACGCTGATCAAGAATATATATACTTTATGGGGTCGGAGATGCTTCCTTCTGCCTGTTACATACATTTTCGGTCGGCACAAAGCCATAATACCCTTCTACCCTTTGGGTAGGCGAGTATAAAAACAAGGTTTCATTTTGGCTGACCACACCACAGTGCACTGAGCTTTAATCCCTGTTTCGAGGGCTGTGCGCACTGGTTCTATAGGTCACACCCTGACATTAATTCGCTGAAGTTTATGCTATTGGAGGAAGCAGAATTCCTGAGAGCTCACCTCGTTAAATGTTATTTTTCTAATAGTGCGGACACAACATCTTCCACGATTTTAGCGTCTCTGCCAAAATGAACTTTTAACACCGCATTGACAGGCGGTCCACCACACCATAAGTGACGACACATCTCAGACTCCACGAGCAAGAAGGCATCTACCCAGGAGAGCACCGTACAACGTGCGAGAAAGACGCAAAGAGTAACTGCAGATGTTATTTGCAGACTAAATGTTAAAATGATCGTGACTAGCATAATGAGTATTACATCGGGAGTGGGAGAGAGAAACCAAATTTCTGGTTATTCTGACACGAACGGCAAAGCTAATCTGGCTTGTCAAATCCAACAAATCAATTTCATTACCAGAGTTCATTGGTTAGAAAGAGAAAGAAGGTTAAGTACTAGTCAATTGCATTGATATGGAGGTAATCTAATAGAAGGCTTCCAGGTTAAACCAAAGAGTCAATTCAAGAAATTGTGCTTGCACTGATTCTAGCCTATCATGATGTATCCTATATTAGGGACACCAGATTATATGCTTATACTCATGTATAAACTAGTGAGATTTACAGATGTTGCGGTATGTATAGATCGCTAAATTTATTTCACAAACGCTTAAGAAATCTAAGAACACTCTACTGATGACATAAATTTATATTTTTCATGATTTAGACTTGGGCCGTCAGCCATCAGAGGCAGCAAGGGGATCAACATGTAATCCCAGTATTGGGTGGGGCACGTGCCGTCCTTGCTCCTAGTGTCAGAAGAGCTGCTATACTCTCCACGCGAGGCCTGCTGGCCCCTAGCACGGTCATGTCTCTGAAAAAGATCATCTTGGGCGTTGACGTACTAACGGCAGTACGATCAAGTGGCCCGGCGACACCAAGCTCGGGCTTGTTAACGCGCGGACCTAGGCAGACACGACCACCCGCCCATCCGACCGAGGGGCAACCGCATAACGTGCGGGAACGGAGGTCGCGAACAATTAACACAGACAAAACAACCAAATTGTATTAACAAAAAGAATAAAACAATAATAATAATACTATTACTACCAATAATAATAATTAGAACTATTCTTAAATACGAGCTAATGTATCTAGGAGTAATGTTTTAATTTCTAAGGTAGTGTTAGTATTATTAACTAGACTAGAGAAGTTATTATAATTTACACATAAAATACGGAAAGGATTGTGACTGGCATAGTTAGTACTACAACGGGAAACTGAGAGGGGAAGAAAATTTCTAGTCGTTCTGACCGGAACGGCAAAGCTAATCTGACTTGTCAACTGCAATGAGTCAATTTCGCCAATGATTAGTCTATGTAGAAACACTACACCTAGCATAGTTCTACGGTCAGAAAGAGAAGAAAGGTTTAGTAATAAAAGTCTACTACGATACGAAGGCAATCTAATTGTGGGATTCCAGCTAAGACTACGAAGAGCAAAAAGAAGAAATTGTTTCTGCACTGATTCAAGCCTATCTTGATGAACCCTATACTGGGGGAACCAGATATTAGATCCATACTCAAGAATAGGACGAACCAGTGAGATGTACAAGTGTTTAGTAATGTAGGGATCGTTAAATTCTTTTGACCAACGTTTAATAAATCCAAGGACACCCATGGCTCTATTAGAGGCAGACAAAATATGCTTATCAAACTTTAATTTTGAATCAAGAAGGATACCTAAATCAGTTACTGACTCTATTCGCTCAAGTTGAGTATCATTAAGATGATAATTATTTAAATGGAGAATACCCCTAAAAAATGTCATAAGTTTACATTTATTGCAATTAAGATTTAATAAATTTATCAACAATCAAGGTCAGATTGCAATCTGAGGCAATATATGGGATCATTAAAAGTCAGACAAATCTTAACATCATCTGCATACATAAGTATGCGAGAGTATGATATCATTAATCTATAAATCACCGCAATCCAAGACGAAACAGCATACGCTGATGGGTACATGGCCGGGGGGTAGCCCGGTCTCTAGTATGCGGACTCTGGATACCTGTCGCCCTCCAGTTTCATTTAGACTTTCCACGGTACGTGGGTTATGCCGTGGATGACAATCTCTTCCCGCTTACTCGTGATATCAATTTATGGATCAATTTAAAAATTTAGAAAAGTCTAATGTGACTTCATCCATAGGCGATATCTTTAATACCAGCACTGCAGTCAATGCCGGTTCAGTCCGGCAGCTACCCGTCGAGGTATTGTTCTCCGACGAAGAAGCTAACTGCTACCGGATCAGCTTTGCTGACGACGCTTCCGTGGTCTTTAAGAGGTCAGGCCTCACGGAAGCAGGCTGTCAGATCCAGTTGCTTCGGCTGGAATCGAGGGACGCCTTTGTGAAATTAAAGAGCAGCGATAAGAAGCTTTTTAAAGCTGCACTAGCGAAGGGTTCGAGCCGAGCGGAAGCTCTCGTTATCGCCACTGCGCCTCCGTTTACACCACTGCAAAACGGACGCGCGCTGAGGAAACAATCGCCGAGGCCACTATCTCTTCAAAGAGGCCTAAAAAACTCATAAGGAGTCCACGAAGCCACTCTACAGCCAATTGTTCAGCAGTGTAAAATTAGGCTTCGGCTGACTCTTCTAAGCCCTTATGGACACATCAGGTCAATGAGCGTTCTTGACGTAAAACTGCTAGAGGAAACGAAGTTTCCCGTGGCTCACCTCATTAGAGGTTACTTCCCCAGTAGCGCTGAGTTCACTCCCGCCACTATCCTGAAATACATTGGGCTCCCGAACGCCAGCAGCTTCTCTACGGAGCTGCGGCGGGTGGTGCAACATAGCCTGAACGGCACCACGACTCACCCCGCAATGTTGGTTGACGAGGTGTCGTACAGGGCTCTGACGGAGTGCCAAGGGAGGGTGAAATTCTGCTTTGGCATGGTAAAGTTGATCCTTAAGAACTCAGATCCCAAAGCCTCCTCCGTTACCCCTGCTCCATCCCCTTCCCCACCAGTTCCCTCTCCAGCCAGTGCCCATCCGGCAACAGCGCCAGTGGTTCCCTCCGAGATGTCAGCATTGACTGACCCTGTGGCCTCCACCAGCGCTACAGCCGGATTGGTACCTAAGAATCGTTCCCCAGCTACACCGCCCATCGTGGTCACGACCGCGAAGGGCCCAATTATGCCTGTGACTTGTGGTCGCCGTCAAAAGAGGTGAAAGGTGCAGCTCGCACTGCTATACTATTAGATAAAAGTGTAAGACATTTTCCTTTAACCTACTTCATCCTCAGAGACCTGGTGGCAACGGCTATTAAGGTAGCAACTTCCCGGACGGTGTCCGGGAAATTGTGATCGCCTCTGCATACTTCCCGGATGTTGTGGATGAATTAGCCCTCGCACAGGTTCATCGCCTAGTAAAATTCTGTCGCCGCAACAACAAGCCGCTCGTGATCGGATGTGACGTCAACAAACATGGTGAGTCCCTCTTAGACAACTTATTGTGCTGTCAATTGGATGTAGCTAACATAGCGTGTTAACCCAATTTTACTAACGCTATTATGGAAGAGGTTTTAGATCTCAAAATAATCAGCAACTCAATAGCGAGTTCGCTTGTCAACTGGCGGGTCACAGACGAAGCCACCTTGTCAGACCATCAGCACATCAGGATTAACTTTCCTGGTCAAGTCGAGATTCGCCGAAGCTCCTTCTGTCCCAAAAAGACGAATTGGAAGCTTCTCAAAGCCTCTATAGCTTTCAAGGTTGGTTAGCAATTCTAAGTCTAGCAGAAGGATAAAACTTGCTGCCAATCTGCTCTAAGATGTGCTTATTAAATCCTTCGAGGACAGCTCAGCCCAGAAGTCCCCAAAGGTCAACCGTAAAATTCCATGTTGGAATGAGTAGAAGGAGGTTTACCACATAGCACCTACCACCCACCATCTACCATCTACCATTTACCATTTACCATTTACCATTTACCATCATACTTTAATTAACAGAGTAACACAAAATAAATCTCAATATTTTTCAGATACTTGCCTTATCCGTATCAAGTAAACCAATCTAATTGCATTTCTAGTCCCTTAGTTAATTTTACGTATCTATAAATCTTGTATAGAAGTATTATCTAGAGTTTTAATTCCTCATTGCTGAATGGTTAGACACTAAGTCGAGGGACTCTATAAATTAATTTTTTTTAATTATTTGAGTTAATTTATGGAAGAGTTTTATATTATTTTTTTTTTTTCAAAAAAGGCTATAAATTGACTGATGAATACTTTAAAGTAGTCTCTAAATTCTT
The DNA here is from genome assembly GCA_018150935.1 of Drosophila pruinosa. Taxonomy (NCBI): domain Eukaryota; kingdom Metazoa; phylum Arthropoda; class Insecta; order Diptera; family Drosophilidae; genus Drosophila; species Drosophila pruinosa. Next base: position 203,106 of record JAECWR010000073.1, on the reverse strand, counting down.
TGCTTTTCCCAAATGGCTTAAAAATAATTGAAACTTCTCTATTCCAATACTGCTGTAAGTCCATAATTTCATCCAACCTGCACTGGTTTATCAAACATATAAATACTAACTTTCAGTAAACTAAGACTTTTCATCAATTGTTATTAGTGGTTTCTAATCTTTTTGATTCTTTGATTCTTTCTTTTATTCCGTCAACCATAGTCCTTTATTATATAAACTCAATCTTCTTGGATTTCCACAAAACTTAATTTTGTAGATATCTTTATATCTCTCATGAAGAATTTAAAGAATATTTTACAAGGACTTTTTCTCTATGTCTGTTTAAGTTACTTCCGGCCGTTGCTGTGAATATGATTCATGATCTTCAGTCGGATACTTATGTATGTATTATCTCACCATGATTGTTTCCAATCCCATTTAACGATAAACTCCTTAACAATATACTACCTTTACGAATAGAGTCAGTAACTGGAATAGGTATTCTTCAAAATTAAAGTTTGATTAGAATATTTGGTCTGTTTCAAATAGAGCCATGGGTGTCCTTAAAATTATAAACCGATTTTCATAGAAATTTAATTCTCCCTACATAACGAAACATCTGAATAACTCACTAGTTCGTACTATGCCTAAGTATCGATCTAATATATGCTGTCTCCGATATAGAGTTCTTCACTAAAGGCTTGAAGCTGTGCAGTGTCCTTACTCTTCGTAGTCATAAGTGAAATCTTACTATTAGATTGCTTTCGTATCGAAGTACAGCTTTATTACTAGAGCTTCCTTTTCTTTCTGTCCGTTGATTGATGATAGGTGTTGAGTTACTACATACTAATTATTGATGAAATTGACTCTTTAGAGTTGACAAACCAGATTAGCTTAGCCGTTCCGGTCAGAAGAACTAAACATTTTTTTACTCATCTCTGTATCTGTCTCGTATTGTGATTGGTTGTATTTTTGACTGTGCTCAGTGTTTATACCCGCCTACCCAAAGGGTAGAAGGGTATTATGGCTTTGTGCCGACCGAAAATGTATGTAACAGGCAGAAGGAAGCATCTCCGACCCCTTAAAGTATATATACTCTTGATCAGCGTCAACAGCCGAGACGATATAGCCATGTCCGTCTGTCCGTCCGTCCGTCTGTCCGTCTGTCCGTCCGTATGAACACCTAGATCTCAGAGACTATAAGAGATAGAGCAACAAATTTTTCGCGACAGTATGTCTTATTGTTGCACGCAGATCAAGTTTGTTTTTGATTTTGGCCACGCCCCCTCCCGCCCCCGTAAATCGAATAAAACCGAATTGCAGACGCCGTTTTAAACCTAGAACGTTCAATTTCGGAACGCACAATACCAATCACCATCTTAATGATCTCTGCGAATTTGGTTACAATCGGATAAAAAACACAGAAGTTATTAAGATATTACTTTTATAAGGCATTACCACGTGCAACTGCTAGTGCTGCTTAGCTAGTTGCTATGACACTCCGCGACATAAGAATGGTGTTCAATAAACCAACTAAAGTGCCGCCAAGCTAATAATTTCGAACAAAGACAATTTAGATATATTATTTTGCTATTTTTAGTATATTTCTTTTTAGTATATTTTCAGTATATTTTTATACTATTATATAAATAAAATATTTTGATGGTAAAATTGGGTGGCGGGTATCTCACAGTCGAGCAAACTCGACTGTAGCTTTCTTACTTGTTTTCGTTTGTTTTATCCTGTTTTTACGTTATAAATTTGGTTTAATATTTATCCTAATGGTTTGTTCACTTGTGGGCTTTATAATAATAATTAATCTGTTTTATTATTTTGTGTTTGCGTGGTGCAAATCAATTGCGATTGATTTGCCTATTACTTTCGTTTAACTCTGAGTAAGTGCATTTTGTTGTTGTCCGTTTTTGATTCGGCTACTCATCAGCTTGTGATGTAGCAGTGTTTTTGTTTTGCTTATCGTTCTCCGTTTTAGCTCAGTGCAAATGCATTTTGTTGTTGACCGTTTTCGTTTCGGCGCATTATCGGTCTGTGAAGTGATTGGGTTTGACTGGCGCAGTCTCTGTATTGTAGTTAACTGTAGTGTTTAACTTCTGTTTGTGTTCAAACGAGCGTTGTTTCTCTCCTTGTTTTCTTTTCTTGAGTGCAGTGCCCTGCAGTTTTTGTTATTCAATTCTTAAAACATGTTTGTTTGCTCTATAAAAAATTTGTACTGTCAGTCCGATACTAAGGCTGAATTTATTGACTGTTGGTTGTGTGATAATGTTTGCGTCTTGTCTTGTCGTCAGTCTGAACTGGATATTTAAAAGTTCATGAGACAGACAAGGCAGAGCTTTAGTGCCTTTCGTAGCTCTTTTAATAAGCTTCTAGCAGAATTTAAGACCATGGAGACTCAGTTCAATAATTTAAATTTATTAAAGGTACCGTCGGTGCCTATTGACGTTCCTTCATCTTCAAATGTGGCACAACCCTCTTGCCCATTATTGTTGCCTACTTCTGGTACCCCGATTAATAGTGTTCGTCTAGAGATGCAACTTATGGGCTCCGGCGCCTTCGCCTAGTTCTCCTGCTGTGGTAATCGAAACATTACCAGTTTTTCATTTGCAAGACCTTTTTCTGTTGTTCCTTTAAAGAAACAGCTTTTGGTTTCTCGTCTTGCTCCCGACACTTCATTTGAATATGTTAAATCCTACATTCAATCTTCTCTTTCTTTATATGGTAATATAACTCTTGAGAAATTTGAATTTAGTTATGCCAGGGAGATCTGCTCTTTTACAATACATAAGTTGTGAGGCAGATGCATTTAAATCAATTGCTTTGGTTACTTTTTGGCCGCAAGAAAAAAGAATCGGTCTCCGATTGCACTGCATCCCAATTCTTGTGTTGCTTCATCCTCTAATGTTAACCCAAAAAACTAACACCATCCTTTTTTCTAGCGTATCAAAACGATAGGGGTCTTATTTCTAAGCTTTCTCAATTATTTGTAGATGGTTTTTCTTTTGAGTTCGATATAGTCATCTTTACCGAAACCTGGTTAAAACCCGATATTCCGAATTATTCCTTGTTCTCTTTTAAATTCACCTATTTTAGGTGTGACCGTGATTCACGTGTCAGAGGTGGTGTTTTAATTGCTGTTGGTTCTGACCTTTCGTCCGAATAAATTTCTTGTCGATGGCATGTTGACATCGAACTTGTAAATGTACAAATTTTAATAATAATTTTTAATAATTTTTCAATTTTTATCACTTGTTCGTATATTCCTCCCCAATCCGATATGTTCATTTATAATGATCACCTGCAAAAAAATAAATTTCTTCTCTGCTATCCAATCGAGACTTTTTGTTTGTTTTCGGTGACTTTAATGTGCCTAACGTTATTTGGTTAGACATACCTAATGTTTTGACTCCATCTTGTTTCCATGAATTTATGAATTCAATGTTGGAAATCTCATTAACGCAAGTTAACCTGGTGCGTAATTGTAATGGCCGTATGCTAGACCTTGTCTTTTGTTCTGACCCATCTTGTAGTTCTATTAATCAAATTGCTCCTCTAGTTACCCCTAAAGACCGCTACCATCCCACTATAGAATTTGTTTTCGTCTTACATAATTTTACTGCAATTGTTTTTGAGAGCTCTAGTCTGTACGTACGCTAGTATCGTAAAACAGATTTTCTTAAACTTAATAATCTTATTAGCCATACTGAATGGTCTTAATTGTTCGTTTATATTGACATAATCTGTACTTCTTCTCATTTTTTATAATATTGTGAATTCAATTTTTGAGCAATATGTGCCTGGTGTTAAACTTGTGAGGACTAACCGTCCACCTTGGCTCACTCTTCTTCTGATTTCTCTTGTTATATTATTGCCAGATCTAATTTTGTATCTCATAATTCGCGATATTATAAAAAGTATCTAAATCGCTGTCGTTTACAATTGGCTCAGAACCCTCGACAGTTTTATAATTTTGTATTTATGAAACGTAAATCCTCTTCCCTATGTCATACTATTTCTGTATTACCTAGTTTGCCTTATCAATATAGAATTCAAGCGTCTAATTGCGTTTTTGATCCTGTCATCACAGAAAGTTCGGTACTCAACTTAATTTAATCATCTCGGTGAACTCACCAGATCCTGATGGAGTACCAGGATGTGTACTTAGGTACTGTGTTAGTTTTCTTTGTAAACCCCTTCATAAATTATTTGAATTGTCTGTTAACTCCTGCTCATTACCTCCAATTCGGAAGGAATCGTTTATTATTGCTCTCCATAAGAAGGGTTCAAAGTCCGATGTCAACAATTATAGGGGCATTTCTAAGTTGTCCGCTATTCCTAAGGTGTTGGAGAAAATGATTACGTGTTATCTTCAACATTCATGTAGTTCGATTATTTCACCTTATCAACGTGGTTTTGTGAAAGCCAGATCTACTACTACTAACCTGCTTGAGTTCAATTCGCTCGCATTCGGACGTTTTTTTTTTTTTTGCTGTCAAACTAACAATTGTTATTTTACCCTTCCTGCGCCTTGTTATCAAATAATATTTATTGCAAACTAACAATACCTGTGCTATACGTCGATGTGTTTAGTCACAGTGTAATAACATTTAATAACTTACAATTAATTGTGGTGTTTTAATATATCAACAATTTGTGAGGCTTAATTTTCTGTTTGCGAGAGCTTACAGTAAATTTGTGTTCTGTTTTGAACTGCTACAGCTCATTGTTGGTATATCATTACATATCGCGCTCTTTCCGATCTCACGCACTTTCCGCTCTCGCGCGCTTTGTGCTGTGTTTTGTTGTTGGCTGTTTTGGCTAATCTTTTCTCTATTTTCATCGCGCCCGGGATGTTTTCGTGCTTGCTGTTTTTTCTGTAAGTAGATATCAGCGTCATAATACACAGGGTATTAACACAAATTTTATTCTTATTTCAATTTTTGGTTTAATTTAATTTTTATTTGCTTTAAAAACCTGCAGTATGTTTGTCTGCTATAATAAAAAATGCCGTGTACCAGCAAGCACAAAAATGGGTTTCGTTTGCTGCTGGCTCTGTGACAGTGTTTCATATGAGAAAAGTGCGGGCTTCACCGGAAGTATAGTCGACCTGATTGGCTTAAACTGTGGTTTAAGTTGGACATGTGAGTCATGCAGAGATGTTAAAAGAGATGTTGCGGGATTCATACGTCAGACGAAGCAAGGCTTTGGTGATCTATTCACAGGTTTTAAAAAACTTGCGGATAGTTTGGCAACTTTGGACTCTGGGTTTAAGGGCATGAAGCATTTAACCGAGTCTTCAAAGCGTAAAAAAGCTAATACTCGTTTGTGCATTGGCCCAAACGAACTTGATGTCTCTGAACTGGTCAAGAACTCGTCCGTTCCGAATAATCTAATGTCATTTACGTCTCCCACCCCTCGACACTCGTCAGCGTCAATGATTTCCGACAATGACATTGTTCCCATGGATATCATTTGTTCTGATCTTGATTCAGTCTCGGGACCTGCAGTAGTTGTTAATGTTGCAGAAACTCAACATGATCAACCTTCTGCTGGTACAGCAACGTTCTACCAGCTAGTACAGATGCTCCTATCTCGACTTCTGTTACAGTTGCTTAGAACACTATACTAGGTGTCCCACCTATGAAAGAAATTTTTGTTTTTAGGCTTGCCCCTAATACGTCATCTGACGACATTAGGACCTTTATTCGGTCCAAAATTCAAGCATCATTAAAGGTGGAAAAATTTAACTTCTCATATGAACGGGAAATCGCATCATTCAAAATAAGTGTTCCTGCCGAGCATTTTAGTAAAGTTTGCTCAAAAGACTTCTGGCCGGAATACTTAATTATTAAAGAGTATGTAAATAAAAAGAAAAATCGGCCACCGATTTTACTTCCAAATGTTACCACTAATTCCTCTATGCCTCAAATTCCATCTGATAGCTCAAAAAACTAACTTCTGCTCTCCTGTTTGGTTATCAAAATGTAAGAGGCCTTTGTAGTAAACTCAATAATCTTTATTTAGATACCTTAAATTTTCCTTTTCATGTCATTGCCTTCACTGAAACTTGGTTAAGGCATGATATTCTGAATACTGAAATCTTTACTAACAAATTTTCTGTCTATAGACGTGATCGCATGCAGCGTCGTGGTGGTGGTGTACTTATCGCTGCCGATGCTGATATTTCTTCTGAGCACGTAGATTTATGTAGTGATTTAGATATCGAATTTGTAGCTGTAAAACTAATTTATTGTAGTTTTAGTGTCTTTATCACCTGCTCATATATACCTCCTGCCTCAGATAACTCTCTGTATTTATCCCTTTTTTCTGTAATCAATAGTATTTCTGAAATGCTTTCTGATCGTGATTTCTTGATAGTTCTTGGAGATTTTAATATTTCTGGAATTTCGTGGCTTTCGACATGTGAGTCCAACGTATTGAATCCTTCGTCAACTCATGTCTTTGTTGATCTTTTTGACATTGCTTTGTCTCAAACCAAGTCAATACCAAATTGTGTACGTAAAATGCTTGATCTGATTTTTGTTTAGGATCCCAATACCTGCACGGTGTCCAGATCAAATTCTACTTCCTCACCTGCCCCTACCACCCTACTCTGGAGGTGTTGAATGACTTACCAACAAGTGTTTCGGATGCAGGTGTTTTACCAGAGAAGCGAGTTCGTTGTTTTCGGAAGACCGATTTCTTCGTGTATTGACCTGGATAAGGCAATTGAAATTTTGTATTCTACACTAAACTCTCTGTTTGATGCTTGTGTTCCCCTTGGTACTCCATAATTGTCTAATAGACCGTTATGGCTTATTAAAGAACTAACAAAGTTAATGAATAAAAAGTCAATGCTATATAAAAAATATAAGAAAACTGGCTCTGTCTTATATTTTTCTCCCTACACTGTTGCTCGGTCCGATTTCTCCACGATAAATAATCTTTGCTACAAGGATTATTTGAGAAAGTCCTGATTAACGTTTCAGCATGACCCGAAACGCTTCTATGACTTCGCCAATGCGAAGCGGAAGACGTGAATACTTCCAACAACATTATTTTCTGATAAAAAGACAGCTTTTAATGATCGTGGCATTGCCGATCTGTTTGCTGATTTTTTTTCAAACTACCTATTCCACATCAACTTTTTATAGAGCCCAGCCTTATCCGTATCAAGTAGACCAATCGAATTGCATTTTTATCCCTTACTTTCTGAAAGTTGACGCTTACGGGAACTTAAGTCATGTAAACCAGTTTTTTTCCCTGGCCCTGACGGAGTTCCTAGTTGCATGCTTAGGTTCTGTGCAGAGGGACTTTGTAAACAACTTTTAAAATTATTTGAATTGTCTGTAGAGTTGTGCTCTTTCTCTAATCTTTGGAAAGGGTCTTACATTATTCCTCTCTTGAAAAAAGGAAATAAATCCAACGTTCAAAACTATAGAGGTATCTCCAAGTTGTCTGCTATTCCCAAAGCATTTAAGAAACTAACAGCTTCTCAACTGCAACACTGCTGTAAATCTATAATTTCACCCTACCAGCATGGGTTTGTGAAATGTAGGTCTACTACCACTAACTTATTAGAATTCTCATCAATTGTTATTGAAGGGTTCCAATCAAAAATGCAAACGGATGTCATTTACACTGATTTCAGTAAGGCTTTTGATTCTGTCAACCATAGTCTCTTATTGTACAAGCTCAATCTTCCTGGATTTCCACCGAACTAAATTTTGTGGATATCTTCATATCTTTCATTTAGAATTCAAAGAGTATTTTACAAGGGCTCTGTGTCCAAGACTGTCGAAGTCACTTCTGGTGTACTCCAATTAAGTCATTTAGGCCCATTGCTGTTTACATTATTCATAAATGATCTACCGTCTGTTATATCATACTCTCGCATACTTATGTATGCAGATGATGTTAAGATTTGTCTGACTTTTAATGATCCCATATATAGCCTCAGATTGCAATCTGACCTTGATTGCTTTCAATCGAGGTGTTCTATAAATTTATTAAATCTTAATTGCAATAAATGTAACAATATGACATTTTTCAGGGGCATTCACCATATAAATAATTATCATCTTAATGATACACAACTTGAGCGAATAGAGTCAGTAACTGATTTAGATATCGTTATTGACTTAAAACTAAAGTAAGATAAGCATTTTATCTCTATTTCTAATAGAGTCACGAGTGTCTTTGGATTTATTAAGCTTTGGTCGAAGAAGCTTAACGATCCCAACATAACAAAACATCTTTTTATTTCACTGGTTCGTCTTGTACTGTTTTCCCCAATATAGAGTTCAGCAAGCTTGAAACAGTGCAGAAGCAGTTTCTTCTCTTTTATCTTTGAGTCGTATCTGGAAACCTACATTAAGGTTACCTTCGTATTGTAGTTGACTTTTTTCTTAGCCTTCCTTCTCATTCTAAACGTAGAACTATGCTAAGTGTACTGTCTACATCGACTAATTATTAGTGAAATTGACTTCTCGGAGTTTACAATGAAGATGCCGTTTCGGTCAGAATGACTAGAAATTTTCTCTCTTTCCCATTGTAATACTAACAGTCACTAAGTCACGATCCTTTTTGTATTTTGTGTGCAAATTACAACAATAAGAATTTTTGCTAAAGTGTTTTGCAATACTAACACCACTTTTCTTATGATGAAATTTGGAATTACAACACTTGTCGCGTTTTTAAGTATATTATTGTTTTGTCTGTGTCGTCTTTGTTAACTGATCGCAACCTCCGATTCGCGCACATTATGGGGTGTGACCGTCGTCGGGTGCGTTCTCTGCATGGTCCGAAAAAAAAAATTTTGGATAATACTATGTATAAAAAGCCAATGGTCAATGGTTTCATGGGAAAGTGAATATCGCAGGCAGATGGTAAAGCTTCTAATACCAACTGTAGTCTTTTGTATGTCTGTCTAACTAAAAGTTCAGATGTCAAACCAAGTTTGGTTTTGGTATTTTTCACGACCGTTTCGCGCCCGCAAATCATAAGCTAGACAAGCTTAAAGAAACAATAATGCTTATGATTTCAGTATGACTTTCGCTTTGATGGTTATAGATTATTTATGTTCATATTTAATATACAGATTTATATTTCAAAGTTCGTGCCGCTAACCGTTCTTGTCACCTGAATCTGAATCAGACACATTGCCGCCATGCGATAACGGCTGAAAGCAGATGGTGCTATACCTGTTCAGCTGATAAGTCACTAAATGATATAATCTTAAAAAGTGCAACAATGCTAATAGTTTAGAGGGTGGTATGATTCTGTATGGATTTTGGTATTACTTTTGGAGTTTTCTTTAGGAAAGTGTTGGTATTTTCATGTAAAGTAGTATATTTTGGAGATTGGTCATCGTTTTCCTTGCCCTCACTATAAATTGGTTAGAGATTTGTTACAATCAAGCATTATCTCATTTTTAATGCTTGACTTTATATTGTATTAACCCTTCTAATTATGATACTTACAATAAGGTGACGAATCTAATTTTTGTACTATAATTAACAGACTAACTGTTTTGTGAATGGCTGCCCTCAGAGTGTTTTGCTGCGCTGGTAAGTCGTTACGGCAAGGACATGATCGGCTGGATGGAATGTATTCTACAATCTCAACTCGAATGGGTAGTATATTTATAATACGTCTCTCTGAATATTTTTATTCCAGATGTACCTAGTTCCCTCTTAATGATTATTATGACCTTTGACTAGGATCTTTTCATGATGTCAATGTTAAACGTTAAAACGTTAACGTTAAACGTGGAAGATATAGAAGAAGGAAGGGTCCCGAGTTTAATGTATATTATTTCTCGTAATGCATTTTTATCCACGTTCATCAAAATGAGATGGTGGTTAACTAGCGGCGAGTTGATCGGATGTTACGGGTTATTATTTTAATATAACATAACGTAATTAGAATTGTCTCATACTTCATTTTTGCCCGTGCTCATTAAAATGATATAGCGGCGTGATTGGTTGAGTGGCGAAGCGTTGATCGAATGTTGAAGTTTCAAACGCCGCTCGGAAAAATTTAAGGCTCAAAAAGGCTTTTAAAAAGTATATATATTAAACTATATATATTCTAAATCAGCGTCAACAGCCGAGACGATATAGCCATGTCCGTCTGTCCATCCGTCCGTCCATATGAACACCCAGATCTCAGAGACTATAAGAGACAGAGCAAAATATAGGACAGTGTGTCTTATTGTTGCACGCAGATCAAGTTTCCGCCCACACAAATTGAATAAAACCGAATTGCAGCGTCATTTTAATCCTAGAATGTTCAATTCTGGTTCGCACAATACTAATCACCATCTAAATGATCTCTGCGAATTTGGTTACAATCAGATAAAAACAAGTAAGAAAGCTACAGTCGAGTTTGCTCGACTGTGAGATACCCGCCATATTATATTATTTTGATTGAAAAAATACTAAAAAAAATACTGAAAAAATACTAAAAAAAAAAATTTACTAAAATATACCAAAATAATATATCAACATTATCTTTGTTCGAAATTATTAGCTTGGCGGCACTTCGCGGAGTGTCATAGCAACTAACTAGGCAGCACTAGCAGCTGCACGTGGTAACGCCTTATAAAAGTAATCTCTTAATAACTTCTGTGTTTTTTATCCGATTGTAACCAAATTTTCAGAGATCATTAAGATGGTGATTAGTATTGTGCGTACCAAAATTGAACTAGGTTTAGGTTCTAGGTTTATGGTCTTGCAATTCGGTTTTATTCGATTTACTGGGGCGGGAGGGGGCGTGACCAAAATCATCGTGACCAAAATCGGACAGACGGACATGGCTATATCGTCTCGGCTGTTGACGCTGATCAAGAATATATATACTTTATGGGGTCGGAGATGCTTCCTTCTGCCTGTTACATACATTTTCGGTCGGCACAAAGCCATAATACCCTTCTACCCTTTGGGTAGGCGGGTATAAACACAGAAGCTGTTAAGAAATTACTTTTATAAGGCGTTACCACGTGCAGCTCCAACTAGGTAATTGCTATGACACTCCGTGGTATAATAATGGTGTTCAATAAACCAACTAAAGTCACGCCAAGCTAATAATTTCGATCAAATGAAGTTTTGGTATATAATTTTGGTATATTTTTAGTATATTTTTTTAAAGTATTTTTTTAGTATATTTTTGTAAAATAAAATATTTTGATGGTAAAATTGTGCGGCGGGTATCTCACAGTCGAGCAAACTCGACTGTAGCTTTCTTACTTGTTTCAGTATATTTTTCAAACATATAATATTTTGATGGTAAAATTGGGCGGCGGGTATCTCACAGTCGAGCAAACTTGACAGTAGCTTACTTGTTTTTGATTTGTTTTCTTGCGCAAAAACAAACCAACGAAGATGGGTTGCCAACACGCTAACAGGCAACGTACAGTTGACCGTGCGAAAAACATGGAAATTCAAGATTAATCCCGCAGCCTTTCAACGATTGTCCTAGCGATTTATTAATTGTCATCGCAAAAGCCAATCGAATGGGGAATTGAATCCTCTTGAATTGGAATTGAATTGGTAGATCTGTTGGAATGATCGGAATTCGAGAGATAAAAATTTCTCCTTTTAATTTGCTCTTGATGACCGTTGCTTGAATAAAATTGGTCATCAGTTTTTTGACGGACAACCGTGTGTCATTGCAAAGTTTTGGGTGATTCAAATTCCACAACATAATTATGATTGATCCAACCGTCAGCTGTAAATTATGCGGTGGAGTTCCTGGCACATCAAGTGAGATCAAAAATTCAGTCGAACAATTAGTCACTTCATTCTCATCGATGACGCTGTCAACAGATTTATAAGATTGCAATTTTTCACCGATTTGATTTTGAATAAATAAATTTATGTTATCGACGTCTTTATTTTTTGCTGCTAGTATTGCCCTTTCACTAACCCAATCCAGATTTGTAAAATTTTGTGCAATATCTGGGAACACTTTAGCGATGAGTTCCTCTTTCGACGATGTGAAGTTGCAAAAATTTGGTGGGATCGACATCAATCCAGTGGAAACATCAGCAGGAATTTGGCCATTGCCAAGTGCCAGCCGTTGTCTCGAGAATTCAGCAGCCGATGGATCGCTCTGCAAAGCAACTCTCATGTTGGTGGTCACTTTCAACATCTTAATATGCCTCCACAAAGAAGACGATTTCAGACATGCATTAATTTCATCTGCAGCAGTATTCGGGATAACAGGAAGCGTTTGGCGGAAATCTCCGGAGAGCAGTATCAAAGCCCCACCAAATGGTCTCGAATCACCTCATAGATCCTTCATAGTTTTGTCAACTGTCTCCAAACCTCGTTTATGCACCATAGTACATTCATCCCAAATGAGAATTTTGCATTATCTTATCAGTTTTGCTGCCGTCGAATTCTTGGCCGCTGCACACATTGGTTTGTCATTCGTGAGAAAATTCATCGGCAGCATTAATGCGGAATGAGCAGTTCGGCCGCCTTCCAATAATGTTGCATCAATGCCAGATGATGCAACAGCCAACGCAATTTGTGATTTTGACGAAATTGATGCAAGAATCACTGATGCATGCAATTAAAGTGAACTGTAATATTTTTTCTTTCGCTAACTGTAAACAGCTGTTTTGTTATTCAGTTGTATACGTTGAGTGAAAGCTAATTTTTTTTCGGCGTTTGCGAACTTTTCCACCATTTTTCAAAAATTTACTTTCCATTAGCCTTTGGCAATTTGCCTTTGGGATGGAAAACCAAGATTCTTGAACGCCCACAAATCGCCCAAATTAAACATTTTTTTTTTTTTGGATACATCCACTTTCACATCATTCCATAGGTTTTCAATTCGATTCAAGTCCGGAATCTGAACCCACCATTCCATAACACGAATTTTCTCAGCCTGCAATCACATTTTAACCACTTCGAAGGAATGTTTATACCCGCCTACCCAAAGGGTAGAAGGGTATTATGGCTTTGTGCCGACCGAAAATGTATGTAACCGGCAGAAGGAAGCATCTCCGACCCCATAAAGTATATATATTCTTGATCAGCGTCAACAGCCGAGACGGCATAGCCATGTCCGTTTGTCCGTCTGTCCGTATGAACACCTAGATCTCAGAGACTATAAGAGATAGAGCAACAAATTTTTCGCGACAGTATGTCTTATTGTTGCACGCAGATCAAGTTAGTTTTTGATTTTGGCCACGCCCCTTTCCGCCCATGCAAATTGAAATAAACTGAATTGCAAGCGTGGTTTTAAACCTAGAAAGAAATTTTGGTACGCACAATACTAATCATCATCTTAATGATCTCTGCGAATTTGGTTACAATCGGATAAAAAACACAGAAGTTATTAAGAAAATATTTTTATAACGCGTTACCACGTGCAGCAGCACCTAGTTAGTTGCTATGACACTCCATGACAAACCAACTAAAGTGCCGCCAAGCTAATAATTTCGAACAAAGAAAGTTTTGATATATTATTTTGGTATTTTTTGGTAAATTTTTCTTTAGTATTTGTTCAGTATATTTTTGAAAAATATAGTATTGTGATGGTAAAATTGGGTGGCGGCTATCTCACAGTCAAGCAAACTCGACTGTAGCTTTCTTACTTGTTAGGTCATGAATTTTAAAAAAATCATGACATTTTGCGTTTTTCCGAATGTGCGTAACTGGCAGAAGGAGGCGTCTGCGACCCCATAAAGTATATATATTCTTGATCAGCGTCACCAGCCGAGTATCGACTAGCCCTGCTTGTCTGTCGGTCTGTCCGTCTGTCTGTATGAAAATCGAGATCTCAGAGACTGTAAGAGCTAGAGATACCATATTTGGCGACAACATATACAAACTTGGTGGGCTGATCAAGTTTATTTTAGATGTTGGCCACGCCCCCTTCCGCCCCTGTAAATCGAAACGATTTTCAAGCATCATGTTAAAGATTAAACGTTGTGGCATAAACAATACTAATCATCATCTTACTGATCTCTGAAAATTTGGTTACAATCGGACAAAAATCACACAAGTTATTAACGAAATACTCTTAAAAGGCGAAATCAGGTGCAGCTGCACCTGTTCAACTGGTTGTCACTCAGTGACATAATAATTTTTGAAAAATATAACATTTCGATGGTCGCTCTTTATTATTCTTCCATTCAGTAAAATTGAGTGACGGGTATCTCACAGTCGAGCAAACTCGACAGTAGCTTTCTTACTTGTTTTATCCAATAATTATTATAATTTTCATAATTTTATAACATTATTAAATGCTGCGCATGTACAGTAGAATTCCATGACCTCGTACGGTCAATGCTTGACTGTAGCCGTTCCTACTTGTATATTATTTAATTATTATTATTATTATTTATTAATTAAATTAATTGATCAATTTAATTTTTTAAGAAATTATATCTAAAGCTATTGTCAGTTAAATTGGCAAAGAAAAAAAATTAAGTTTTGCTTAAAAAAAATTAGACACTTTGAGACTTACCATTAATTGTCCCATTATTTTTTTCGATTGTCTTTTAATTCTTAAAGGCGATGTTCCTTTACATAGAATTGTTATACTTTGTTATTCGATCAACTTATTTTTTTAAAAGTACATGTTTAAATATTTTTAGACTTTTAATATAAAGTTAAAAAAATATTTAGTAGTAATGAATATGATCTTAAAGTACCCAGAAGTCATGTCAGAAGAAGCTTAAATGAAGCTGCGCTCTGTGATCGCATCAGCAAGAAGAAACCAGACCAATCAAAGGCAAACATTCGAAACGAATATGTTTTGCAAAAGCCCACAAGGATAAGCAAGCGTCATTTTGAAAAGCCGTGCAGTGGAGTGCTGAAATGAAAATAAATAGGATGGGACCACACGGAAAAATAATTCTGAGGCGTCCGATCATTTTCAATATTATGATATGTTAAAAAATACAATAAAACCATATACATTTGAAAACATGCCTGTGATATGGACATTCATGCATAATAACGATTCAAACAAGTAAGAAAGCTATAGACGAGTTTGCTCGACTGTGAGATACCCGCCACCCAATTTTACCATCAAAATATTATATTTTTCAAAAATATACTGAAAAATACTTTAAAAAATATACTACAAAATACCAAAATAATATATCAAAACTTTCTTTGTTCGAAATTATTACCTTGGCGGAACTTTAGTTGGTTTATTGAACACCACAATTATGTCACGGAGTGATATAGCAACTAACTAGGCAGCACTAGCAGTTGCACGTGGTAACGCCTTATAAAAGTAATCTCTTAATAACTCCTGTGTTTTTTATCCGATTGTAACCAAATTCCCAGAGATCATTAAGATAGTGATTAGTATTGTGCGTACCAAAATTGAATTAAAACCACGCTTGCAATTCAGTTTTTTTCAATTTTCATGGGCGGAACTTGATCTGCGTGCAACAATAAGATACTGTCTGCCTGTTACATACATTTTCGGTCGTCACAAAGCCATAATACCCTTCTACCCTTTGGGTAGGCGGGTATAAAAAAATAATCAAATGTTTAAGATTTTTATTTTATAAAAAAATTAATTTGAAAGCTAGTGTAGAGTTTGCTCCACAGTGAGATACCCTCCACCCAATTTTACCATCGAAAACTTATATTTTTCAAAAATATACCGGAAATATATACTTTCTTTGTTGGAAATTATTAGCTTGGCGGCGCTTGATTAGGTTTATAGAACACCAATTATATTGCCACTGACGCTAATGAAGAATATATATACTTTACATACATTTTCGGTTGGCACAAAGTTACAATACCCTTCTACCGTTTGGGTAGGCGGGCATTAAAACAAGGGTTAAAATTGAGCGGTACCACGAGCACTTTTCCAAAATAATTAAAATAACTCTAAGCGTTTAAATAATACTTTAAAAAAACATAATAAAACAAGTAGGAATGGCTACAGTCAAGCTTTGACTGTACGAAGTCATGAATTTCAAGTGTACATGCGTTAGTTAAAGCATAAAAGAAGATATTAAATTAACAATAATTATAATAATTATTGAGTACAATAAATTGATTTTTGACATCGCAGCGCCCGGGATTTGAGGCCGTGGTCTGCCGAATAGCGAAGGGCACAACTCCTCTCTGAACCGCTCAAACATATTGATCAATGACCACACAAATTGAGATATTAAGTCAAATTGTCATATTCGTATGAAAAAAAGAAATACATTTAAATGTTATGTAATTATGTGTTGTACAACAACACACTTTTAACAAGTAAAAAAGCTACTGTCGAGTTTGCTCGACTGGGTGATACCCACCACCTAATAAAACCATCGAAATATTATATTTTTCAAAAATATACTTAAATTTTCCCGAGCAAGGTTCGACCCGCCAACATCCAATCAACGCTCCGCTACTCAACCACCATCTCATTTTGAAGAACGTGGGTAAAAATGCATTATGACACAATTATTATTATGAAAAAAAAAAAATATCTGATCTGAACTGTCCGGTATTTGAACTCATGACCCTCCTATTCGCCCTTCCTACTTCTATATCTTCTGCGTTTATCGTCCGATCTTAATGAAATTTTTACCAAACGTCCACTCTACGATTCTTCACAAACGCTGTATGTCTATAATTGTGGCTGTGAATGTGTTTTTAGTGTTTTACAGAGGCGAAAAAGGTCGTGGCCAACATCTAAATTAAACATCGTTTGCCAACCGAGGTTTTACATGTTGTCTCCAAATTTGGTAGCTCTAGATCTTATTATCTCTGAGATCTCGATGTTCATACAGACGAACAAACAGACGGACGGACAGACAGGGCTATATCGACTTGAAAGAAGGAGACTTTAAGAGCTAGAGTAACCAAATTTTCGCCGTACGCAAATCAAAAAAAAAACTGAATTGCAAGCGTCATTATACCCGCCTACCCAAAGGGTAGAAGGGTATTATGGCTTTGTGCCGACCGAAAATGTATGTAACAGGCAGAAGGAAGCATCTCCGACCCCATAAAGTATATATATTCTTGATCAGCGTCAACAGCCGAGACGATATAGCCATGTTCGTCTGTCCGTCCGTCCGTCTGTCCGTCTGTCCGTCCGTCCGTATGAACACCTAGATCTCAGAGACTATAAGAGATAGAGCAACAAATGTTTCGCGACAGTATGTCTTATTGTTGCACGCAGATCAAGTTTGTTTTTGATTTTAGCCACGCCCCCTCCCGCCCCCGTAAATCGAATAAAACCGAATTGCAGGCGTCGTTTTAAGCCTAGAACGTTCAATTTTGGTACGGACAATACTAAGCACCATCTTAATGATCTCTGCGAATTTGGTTACAATCGGATAAAAAACACAGAAGTTATTAAGATATTACTTTTATAAGGCGTTACCACGTGCAACTGCTAGTACTGCCTAGTTAGTTGCTATGACACTCCGCGACATAATAATGGTGTTCAATAAACCAACTAAAGTGCCGCTAAGCTAATAATTTCGAACAAAGAAAATGTTGATATATTATTTTGGTATTTTTTAGTATATTTTTTTAAAGTATTTTTTCAGTATATTTTGAAAAATATAATATTTGGATGGTAAAATTGGGTGGCGGGTATCTCACAGTCGAGCAAACTCGACTGTAGCTTTCTTACTTGTTTTAAATCAAGAACGTTCAATTTTGGTACGGAGAATACTAGTCACCATTTGAATTTAGTTTTTTTTTCAGTCATGTAGACTGGAATAGTAGAAATGGCCCTGACAACTTATGGCTGGGTTGGAAGGTCGGTGCGTTGTAGGCGGGTTCGGTTGGAAACCCGAATGAAGACCCTTGCGAGGGGATTTGGGTGGGCAGACAGTTTTTTATTGTAGGACGCTTTTTGCTTGTCTATTTCATCTTTTACTGCGAGAATGGCGAGGTCCCTGTGGATGTTTTGGTTTCGAATATACCATTGTGCCCCAGTGATAGTTCGCAGGATCTTTGATTGAGCGCCCTGTATGGTGTCTATGTTGGTTCTACTCACGTTCCCCCAAAGCTGGGAGCCATACGTCCAGATGTTAGACGTCAGTCGAGGTGGATGCCGAGATACGTTGCTTCATTGACTGTTGGGATCTGCGTGCTATTCAGGCAGAGCGGAGGGCAAGTTTGTCTGTTAAGAGTAAACGTTATGTGTTTACACTTTTGTTCGTTTATTTTAATACGCCAGTCAGATAGCCACTTCTCGACTACCATGAGATGTTTGGCAAGTTGGGTTGTTGCTGGACTGGACATCTGGAGCGGCTGAGGATCGCAGTGTCGTCAGCAAAGGTGGATGTTGTTAGTCGGTCACTCGTGGGAGTATCCGCTGTGTAAAGGACGAATAGAGTTGGCCCAAGTGCGCTGCCTTGTGGGACTCCAGCTTCGATAGTGTAGCTGTCGGATATTGTTGTGTTGCACCTCACTGGGAAAGCTCTGTTGTAGATATTAGATTCAAAGAGTTTATGGGTGTACCCGGGCAAGTGGGTTTTAATTTTATGCATAAGACCTTTGAGCCAGACGCTATCGAATGCTTGAGATACATCGAGGAATATCGCGCTGCAATATTCTCTAAGCTCGAAGGCTGCGCGAATCTCTGATGTTATTCTGTTAACTTGCTCGATAGTTCCGTGTTTTTCTCTGAAGCCAAATTGATGGGCTGGGATAATGTTGAGAGCTTCCATATATGGTATTATGCGCGTTAGAAGGCATTTTTCGAATAATTTGGACAGGGATGATAATAAACTTATTGGTCTGTAAACTTATTTGGCCGTCAGCCGTCAGAGGAAGCAAGGGGACCAACATGTAATCCTAGTATTGGCTGGGGCACGTGCCGTCCTTGCTCCTACTGTCGGAAGTGCGACTACACTCTCCACGCGAGGGCGGCTGGAAGCAGACCCCTTGCACGGTCAAGTCTCTTCTAGAGGTGCTGACTAATTGTAGTCGGGCGAAGATCGTGAATCTATAAATCACTCCAATCCAAGGTGGAACAGCATACGCTGATGGATGATGGATGCATGGCCGGGGGGTAGCCCGGTCTCTAGTATGCGGACTCTGGATACCTGTCGCCCTCCAGTTTCATTTAGACTTTCCACGGTATGCGGCTATGCCGTGGATGACCTTCCCTTCCGGGATCTTTAATTCATGGATCAATATTTGAGAACAGAAAAGTCTGATACGGCTTTAAAAGTATCATCTCTGGGCGATGCATTCACGGCTGACCTCTACATCAGCACTACAACCAGTGGGCTGCTGGCTTCCACCCCCAATACTACGGGTCTCGACTCTAGTATTCTAGGGGACCCGGATAGGCCACGAACTCCCTTGGACACAGGGTTCGCTAGTGCTGAACTTCCGTCCAGTAGCGGTTCAGTCCGGCAGCAACCCGTCGAGGTATTGTCCTCCGACGAGGAAGCTAACTGCGACCGAATCAGCTTTGCTGACGACGCTTCCGTGGCCTCTCAGAGGTCAGACCTTACGGAAGCAGGCTCTCAGATCCAGTTACTGCGGCTGGAATCTAAGGACGCCTTTATTAAACTGAAGAGCCGCGAGAAGAAGCTTTTTAAATCTGCACTCGCAAAGGGTGTTACCAGAGAGGAGGCTCAGGCTATCGCCACTGCGCCCCCCGTTAACACCAAGGCTAAACGGACGCGCCCTGACGATACCATCGTCGAGCCCACCAGCTCTTCAAAGAGGCCCAAAAAGACTCATAAGGAGTCCACGAAATCAATCTTCAGCCAAGTGGTTAGCAGCGTGAAATTGGGCTTCACTTCAACTGATTCAACCAAACCCCTCTCAGCGGAGCAGTTGGCTACGTTGAAATCCAGCATATTAAAGGCGGTGCTGTTGCACTCTTCACCAACGGTTAGTCCAGGTTTCGAGGGCTGTATACCCCGAAATGAGTGGCTGCTTTTGGTGTGCGAGGATAGCAGCACTGCCAATTGGGTCAGGGAAGCTGTTGGACACATCAGGTCCATCAGCGCCCTTGACGTCAAATTGCTGGAGGAAACGGAGTTCCCCAAGGCTCACCTCATTAGGGGTTACTTTCCCAGTAGTGCTGAGTTTACTCCTGCAACCATCCTGGAATTCATTGGGCTCCAGAACGCCAGCAGCTTCTCTACGAAGCTGTGGCGTGTGGTGCAGCACAGCCTGAACGGCACCACGACTCACCTCGCAATGTTGATTGACGAGGAGTCGTACAGGGCTCTGACGGAGTGCCAAGGGAAGGTGAAATGCTGCTTTGGCAGGGTCAAACTGATCCTAAAGAATTCAGCTCCCAAAGCCTCTTCCGCTACCCCTGCTCCATCCACATGCTCACCCGCTCCTATCCTGCCAGTGCCGCTCTGGCAACGGCGCCAGTGGTTCCCTCAGGGATTTTAGCATTGGCTGACCCTTTGGCCTCCACGAGCGCTGCGGCCGGATTCGTACCCAAGGTTCCTTCCCCCACCCCACCGGCCATTGTGGTCACAGCCCCGAAGGGCCCTACTAGACGTGTGACAAGTGGTCACCGTCCGTCAACCGTCAGAGGTGCCTCTACCAGGCCCACTGCCAGCACCTCAGGCCGCAACCCACCCACAAGGGCACCTCCCGCGAGCGGGGTCGCAAGGCGACCTCCCCCGAGTGGCTCGTCCCGACCGCCGAAGGGCATTCGCGGTAACGACTCTCGGGGGGGCAAGGCAAGTGGCCTTGTCTCGACCGCCATCAGGAGGGAAGACGAGCAAACTTAAAGTGCTCCAGGCCAACCTGCATCACGCCAGAGGAGCGTCGGCCACACTGTGCAGGGTCGTCTGTGATAATCAAATCAACCTGGCTCTAGTCCAAGAACCATGGTTGATCGGTGGCCAAATACGTGGACTTTCATGTGGATCATGTAAGTTGTTATATGACCGTATGGAAGGTGCCCCGCGCACAGCTATACTTATGGATAACAGTGTCAGACATTTCCCACTAACTAACTTCATCCACAGAGACCTGGTAGCAACGGCTATTGAGGTAACCACTGCAGACGGTGTCCGGGAAGTTGTGATCGCCTCCGCATACTTCCCGGGCGATGTGGATGATGTACCCCCAGCAGAGGTCCAGCGGCTGGTGGAATTCTGTCGCCGCAACAACAAGCTAAATTCAGAACCCTCATCCCGGACCGGAAGGACCGGGACACTAGCAACCCCATCAGCGACCCCTACGGTATTCACTGGTATACCGACGGGTCAAAAACTGATCAGGGGGTTGGAGCTGGGATCTTTGGACCCAATTCCAAAACCTCAATTGCTATGGGCAAATGGCCCACGGTCTTCCAATCTGAGGTTCATGCCATCGAGTTCTGCTGCCGTCTGATCCTAGAGAAGGGGATTAGAGGAGCGAACATCTACATCTTCTCTGACAGTCAAGCCGCCCTCTTCTCCAAAAGAATAAGCTCTCGACTGGTAGCCGATTGCTGGAACTGCCTCCAGAGACTGTCTCTTATTAACAATGTCACCCTTCTATGGGTACCTGGACACTCTGGTATCCAGGGCAATGAGCTGGCGGACGAACTTGCGAGGGCCGGTTCGGCAGCCACTTTTTCCGGCCCTGAGCCCTTCTGTGGCGTGGGTTTTGTCAACCATCTCAGCCATTGTGAAAACCTGGGCTCTTAGGTTGAGTGATCGCTACTGGTCGGTTCAACCAGGGATGCGGTAAGCCAAGGAGCTTATCAATCCCGTGGTCGACCGAAAAACTAGCTTACTCTCCAGGAGGGATCTTCACTTCATCGTTGGCTATCTTAGTGGCCATCATACGGTGAACTATCACCTCACCAAAATGCGTCTGCCTTCCGATGCTGAGTGCAGACTTTGCAAAGAGGACGACGAGACAACCAAACACATTCTGTGCGACTGTCCAGCCTTGGTGTGGACTAAGAGGAAACATCTGCACGTGGATACCGCAGGTCCCGAGCATATTGTGCGTTCCTCGACAAAAGATCTGCTCTGCTTCATTAGGGAAGCAGAGCATCTTTTGTCTAGCTAGGGAGAGCCTATAGGCACAAAAGACCTCCATGGTCGCAGTGCCTCGCACCTTCTCTGTTGGGAGACTCCCTTTTACAAATAATAATAATAATAATAAAGATGACGGAATCGTGTGATCTTTTCTTCTTCGGTATCATTATAAATCTTAATTTAATCCATTTACTTGGGTAGTAGCCGAGACTTATGATTCGATTGAAGAGTTTACAGATGACCTCAACAGCACAGTACGGAAGTTCCATTATCATTTTTGTAGTTATTATGTCACCGCCTGGAGCCTTTTTTGGTTTTAGCTCCCTAATGACTTTTGTAATCTCGTTCGGCCTAAATGAAGCCGGCGTTAATTCCTTTTCGGAGTGAATTTGCGGAAAAGCATAAGCATTTGTTTCGGGGTTCGGCAGGAAGACGCCTCTGAGATGTAAGGCAAATGTTTCGGTAATGTCTTTGTCGCTGCGGGCCCAGCAACCTGAAGAATTTCTTATCGGGGTGACGGTTTCAGTCGGAGAGCTTAGATTTAAGTGAGCCCTCCACAAGGGATGCTTTGTACTAGTTGGTGAGAGTTTTTCAATATATTTTGGTTGTGCATTTTCAGCATCTTGCTTCAGAGCCCGGTTTAGCTTACGGGTGGCTTCAGTAAGACGCTGCTTTGAGCATGGTGACCTGCTAGTTTGCCACGCCTGTCGCAGACGCCTCTTTTCCAGAACCAGCTGTTCAATGGGAACTCACATACCTATATGGGTGGTCAGTAATTTCTGGGTTTTGAAGAAGGGTTAACAACAAAGGCGAGTGGTCGAATGAGAGATCCGGTAGGGCCATGGCACTTATTAGATCGCGTTGGATGTTTTTTGTCACCGCAAAATTAATTAGATCTGGAATCTTTCTGGGGTCTGCGGGCGAATATGTGAGGCTACCAGGAGAGACGTAGTCCAATTTATTGCTCACTTTTATGCGTGTGTTTGGCATTGTAGTCTCCTGCAGCTACGAAGCGATCGCCCAATGTGTTGTAGAAGTCCATGAATTGACCTTCAGAGATAGTAAGGCGAGGTGGGCAGTAGACAGCGGCAATGCAAAGGTTGCCGTTTCCTGACTGCACATTTATGGACGTGGCGTGGAAGTATTGTTGAATTTGTTGCAAACCTTTGGTGAAAGTGGTGTTTGATGCGTTCTCTGATTAAGATGCCAGAATTGCTTTTTTTCCATTTATGCCGTGAAATGCCGTTGGCATTCCACATGGATATACGTAGGTTAGACATTTATTATTTGGACTGTTGTGCTACAAGCAACTGAATTACCATGTTCTGGTTCTGAACAAGGGTTTGCATGGTTGTTTTCATAAATGACATGAGTTCCATCATACTATGTTGCATGGTAAACATCATAGTTTCCAAATTGCTTTGCGGCTGCATCGGGACCTGCTGAGTGTGCCTGAAGTGGTTTTTCCATGCCTGTTCGTAGTGCTTCGGCGTAGGAGAAGCCCTTAGTGGTATTTAGCGGACCGAATGATAATCTGGCTGCCTTGGCGAAAAATATGTCTGGAGTACTTTTTGAGTTATAATACGCATTTTGCGTATTTTGTTGACGCGTAGCTGTCGCTCGTTGCATGCGACTCTTTAACTCCTTGTAGACCACACAGCCTCTGTAGTTTGCCGTATGGTTTCCTCCACAGTTGCCACATTTTTTCTTTAAGGGGTTTTCTTTGTTTGCGGGGCAGTTTATGGAGCAGACTACGCATACTGCTCGAAGTGTGGAGTATATCTTTATGTGTCCATATTCCATAGTAAGAGCTGCAGTTTGTAGATCGGGTGCAATTCGTTTTTCTTTAAGGCTTTGCTATCTGGTTCGAGCTCGACCTTGAACAGTGGTTTCGGCTTTTTATTTCTGTTGATAATGTTGCTAACATTTTTGGCACAGAAGCACTTGGCTTTGGGGTCTTCTTGAATCTCAGAGGGGGCGACGTCGGGTTCGATTCCTTTAAGTACAACTTGCAGTCCCTTGCTGCTTTTTGGTTGGTAGGTGTAGAAGTTCTTTTTTTTTCCTCCAGCTACTTAGCTACACAGCTCGGAAGTGTTCTTCGGACTTCGTTTGAACTTTGATTTCGTGGATGTTCCCTTTAATAAGCGGAACAACATGGAAATTATCGTCCCCGACCAGCGCAACAATTTTGTTGACCAGGGCGTTTGAGCTTTTTTCCCTTATATAAATAGGTGGGGGCTTTGGTTTCTTTTGGGTCTCCTGCCCCAGCTCTGCTTGGTTTTTCTCCGCCTCTGCTAAGATGGAAAAACGGTTATCATTGGAACTCCTAGTTTGGTCGTTGCTTTTGTTGGTACGGTTGATCTTTGGTTTATTACCAACCGTGCTTAGTGGACTAAACTCACGCTTAATCTGGATGTATGCGATCCATACCGGTCTGTATGGCCGGGACCGCTTGCTGCTTATCGAAGCTTATGGTTTTTGTTGACATTGCATTTTGCTCTGCGGCCGATTTCGCAATATTGGTAGTTGGTTTTGTTGTTGGTGGTGCTTTTGCTGCGACTGTCAGTAGAGCCGGATTGCACTTTGTTGACTTGCTTTCTTCAACGATATCGCGTGTTGAGAAGTAAGAGTAACAAGCGTTTCTTGGATTTACCGAGCTTTTACGCTCATTATTTGGATCGCTGCTCATTTTTCGAGCTTATTACGCGTTGCACTTATTAATTTAAGTCAAATATGCACTTGCACTATCATAACACCAGTTATAAATATAAATTTTTCTTTGACATTACTTCGCGCAAGCTGCCTGTCAATTGTTATTTATATAGTTTAGACTACTGATTTCAAATTCGTTAATTTTCTCCATTTTAGATTTGTTAGTTCTTATTTGTCACCGACAAAAGACGGAGAACACCGACCGACGAAGCCTCGCACTAAAAAACGTGCAACTCGTGCAACGGTCTGATCGCGATTCGATCATTTTAATGAAATCTGAAAATTTGGTTACAATAGTATAAAAAACACAGAAGTTATTGAAGAATTACTTTTATAATGCGTAATCAGGTGCAGCTGCACCTGGTTAGTTGCTATGTCACTCAGTGACATAATAATGGTGTTTAATAAATCTAATAATTTGGAGCCAAGCTTATAACTTGGAACGAAGTTAATTTCGTTATATTATTTTGGTATATTTTTAGTATATTTTTATACCCGCCTACCCAAAGGGTAGAAGGGTATTATGGCTTTGTGCCGACCGAAAATGTATGTAACAGGCAGAAGGAAGCATCTCCGACCCCATAAAGTATATATATTCTTGATCAGCGTCAACAGCCGAGACGATATAGCCATGTCCGTCTGTCCGTCCGTCCGTCTGTCCGTCTATCCGTCTGTCCGTCCGTATGAACACCTAGATCTCAGAGACTATAAGAGATAGAGCAACAAATTTCGCGACAGTATGTCTTATTGTTGCGCGCAGATCAAGTTTGTTTTTGATTTTAGCGACGCCCCCTCCCGCCCCCGTAAATCGAATAAAACCGAATTGCAAGCGTCGTTTTAAACCTAGAACGTTCAATTTTGGTACGCACAATATTAATCACCATCTTAATGATCTCTGCGAATTTGGTTACAATCGGATAAAAAACACAGAAGTTATTAAGAAATTACTTTTATAAAGCGTTACCACGTGCAACTGCTAGTGCTGCCTAGCTAGTTGCTATGACACTCCGCGACATAATTATGGTGTTCAATAAACCAACTAAAGTGCCGCCAAGCTAATAACTTCGAACAAAGAAAATGTTGATATATTATTTTGGTATTTTTAGTATATTTTTTAAAGTATTTTTTCAGTATATTTTTGAAAAATATAATATTTTGATGGTAAAAGTGGGTGGCGGGTATCTCACAGTCGAGCAAACTCGACTGTAGCTTTCTTACTTGTTTAGTATAGCTTTCAGTATAATTTTGAAAAATTTAATATTTCGATGGTAAAATTGGATAACGGGTATCTCACAGTCGAGCAAACTCGACAGTAGCTTTCTTACTTGTTTAATGTATGATGATTAAAGAAGCTGAAGACGGCCAAGAATTAAAAAATAACCGGTTTCGTCCCAGGATAATGTTCACAATATTGGTGAAACTGACAACAATGCTTTGGTGAAAAAATAACCCATGCAATCCCGAGCTAATATAGTATATTGCACGTGTCTAATCTGGACTATGCACTACATATATCCGCCAAATGTGGTGGGGCAACACTATTTCGTGGGAGGTAGCGTTACCTTAAATTATGAGTCCCACCGAGAGATAAATATTCGAGCATTCGACAACAAAAAACAAGTAAGAAAGCTACAGTCGAGTTTGCTCGACTGTGAGATACCCGCCACCCAATTTTACCATCCAAATATTATATTTTTCAAAATATACTGAAAAAATACTTTAAAAAAATATACTAAAAAATACCAAAATAATATATCAACATTTTCTTTGTTCGAAATTATTAGCTTGGCGGCACTTTAGTTGGTTTATTGAACACCATTATTATGTCGCGGAGTGTCATAGCAACTAACTAGGCAGTACTAGCAGTTGCACGTGGTAACGCCTTATAAAAGTAATATCTTAATAACTTCTGTGTTTTTTATCCGATTGTAACCAAATTCGCAGAGATCATTAAGATGGTGATTAGTATTGTCCGTACCAAAATTGAACGTTCTAGGTTTAAAACGACGCCTGCAATTCGGTTTTATTCGATTTACGGGGGCGGGAGGGGGCGTGGCTAAAATCAAAAACAAACTTGATCTGCGTGCAACAATAAGACATACTGTCGCGAAACATTTGTTGCTCTATCTCTTATAGTCTCTGAGATCTAGGTGTTCATACGGACGGACGGACAGACGGACAGACGGACGGACGGACAGACGGACGGACGGACAGACGGACATGGCTATATCGTCTCGGCTGTTGACGCTGATCAAGAATATATATACTTCATGGGGTCGGAGATGCTTCCTTCTGCCTGTTACATACATTTTCGGTCGGCACAAAGCCATAATACCCTTCTACCCTTTGGGTAGGCGGGTATAAAAACAAACAAACTGAACTAATCTTGAGAAATATTTTATTTTATATACTTAACATGGACATTAAATTTAGCTTTAAAATTTTTCAAACAATTTGATTTTACTTTAATTTGAGGAAGCAGAGGCTTTCGTTTTTGTTTGCAAAAGGTGTGGGGCAACTTTTAATATGAACTTAAGAACAGCTCTTAAAAGTCAACCCAATCAACACTTTACCGAGTGCTTCCTATGCTTCCAGTAACCAACTGTTGCTTACACATATTCTCTCTCATGTGCTCATTGTCAAAACTCAACACAGCAACGGATGCTCAATTCAACTTCAACACTCGGTGTCAACTTCACGCTTCTTCCATGTGTTTTGTTATAGTATGGCTAACCTCATCGTGTAGAATACACCAATGGTTGAACTCACTGGGACTAGACGGATGTTTCATAATTCGTACTATCTATTAAGCCAGCTTAATTTACAATTATAAACACTCGTTCGCAAACACATTCATGCACGCTTAGAGACAGCAATAAATGTATAATTTTAGTGCCTATTATATATCCTCGGTGCTGGATATTAGTTTCGTTATGCTCTGCTTTTCTTCGCGTGCATACATATGGAACATAAAAATAGTAATCATAAACAGGCTATGCCTTGCGTTGAAAATTGTTTTTCTTTTACTAACGTAACTCAAAGATTATTTTTGTTTATTCCGTTCTGTCCAAAGACCATACGAAAATTAAATAATCGAAATAATAATAAGTAACTTACAATACGTATAATTAAAATAGTTGGTATAATGAAAACACTCTGCTGCAAACACTTGAACCAAACTCTTATACTCCTTTTTGATTGATTGCAGTAGGCGAATGGCTTACAATTGTATTGATATACACGCAAGACGAATATAATACAAGTAAAATAGCCACGGTCGAGTTTTTTCGACTGTGAGATACCCGCCACCCAATTTTTCTGCATGGAAGAATAAATAAGAACGACTATCGAAATATTATATTTATCAAAAAAATACCGGAAAATATACTAATACAAGTATGAAAGCTATTGTCGAGTTTGCTCGACTGTGAAATACCCACCACGCAATTTTTCTGATTGGAAGAATAAATAAGAGCGACCATCGAAATATTATATTTTACAAAAATATTCTGAAAATATGCAATTTCATAGTAAGGGAGCGTGGAAAAAATCTAAAACAAACATAATCTGCGTGCAACAATAAGACATACTATCCCGAAAAAGTTTTTGCGCTATTTCTTATAGTCTCTGAGATATAGGTGTTCATACGGTCAGACAGACGGACAGGCGGACAGACGGACAGGCGGACAGACGGACATTGCTATATCGTCTCGGCTAGGTGTTCATATGGACGGACGGACAGACGAACATACTGACAGACGGACATAGCTCTATCGTCTCTGCTGTTGACGCTGTCCCAGAATATACTTTGTGGGTCGGAGATTTTCGGTTGGCACAAAGTTATAATAATTGCTACTAACTAACCTGCCTGTGTCATTTATTCATAATTTATTTTATGTTTTAATTTTCGAAACTATTCATGTACATATGTATGTATGTACAAAAAACCATATTCATTAAAAGTACATGCATGTTGTATGTGTATGCTTTTCTCTTTTGCTTTTATTTCGATGCCTCCGTCTAAGCCGACTCTTGCACTGCATTGACTACCGTCAGATGCTTTCTCGTTTGCTCTCGCATGACTCCAAATGCCTAATACAATTGTATGGCGTATAAGTAAATTCAATGCTTAATTACTATAAAGACAAATATCTATAATTATGGGATGATTTAATTGCTCTTTGTTATTTTCATTAAAAAAAGAAGAGATATCGAGAATTGATAAGAAATTTGATCTGCATACCAAATATGAACAACATCGCTTGTATTAGCACTAAAATCTACGAGCTCAAACAGACCTGTCCACATCAATGCCTTCTTCAGTCTATTAGCATAATACTTTTATACCCTTTGTTGCCCACTTTTAATGGTCACAAGGTATGCAAAGTAACGATTCAAAAGATAATTCTGCCATCAATTTACAGCAAAGTTATTATATTTCTTAGTGAGTATTACTAGTGAATTTTTGGTGTCATTGTTATTCAGAT
Organism: Drosophila pruinosa; assembly: GCA_018150935.1. Classification (NCBI taxonomy): domain Eukaryota; kingdom Metazoa; phylum Arthropoda; class Insecta; order Diptera; family Drosophilidae; genus Drosophila; species Drosophila pruinosa. The sequence continues at coordinate 173,961 of JAECWR010000073.1, read as the reverse complement.
AAACAACACAAAACTTTTTTAAGACGATTTGTTCAGTTTCTATTTTAATCTTTTTTATTTATTTTTTTTATACTTTGCTTTTGTTTATTGAATCTTCTCATTTTCGAGACTGACAATAAGTGTATCAAATCTTTTACTATAACCTAACAAGCCGTCATAAAGACTGGAACAGTAGAAATGGCCCTGACAAATTATGACTGGGTTGGAAGGTCGGTGCGTTGCAGGCTGGTTCGACTGGAAACCCGAATCAAGACCCTTGCGAGGGGATTTGGGTGGGCAGAGAGTTTTTCATTGTAGAACGCTTTTTGCTTGTCTATTTCATCATTTACTGCGAGAATGCCGAGGTCCCTGTGAATGTTTTGGTTTCGAATATACCATTGTGCCCCAGTGATAGTTCGCAGGATCTTTTGATTGAGCGCCCTGTATGGTGTCTATGTTGGTTCTACTCACGTTCCCCCAAAGCTGGGAGCCATACGTCCAGATGTTAGACGTCAGTCGAGGTGGATGCCGAGATACGTTATTTCATTGACTTTTGGGATCTGCGTGCTATTCAGGCAGAGCGGAGGGCAAATTTGTCTGTTAATAGTAAACGTTATGTGTTTACACTTTTGTTCGTTTATTTTAATACGCCAGTCAGATAGCCACTTCTCGACTACCATGAGATGTTTGGCAAGTTGGGTTGTTGCTGGACTGGGCATCTGGAGCGGCTGAAGATCGCAGTGTCGTCAGCAAAGGTGGATGTTGTTAGTCGGTCACTCGTGGGAGTATCCGCTGTGTAAAGGACGAATAGAGTTGGCCCAAGTGCGCTGCCTTGTGGGACTCCAGCTTCGATAGTGTAGCTGGCGGATATTGTTGTGTTGCACCTCACTGCGAAGGCTCTGTTGTAGATATTAGATTCAAGGAGTTTATGGGTGTACCCAGGCAAGTGTGTTTTAATTTTATGAACCTGAAGCGGTCGAATGCTTGAGATACATCGAGGAATATCGCGCTGCAATATTCTCTAAGCTCGAAGGCTGCGCGAATCTCTGATGTTATTCTGTTAACTTGCTCGATAGTTCCGTGTTTTTCTCTGTTGGATAATGTTGTGAGCGTGCATATATGGTATAAAGCGCGTTAGAAGGCATTTTTCGAATAGTTTGGAGAGGCATAATAATAATTTTATTGGTCTGTAAGATGACGGAATCATGTGATCTATTCCGGACTTCGGTATCATTATAATAATTGATTGTTTCCATTTACTTGGGTAGTAGCCGAGAGTTATGATTACATTGAAGAGCTTACAGATGACCTCAACAGCACAGAAGTTCCATTATCATTTTTGTGGTTATTAGGTAACCGCCTGGAGCCTTTTTATACCCGCCTACCCAAAAGGAAGAAGGGTATTATAACTTCGTACCGACTGAAAATGTATGTAACGGGCTGTAGGAAGTATCTCCGACCCCATAAAGTAAATATATTCTTGATCAGCGTCAACAGCCGAGACGATATAGCCATGTCCGTCTTTCCGTATGAACACCTAGACCTCAGAGACTATAAGAGATAGAACAACAAATTTTTCGGGTCAGTGTGTCTTATTGTTGCACGCAGATCAAGTTTGTTTTAGATTTTTGCCACGCCCCTTCCGCCCCCGTATATCGAAAAAAAAACGAATTTCAAGCGTCACTTTAAACCATGAACGTTCAGTTTTGACACTCACAATACTAATATTACTAATACTAATCATCATCTTAATGATATCTGGTTACAATCGGCAGAAAAAACACAGAAGTTACTAAAGAATTACTTTTATAAGGCGTAATCAGGCGCAGCTGCAACTAGTTAGTTGCTATGACACTCCGTGACATAATAATGGTGTTTAACAAACCTACTAAAGTGCCGCGAAGCTAATAGTTTCGAACAAAGAAAATTTTGGTATATTATTTTGGTATACATATTTTTAGTATATTTTTCTAGTATATTTTTCAATATATTTTTGGAAAATATAATATTTCGATGGTAAAATTGGGTGACGGGTATCTCACAGCCGAGCACACTCGACAGTAGCTTTCCTATTTGTTTGGCTTTAATTACTTAATTACTTTTGTAATCTCGTTCGGCCGGAATGAAGTTGGCGTAGATTCGGTTTCGGAGTGGATTTGCGGAAGAACATAAGCATTTGCTGCGGTATTCGGCTGGAAGACGCCCCTGAGATTAAGGTAAATGTTTCGGCTCTGTCCTTGTCGCTGCGAGCCCAGCAACCTGAAGAATTTTTTATCGGGGTGACTGCTTCCAGAGAGCTTAGGGTGAGCCCTCCACAAGCGATGCTTTGTACTAGTTGGTGAGAGTTTTTCAATATATTTTGGTTGTGCATTTTCAGCATCTTGCTTCAGAGCCCGGTTTAGTTTGCGGTTGGCTTCAGTAAGACGTTGCTTTGAGCATAGCGATCTGCTGGTTTGCCACGCCCGTCGCAGACGCCTCTTTTCCAGAACCAGCTGTTCAATTTGCAGGCTGGTTTTGAACGTTTTAATTTTCACATCCTTCCGTTTTGGGGTTGAGATCCTGGCTGCAGTGACGAGTACCTCTTCCAGAGCGGCGGTAGAATAGTCGATGTCCGATTCAATATTTAGTTGAGGAGTTAGCTCAATGTAGGAACTCACATACTTTCTGTATTTCATCCAGTTAGGGGTGGTCAGTAATTTCTGGGCTTTGAAAAAGCGTTAACAACAAAGGCGAGTGGTCGGATGAAAGATCCGGTAGGGCCATGACACTTATTAGATCGCGTGGTATGTTTTTTGTCACCGCAAAATTAATTAGATCTGGAATCTTTCTGGGGTCTGCGGGCGAATATGTGGGGCTACCAGGAGAGACGTAGTCCAATTTATTGCTCACTTTTATAAGTGCGTTATACAGTTGCCTTTCCTTGGGGGTCACGAGGCGTGATCCTCAGTGCGTGTGTTTGGCATTGTAGTCTCCTGCAGCTACGAAGCGATCGCCCAATGTGTTGTAGAAGTCCATGAATTGACCTACAGAGATAGTAAGGCGAGGTGGGCAGTAGATAGCGGCAATGCAAAGGTTGCCGTTTCCTGACTGCACATTTATGGACGTGGCGTAGAAGTAATTTGTTGCAAACCTTTGGTGAAAGTGGTGTTTGATGCGTTCTTTGATTAAGATGCCGGTTCCGCCGTGGTCTTTGCTATTCGGATGATCTGTGCTGTAGAGGGTACAACCTCTTATATAGAAGATGCGTTTCAACCAGCAGCATTGCGTCGATGTGATTTACATTTAGGAATTGCGTTATTTTCAGTTTATGCCGTGAAATGCCGTTGGCATTCCACATGGATATACGTAGGTTAGACATTTATTATTTGGACTTTTGTGCTACAAGCAACTGAATCACCATGTTTTGGTTCTGAACAACGGTTTTAATCTAAAATAGTTTATTGCTATTATCGAAGTGTTTCAGTACATTAATTTAATATAAAATAATGATGTTTTAATACAATTTCGAGTTTTCAATTTTATTAACAATGGTTGAACTTCACCACGTTTTGACTGTCAACTTTAGAAAGACGACAAACTACGACTCCCTTTGCAATCTCCTCGACTTAACTTATATTAATGGGGGTGCCAACTTACGTCAGAGTGAGTCATCTAACATTCGGCCGTAGCTGCTTGTAATAATATTTGGTCCTTCCGCGCTTGTGGCCATTGCGCCTAACATAAACGACTGCATATGGTCCAATATATTCGCAGGCCAGCTTTCGGCCTACAAACTGAGTTCGCGTTATATCGACTGAGTCGCCCAACTTGAATGGCTACAGCGTCGATTTTTTTCGTTGTGCATTTTATACTTCTTCTGTAGTAGAGTATGATCCGAACGAAACATTCAAACTGTAGGAGTGGAACACTGCTCTTCAAACTGTAGCCGAAAGCTCAACTCTGACTAAGCTTTTGTCAAGCTTAGCCGAAAAGCTAATTTTATTAAGATAATTTAGTTATTAGACGGCCCAAATTACGCCATTGTCCCGTTGCATTCATTCAAAATGATTACCTTAGTAGCACTTTATAATGTTTACTGAACACCATTATTATGTCACGGAATGACATAGCAACTAACCAGGTGCAGCTTCACTTGATTACGAAAGTAATTACATATTTAACAACTTTTGTTTTTTATCCGATTGTAACCAAATTTTCAGAGATCATTAAAATTACGATTAGTATTGTACGTGCCAAAATTAAACGTTCTTGGTTTCAAATGACGCTTGCAATTCGGTTTTTTTTTTATTTACGTGGGCGGAAGGGAGCGTGGCCAACATCTAAAACAAACTTGATCTGCGTGCAATAATAAGACACACTGTTCCGAAAATTTAGTTGCTCTAGGTCTTATAGTCTCTGAGATCTAGGTGTTTATACGGACAGACGGACATGGCTATATCGTCTCGGCTGTTGACGCTGACCAAGACTATATATATATATATATATATATATGTATATATAGGGTCGGAAATGCACAACGTTTTAATACCCTTCTACCCTTTGGGTAGGCGGGTATAACAAATTTGATCAGCGTGCAATAATAAGACAGACCATTCCGAAAATTTGGTTGCTCTAGGTCTTATAGTCTGTGAGATGTAGGTGTTCATACGGACAGACTGTCATGGCTATATCATCTCGGCTGTTGACGCTGACCAAGACTATATATATATATATATATATATGTATATATAGGGTCGGAAATGCACAACGTTTTAATACCCTTCTACCCTTTGGGTAGGCGGGTATAAAAATCTACATGAACGCGATTATTAGTAGTATTAAGAATCCTTCTGTGAACAGGATAATATATCTTACAACGAAATTATACATATCACGATCAACGACTAAAATATTCGGAATTGTTCACTCTTTTCAATAGTTCATGAAGAAAAAAATAAACTTATGAATTATTTTAAAGCCAACATGTTATAAATTTTATCTTTCGTCCCGAGTAAAACATGGGAAATCAAGAAGTAGGGTAGAAGTGCCATATAACATATGTGGTCACGCGCTTGTTCTGAGATGCTCCGAAAAAGTCGATTTTATCCTAACCAGAGCAGTGAACTTATAAAAGGAAGAACGCACACGCAGTCAATGCTCTCAAAACAGCAAGTACACAAAACAAAAACAACATTCCCACTCTACTTTCGGTCTCGAGCGACGATCGCCACGACGTTGTTTTTAGGTCATGGATTTAAAAAAAATCATGATCTTTTGAGTTTGTCCGAATGTGCGTAACAGGCAAAAGGAGACATGTGCGACCCCATAAACTATATATATTTTTGACCAGCATCAACAACCGAGTGGATATAGCCCTGTTTGTCTGTATGAGCATCGAGATCTCAGAGACTATAAAAGGTAGAGCTATTTGAAGACAACATATATAAACTCGGTGGGCAGATGAAGTTTATTTTAGATGTTGACCACGCCCCCTTCCGCCCGTAAATCGAAAAAAACGAATTGCAAGCATCATGTTAAAGCAGTTTTGGTACACACAATTCTAATCATCATCTTAATGATCTCCTAAAATTTGATTAGAATCGGACAAAAAACATAGAAGTTATTAACGAATTACTTTTATAAGGCGAAATCGGGTGCAGCTGCACCTGTTCAGCTAGTTGTCAGTGACATAATAATGGTGTTCTACCTAGCTAATCATTTTGAACAATATTTATTTCGGTATATTTTTTTGGTATATTTTCAGTATATTTATGAAAAATATAATATTTCGATGGTTGCTCTTTATTATTCTTCCATTCAATAAATGCTGTTTACATTATTTATAAATGATCTACCGTCCGTTATATCATAATCTCGCATACTTATGTATGCAGATGATGTTAAGATTTGTCTGACTTTTAATGATCCCATATATAGCCTCAGATTGCAATCTGACCTTGATTGTTTTCAATCGTGGTGTGCTATAAATTTATTAAATCTTAATTGCAATAAATGTAAACTTATGACATTTTTTAGGGGTATTCTCCATTTAAATAATTATCATCTTAATGATACTCCACTTGAGCGAATAGAGTTAGTAACTGATTTAGGTATCCTTCTTGATTCAAAATTAAAGTTTGATAAGCATATTTTGGCTGCTTCTAATAGAGCCATGGGTGTCCTTGGATTTATTAAACGTTGGTCAAAGGAATTTAACGATCCCTACATTACTAAACACTTGTACATCTCACTGGTTCGTCCTATTCTTGAGTATGGATCTAATATCTGGTTTCCCAGTATAGGGTTCATCAAGATAGGCTTGAATCAGTGCAGAAACAATTTCTTCTTTTTGCTCTTCGTAGTCTTAGCTGGAATCCCACAATTAGATTGCCTTCGTATCGTAGTAGACTTTTATTACTAAACCTTCCTTCTCTTTCTGACCGTAGAACTATGCTAGGTCTAGTGTTTCTACATAGACTAATCATTGGCGAAATTGACTCATTGCAGTTGACAAGTCAGATTTGCTTTGCCGTTCCGGTCAGAACGACTAGAAATTTCCTTCCCCTCTCTCTTTCCCGTTGTAGTACTAACTATGCCAGTCACACTCCTTTTCGTATTTTATGTGTAAATTATAATAACTTTTCTAGTCTAGTTAATAATACTAACACTACCTTGGAAATTAAAACATTACTCCAAGATACATTAGCTCGTAGTTAAGAATAGTTCTAATTATTATTATTAGTAGTAATAGTATTATTATTATTATTTTATTCTTTTTGTTAATACAATTTGGTTGTTTTGTCTGTGTTAATTGTTCGCGACCTCCGTTCCCGCACGTTATGCGGTTGCCCCTCGGTCGGATGGGCGGGTAGTCGTGTCTGCCTAGGTCCGCGCGTTAACAAGCCCGAGCTTGGTGTCGCTGGGCCACTTGATCGTACTGCCGTTAGTACGTCAACGTCCAAGAATAAAAAAATAAAATTGGGTGACGGGCATCTCACAGTCGAGCAAACTCGACAGTGGCTTTCTTACTTGTTTTACCCAATAATTATTATAATTTTCATAATTTTATAACATTATTACACGCTGCGCTTCAATTACTGCTTCTTAATTCGGTTGTTTTGTCTCGTTTTTGCTTACAGTAGCGTAATATTCCCGCACACAAGCTCGTCGCTCGCTTTCGCATTCGGACGTTTTTTTTTGCTGTCAAACTAACATTTGTGATTTCACCCTTCGTGCGCCCTTTTATTAAAACAAGTAAGAAAGCTACTGTCGAGTGTGCTCGACAGTGAGATACCCGCCACCCAATTTCACCATCGAAATATGATATTTTTTAAAAATATACTAACAAATATTCTGAAAAAATATACTAAAAATATACCAAAATTTTCTTTGTTCGAAATTTTTAGCTTTGCGGCACTTTAGTAGGTTTATTGAACACCATTATTATGTCACGGAGTGTCATAGCAACTAACTAGGTGCAGCTGCACGTGGTAACGCCTTATAAAAATATTTTCTTAATAACTTCTGTGTTTTTATCCATGCTTGATATTCAGTTTTTTTCATACATTTGTTACATACATTTTCGGTCGGCACAAAGCGATAATACCCTTCTACCCTTTGGGTAGGTGGGTATAAAAATATTTATTGTAAACTAACAATACCTGTGCTAGGCGTCGGTGTGTTTTGTCACAGTGTAATAATATTTTATATTTTACAAAAATTTTGGTGTTTCAATATATCAATAATTAGTGAGGCTTAATTTTCTCTTTGCGAGAGCTTACAGTAAATTTGTGTTCTGTTTTGAACTGCTACAGCACATTGTTGGTGTTGTATTACATATCGCGCTCTTTCCACTCTCGTGCTCTTTGTACTCTTGTGCTGTGTTTTCTTGTTGGCCGTTTTGGTTATCCTTTCCTCTATTTTCGTCACGCTCGCGATTGTGATTTCGTGCTTGCTGTTTTTTCTGTAATCAGCGTCCTAATACCCTGTTTTAACACAAATTTTATACTTATTTCAATTTTTGGTTTCATTAAATTTTTGTTTGCATCAAAAACCTGCAGTATATTTGTCTGCTATAACAAACAAGTAGGAACGGCTACAGTCAAGCTTTAACTGTACAAGGTCATGGATTTTTAATGTACATGCGCAGTGTTTAATAATGTTATAAAATTATGAAAATTATAATAATTATTGGGTAAAACAAGTAAGATAGCTACTGTCGAGTTTGCTCGACTGTGAGATACCCGTCACTATATTTTGCTGAATAGAAGAATAATATAGAGCGACCACCATAATATTATTATTTTCAAAAATATACTGGAAAATGTATCAAAAAATATACTAAATATATACCAAACAACATACCGAAATTAATTTTGTTCTAAATGATTAGCTTGGTAGCACTTGATTATGTTTATTGAACATTATTATTATGTCACTGAGTGACAACTAGCTGAACAGATGCAGCTGCACCCGATTTCGCCTTATAAAAGTATTTCGTTAATAACTTCTGTGTTTTTTGTCCGATTGTAACCAAATTTTCAGAGGTCATTAAGATGATGATTAGTATTGTGTGTGCCAAAACTGAACATTCTAGATTGAACATGATGGTTGGAATTAGTTTTTTTCGATTTACGGGGGCGGAAGGGGGCGTGGCCAACATCCAAAATAAACTTCATCTGCCCACCGAGTTTCTACATGTTGTCTTAAAATTTGGTAGCTCTAGCTTTTATAGTCTTTGAGATCTCGGTGTTCATACAGACAGACGGACAGACAGACAGGGCTATATCGACACGGTTGTTGAGACTGACCAATAATATATACAGTTTATGAGGTCGCAGACAATCATTCGATCAACGCTCCGCTACTCAACCAATCACTCAACCATCTCATTTTGATGAACGTGGATAAAAATGCACTATGAGACAATTCTAACGAGTATGTTATATTAAAATAATAACTGAGTATGTTATATTAAAATAATAACTGCCAACATTCAATCAACGCTCCGCTACTTAACCAATCACGCCACCATCTCATTTTGATGAACGTAGATAAAAATGCATTATGACACAATTCTAATTACGAGAAATAATATATAATATTAAAATAATAATTGTGAAAAAAAAGTCTGAGCTGAACTGTTCGGTATTTCAAATCGCGACTTGCTACTTGCTAATGAATTACTACTTTGCTAGTGCATTACTATTTCTTACAGTATTACTACTGATATATCTTTCATGTTTATCGTCCGATTTTAATGAAACGTCCGCGCTAGGATTCTTCACATGTGAGTACTAAATCATTCGCTGTATATCTATAATTGTGGCTGTGAATGTGTTTTCAGTGTTTTAGAGAGGCTGAAAGGGGCATGGCCAACATCTAAAATAAAGACCAAAGTTCGCCCTATTAAAGTAATTACTTAATAACTTCTGTGTTTTTTGTCCGATTGTATCCAAATTTTCAAAGACCATTAAGATGGTGATTAGTATTGCGCAAACCGAAATTCTAGGTTCTAAGTTTAAAATGGCGGTTGCAATTCGTTTTTATTTGCGATTTGAGGGGGCAGAATTGGTTACTCTAGCTCCTTTAGTCTCTGAGATCTAGGTGTTCATACGGACGGACGGACAGACGGACATTGCTATATCGCCTCGGCTGTTGACGCTGACCAAGAATATATATACTTTGTGGGGTCGAAGATGATTCCTTCTGCCTGTTACATACATATTCGAATGGTACAAAGTTAAAATATCCTGCTACTCTTAGGATAGGCGGGTGTAAAATACGTTCAAAGTAGAGCTAGAACAGAATGACATCGCTTAACTCTTTTTGGAATCGGAATATTTACAAATAATTGTAACGAGTTTAAATAAAAATTAATTGATGAATTTCGATGCAACAGCTGCGAGATCAGAAAAAGCAAAAGTTTGAATCGCTTCACGAGTACTTGCTGAAAATGAGAAAACTTCCAAATATGTGAGAAGCTGAATTGAAAGCTATACTTCGGCATATTGTCAATGGAATGCATATCAAAAATTTAAATGTCCGATGAATCGATGCAAAACATACAAGCAGCTTAATGAAAACAACGAGGCACTTGAGCTAGTTCAGTAAAACGATTATAATCAAAATAATATAGACGCAGAAAAAACAAGGAAGAAATAATATTATTTGAATTGCGGTTTGTCAGAAGATAAAAGTAAGCAATGCACCTCCGTATGAACGACTAGATCTCAGAGACTATAAAAGATAGAGCAACAAATCGGGACAGTATGTCTTACTGTTGCACGCAGATCAAGATTGTTGTAGATTCTTGCCACGCCCCCTTCCGTCCACGTAAATCGAAAAAAACGAATTTCAAGCGTAATTTTAAGCCTAGAACATTCAGTTTTAGCACGCACAACTTATCACCATATTAAAGATCTATGAAAATTTGGCTACAATCGGATAAAAAACACAGAAGTAATTTAGAAATTACTTTTATAAGGCGTTACCACGTGCAGCTGCACCTAGTCAGTTGCTATGACACTCCGTGACATAATAATGGTGTTCAATAAACCTACTGAAGTGCCGCAAAGCTAATAATTTCGAACAAAGAACATTTTGGTTTATAATTTTGGTATATTGTTAGTATATTTTTTCTGTATATTTTGAAAAATATAATATTTCGATGGTAAAATTGGGTGGCGTGTATCTCACTGTCGAATGCACTCGCCAGTAGCTTTCTTGCTTTTTAAACTCCACCACGCACCTTTCGGTCCACTCAAATGATAAAAGCGAGCTTAAAGAGTGTTTTTAAAGCTTGAGTGTTAATTTTTAGTACACATAAGCTTATTTAGGATTGTCAAGTCATGAATTTAGCCCTCTACCCTATCGGTAAGGTATATCTTGTCACCTACATTGATTGCTCAAGTTCTTATAGTCTCTGAAATCCAGATTTTCGTATAGACAGACAGATGACGTGGCTATATTGTCTTGGCTGTTGTCGCTTATCTAAAATACATGTACTTCATGGAGTCGGAAATGCCTCCTTTTGCCTGTAGCACACATTTTCGAAAGGCACAGTGTTATAATACCCTACTATCCTAAGGGTAATAGGGTGTATAAACATACAATTTCTATCAAATGGTAAATCGGCATATTCCAGTTTATGATGTGACAACCATATGCCACACGCATTGTTTGTTTGCTTCATATAGCAACAAAGTTGTATTTCCATGTTAACTCACGTTATCAACAAAAGGTGCATCGAAGTAAATCATAATGTGTACATGTGCCGTAAAAACAAAAACTCTTGACCTTTGAATGGCATAAATTGATAAGGTTGCTCTTCATTCCCATGAAATGATCGTCTCTAGTGTACACATTTTATAGGATTAGATTAAAAAAACAAGTAAGAAAGCTACAGTCGAGTTTGCTCGACTGTGCGATACCCGCCACTCAATTTTACCATCCAAATATTATATTTTTCAATATATACTGAAAAAATACTAAAAAAAAATATACTAAAAAATACCAAAATAATATATAATTTTCTTTGTTCGAAATTATTAGCTTGGCGGCCTTTTAGTTGGTTTATTGAACACCAATATTATTTCGCGGAATGTCATAGCAACTAACTAGGCAGCACTAGCAGTTGCACGTGGTAACGCCTTATAAAAGTAATATCTTAATAACTTCTGTGCTTTTTATCCGATTGTAACCAAACTCAGAGATCATTAAGATGGTGATTAGTATTGCGCGTACCAAAATTGAACGTTTAAAACGACGCTTGCAATTCGGTTTTATTCGATTTACGGGGGCAGGAGGGGGCGTGGTCAAAATCAAAAACAAACTTGATCTGCGTGCAACAACAAGACATACTGTCGCGAAAAATTTGTTGCTCTATTTCATATAGTCTCTGAGATCTAGGTGTTCATACAGACAGACGGACAGACAGACAGATGGACGAACAGACATACTGGCAGGGCGATATCGACTCGGCTGTTGATGCTGATCAAGATATATACACATCTTCTTCTGTCTGTTACGCACATTCGGGCAAACGCAGAAGGTCACGATTTTTTTTTTTAATTCATGATCTAAAAAATGGACTAAATATTTACCGAAATTAACTTTGTTCAAAATTATTAGCACTTAATTAGGTTTAACAAACACCATTACCATGTCACTTAGTGACAAAGCAACTGAACAGCTGCAGCTGCACCTGACTTATCCTTATAAAATTAATTCTTTATTATGTTCTGTGTTTTGATAAAAAATATTGTGCGAACCAAAAAAAATTGAACGTTCTAGGTTAGATTTGGATTTTCTCGAGCGAAAAGGGCCGTGACCAAAATTTTAAACAAGCTTGATTTGCGTGCATCATAAGACAAAACCCTAAAGATTGGCTGCTCTAGCTCTTATAATCTCTAAGATCTAGGTGTTCATATGGATGGACTGTCAGACGAACATGGCTATATCGTCTCGGCGGTTGACGCTGACCAAGAATATAAGTATATACTTTGTGGGGTCGGAGATGCTTCCTTCTGACTGTTACATACATTTTCGGTCGGCACAATGTTATAATACCCTTTCACTCTTTGATACCCGCATATATCAAAGTCAAAGTCTGAAAAGGATGCTGGTAATTTTCAAAGAGTGGTTCTGTGCGAAGAAACTTTTGGAAACCTATGTGGGACCCAAAGTTGTAAGCGCGAAGACTCTCGACTCAAATCACTGATTACAGCTATGCCATCTGCAATATGACCTTAAAATGCGTGAACTAAATCTCAAAGCCGATTTTTGGTGTAATGTTTTCGCAGAAAAATACCTCTTCTAAAATGATGGATCTTTAAATTGGAGTGCAGTTTCGCAAGCATTTTCATTTTTATGTAAAGCTATATTTTCAAGCATAAAACTCATAAAAAATTTTAATAGAAATAGATTAAGTAAAATTAACATCACCGACGATTGTGAAGAGCTTTATGTAGATTTTGCAAATTTAATAAATCAAAATATGAATTCAAAATAACCCAAATTTTTTCACTATTCTCCCAGCTCGGCTGCCTATTGCCCCTGGTGACTACACCTTTCCATGGCCCTGGTCGCACCTTAAAAATAAAGTTTTATTGCATTTTTTGTTGTAAACTTTGGAGTGTGCTCTCAAGGCCACCGTCGCTTTAAATAGTTTTATATTCAACAAAATTCAAGTTTGTTCAAATTTTGTGTTTTCGGTCCCGGTAAACCATTCCCTATAAACTCTCAAATACTTTGTTATAATAACACCATATACAGTGGGGAGCAAAAGTGATTCCACGATCAACGTTTCCATGTTTGAGCTCACATAAATATTAAACGAATAATGTAAATGATAAAAACTTTTTTTTTTTGAACACCTTGTTTATTTTTAACAATTAGGCGTATATAGCAAAATAGAAAAAGAAGAAATGGAATAGTAATAACTCAAAAACAAAAACAAGCGGCATGTACTCAGTTTTGCACCATTTAAGAAAAAATACAAAAAAATTAATTATTAATATTTTGTCCAGAGACCCTTATTTTCTAAGACATTTGTCATACGTTTTGGCATACTCTCAACTAATTTTTCGAATATTCCTTTCGGAATATTATTCCATTCTTCAATAACACGCCCCCAAAGATCGTTTAAATTGGATGGGGCTGACTGATACTGTCCGAGCCGTCGCTTTACAATTGACCATAGGTTTTCAATTGGATTGAGGTCGGGACTTTGAGCTGGCCACTCCATCACCTTAAAAATTTGGTTTTTGAGCCATTCCTTAACAATTTTCGCAGTGTGCTTGGGATCCCCATCTTGCTGAAAAGTGATTTCCTGCTCTGGGTACGCACACTGGTCAAGAAAATTGGGAAGGCGGGTTTGCAAAATGCTCAAATAATCTTCCTTTCGCATAATCCCGTCAATTTTGTGCAACGGTCCAACGTGCGAATACGTGAAGCACCCCCATACCATTATGTTGCCGCCTCCATGTTTCACGGTTTGCTTCACATGATGCCTTTGAAGCTTGTCACCAGGTCTCCGCCAACAGTACTGCTTTCCATCCGATTGAAAACGATTAAACTTAGATTCATCCGACCAGATAACACGTTTCCAGTCTTCTATTGTCCAGTTCTTGTGTTCCTTTGCGAATTTTACACGCGCCTTTACATTTTTCTCGGATAAAGCTGGTTTGTTTTTCTTCACTGCTGCGACGTACCCAATCCTACCAAGCGCTCTTCTAGCTGTCCATCGACTTACGCATTTATTTATTTCTGTAGAAGCTTCTTTTGGCGTTAAAAGTCTATTTTTTCTCATTTTAGACATCATAAGTCGAGCGTCAGAGTCTGTTAGAAGGCGACTGCGACCATTCAACTTCTTTTCAGCACAAACATTTTGTCTTTTTTGGACCTTAACAACCACTGATTGACTAATTTGAAGTTTCTCAGCAATAGTCCGTGTCGAAGACCCACTTTTAGTGAGGGAGATAATACTATTTTCTTTATCAGAAGACAGCTTCTTCATTTTTCAGTGAATAGTTAGAGACTAAGTTCCAAATTCAACAAATCAACTATAAACTTGTGAAAGAGAGTAATTTTCTGCATTCTGACAACGAAGAATAAATGCAAAAGGCACTTAACGGTAAATCTGCAGTTATATTTGCTGATAAGAAAGTAAGAAGAGCAAAAATATGAGCGAATAACGGATGGTGCAAAACTGAGTACATGCCGCTTGTTTTTGTTTTTGAGTTATTACTATTCCATTTCTTCTTTTTCTATTTTGCTATATACGCCTAATTGTTAAAAATAAACAAGGTGTTCAATAAAAAAAAAGTTTTTATCATTTACATTATTCGTTTAATATTTATGTGAGCTCAAACATGGAAACGTTGATCGTGGAATCACTTTTGCTCCCCACTGTACATATGTATATATATACATATATGTATATACATATGTGAGACAATTTGTGTATAGAATTTGTTTCGATCAAGCCTCGCTTTAGAGATTAGTTTATACGTCTTTCAGTGCCCACTTTTCAATTTAACTTTTAAACCCAGTTTAATTCTGATTGCGTTCGTTGTGTGTGTATCTGTTTTGTATTTTTATTAATTTATGTGTTTGTCACTGTTTTCGTCGTTGCTTTTTCTGTTGCCATCGTTATTACCTAAGTGTAGTTCAAGTTTGAGCATCATTTTTTACTTCTTCGTATTCTCAGCGAGCTCACTTATAGTATGCTTTGCCTCGAGTAGAGCTCAGTTCAAGTGTTACATTTACTGCGCACAGAGCAAGTAAGACGGTCGCAATTTTAGTAGCAAATATTTTTGCTGTATCTTTACGAATTTATTTTTTTTAAGACATTGCTTAATATTGCATTGTGTTGTGTGTTGCCGTTTCTTTTAAATAAAAATACCTTGTATTAATTAATTTAACGGTTGCTTTCGGCACTCATATTTGCAATACATTAAATAAAATCGTTATTTTGTGGTTGTGTATCTCTTAATCCTATTGGTATGTTCATATGATCCGATTTTATTCGCACATCTTATTTTAGAGCAAACATGAAGTTATTTGTCCTACTTCCCCTGCTCGTGAGCTCCTTGGCACTTGATCAAACAACTGCCGCTGCCGGATCATCGAATTTACTTTGCTATTATGATGGCAATAGTTTTGTCAGGGAAGGTAAGAGAATCAAATACTGCATGATGAGAATCAATAACGACATAACAGGTGCACACTATTAAAAACATGGTGCTTTTGTGATAATATGAGAACATATGGTTTGAATAAATTTTCTGACTTTATGACAACCGAAAATGTGTGTAACATGTAGAAAGAGAGATCTGCAGCGCTAAAAAGTAAGAAGTATCTTGAATAGCGTCAACAGCCGAGTCGATAGAGCCATGTCTATCTGCCTAACTTTCTGTAACAAAATCTGGATCTCAAAGACAATGTGTCTTGTTAATGAAAGCAGATCCGCAAATACAAACAAAAACAAGTAAGAAAGCTACTGTCGAGTTTGCTCGACTGTGAGATACCCGCCACCCAATTTTATTATTGTGCGAGCCAAAAAAAATTGAACGTTCTAGGTTAGATTTGGATTTTCTCGAGCGAAATGGGCCGTGGCAAAAATCTAAAACAAACTTGATCTGCGTGCATCAATACGACACACTGTCCCGAACTTGTTGCTCTTTCTCTTATAGTCTCTGAGATCTAGGTCTAGGAGAAGCGGATATGGCTATATCGTCTCGGCTGTTGACGCTGATCAAGAATACATATACTTTATGGGGTCGGAGATGCGGGTATAAAAATACTACATTCGTGAGAGCTCGACTACAAGATACTCTGGACCCAGCCCTACCGCATTTGTAGCTCATAAAACTTTTTTTTAAACCACATTTTAATAACCTCAGCAATTTCCCAAATCGTTTGCAAATGAATTAATTAAGTATGTTATATTATATACATTTATTCTTTATTAATAGCAGAAATATATATATATATTATATATATATAAACAAACATATTTATTAACAAGTAAGAAAGCTACTGTTTGCTCTACTTAATTTTATTTATTTATTTAATATGTACATGGTTATAAGTATAACTTACAACTAGACCTTAAATGTAGCTTTGGCTGCAATGGCCTTATGCTACTTACAAGTGAGATGTGTATTATTTATAATGTAACAAGAAAAAGTAATAATGATAACAATAACTTACAATTGTATTAAATTTTGTGAAAAATATTACTATGTTTAAGGAACGATATAATAAGTTTTGCATTGGTTATGCTCGGATTCTGAAGTAAAGTGATAGGGTTTTGATTTGAGAATATTTTTAATCTTTGTTGTGTTAAAGCGGGGCAGGAAGTTAGGATATGTTTGATGTTGGACGAAAGGGGCTCACTGCATAGTTGACAGTTGCTAGTGAGATTTCGATTGATGTAATGTTCGTGAGTTAATTTAGTGTGTCCGATACGCAGTCGGGTTATTTTTATTTGTTCAGTTCTGTTTAGTTTTTGTAAACACAGTTGCGGAGTGTTGGTTTGGGAAGATAATGTACTGTACCAGTCTGTAGTAAGACTAATAAGTTGGTTTTTATATTCTAAATGTTTAGTTTTTAGGAATTGATTTATATCTCTTTTATTGTAATTATTTGTGCTAATCAATGGTAGTGAATGGGCCAATTTGGCTCCTTCATCTGCCATTTCATTACCCCTGATCATTGCATGTCCTGGTACCCATAGGAGTTTTATTTTATTTTTGTGTTGCGTCAGAAGGTTTCTTATATATGTGGGGTAATAGTCCCTATTGTTAGTATTGGATATTGCATCCAATGAGGAAAGAGAGTCAGAGCATATTATAAATTTGCCTGGCTTTTTTATGATTATGTCAAGTGCGTCCTTGATGGCTATAATCTCTGCCGCGAATATACTAGAATAGTGAGGTAATCTACCAAACCGTATGAATGATGTTTCATTGCATATTGCAAAAGTGGTTGAGGTACCAGTACCTGAACCATCAGTGTATATGAATGAATAGTTTGGATGGGACTCTTTAAAAGATAGGAAATTTGCTTGGTAAATTTCATTGCTTGTGTTGTTTTTTGTGTATTGTCTCAGAGTTAGATCAATACAGTTGCTGTTAAATAACCAGTAGGGTGCTCGTTTTTTTCTTTTAATTGGACGTATTGGTATTTTTAGTTCAATGCATCTTTCAATCAGGGAATCCAATACGGAGTTTGTAGCTTTATGTTTCTTTTTCAATGCAGCAGGCGTTAAAAACTTTGCAAGTGGTGTATCTGAGCTGTTGTGTAGAGATTTGAATAGCTTGTCTTTCAAGAAAGTGTAACGTTCTTGAAGTGGAGCGATATTGGCTTCGATCATGAGATTCTTTGTCGGTGAGGTTCGGTAAGCACCAAGGCAGGCTCTTAGTGAGGAGTTTATTATTGTGTTGACTTTGTTAAGGAGCAATTTTGGTGCTCGTCCGTAGATAAAGATGCCAAAGTCGATCTTGGAAATGATGATTGCTTTCATAACTGTTAATAAGGTGCGAGTATCGCATTGGTATTTTGAATTGGAACGACATTTGACTACATTGAGTTTTTTACTTAAGGATGTTATCAGTTCTGTAATGTGTTCATTCCATTTATATTTACTGTTGATAGTGATACCTAGGATTTTCAAAGACTTTACAGAGGGAATAACTATGTTATTAGAGGATATTGTACACATGCAATTGTGTTTATTGCATATGTGGATGTGTTTACATTTATCCAATGATAATTTTGAACCTGAGTAATTTCCCCAGTTTTGGATATTTTGGAAAAGAGAATCCAGTTGTTTAGTTATGTTTTTCTTTTTTGTTAAAATTTATTATCAGTTGAAAGTCATCGGCATAACTACAGAATGATATATCTTTTTGAATTTCTATTATTTTAGAAAGCTTATTGTATGCAATTAAGAACACTATTACTGACAATGGAGAGCCTTGTGGCACACCATTATCAATAGGAACGGAAACTGAGAGATGTGACCCAATTTTTACGAAGATTTTCCTTTTTGTCATAAAGTTTTTTATGTAATTTAGCATTTTGGGTCCTACTTTCCATTCAATTAACTGCTCTATAACAGCATGTACTCCAATACGATCGAAAGCCTTGGAGAAATCAAGGGAGACGATGGATATGTGTTTTCGTTTGCTAATGGATTTTGTAATCAGATGGTCTGCGTAAATCAGACAGTCGTTTACAGATTTATTTCTTTTGAAGCCAAATTGGTTCTTTGAGATTAGGTTGTTATATTCTACAAACCACCATAAGCGCTTAGCAATGATTTTGTCTAATACTTTGGAGATACATTGGTTAAGAGATATGGGTCGATAAGATTCGGGCCTAGTTTTGTTTGAATTACTTTTATAGATAGGAATAACTATGCTTGTTTTATATTGTTGTGGTATATATGAATTGAAGATATTGTTGAAGTGTTTGGTCATTCTATTTTTTAAGGTTGGCATTGCATGTTTAATCATCGGATAAGGTATCGTATCCATACCTGGTGTGTGTCCTTTTAGGGAGTTAACAGAGCTAATTAATTCGATTGGACGTATATCGGAGTCTATCTTTTTCCCAGGTTGACTAGGATTAAAAAGTGTTGCTATTGTATTTATGTTTGATTTGGAATTAACAAAGGTGTGCGAAAAATTGGTATCGCTTGATGAATCGGACCAGAATTGGGCGAATGTATTGGCTATAGTGTATTGGTCATTACTTGTTGTCATAGAATAGGGGTTGTATAAAGCATGTATTGATTTTGAGGGATTAACACCACAAAAGGAACGGATGTTAGCCCAAATTTTCGAACTAGTTGTTTTTGGGTTTATTTGTGCTGTCAGTTCTGTTATTGCTAATATTTTTGCTTCCCTGATGTTGCGTCTGAAGATAGCATTTTTTTTCCTGAAGTCAATTATGTTTTCAGTTGATATCAGTCTATTAAGCTTGTTCCACGCTTTGTTTTTTTATTTTTTGAGTGTCTCTAAAGTGCTAGTCCACCAAGGAACTCTACGTGGTTGCTTTCGAGGCGACGTTTTAGGGATAGCTCTATGGGCAGCTTGTAATATAATTTTATTTATATTTGCTGCTTCTTTGTTAACTTCAAGTGCTATCGGGATTGTATTGTCCATAGTTGGAAGTATTTTTTCATAAAGTTCCCAGTTGGCTTTGTTTATTTTAAAATGGCTTCTTGGTGGAGCGGGATTTTGGGGTTTCCCGAAAATGTCCAAAATTAACGGAAAATGGTCACTACCTGATAGGTCATCAGATCGAGTCCATTCAGTATGAGGAACTAGGTTTGATGAGCAAAGTGATAAGTCAATGTGTGTAAATGTGTTGTGTGTTGTGAAGTGAGTCGGAGATTTATCGTTTAAAAGAACAAGGTTATTAGTGGTAATGTATTTGTGTATAATTGTTCCTCGTTTGTTGTGCCTAGCCGAGCCCCATGTGGGATGCCAGCTATTAAAGTCGCCAGTAATAATTATTTGTGAGTTGCGTAAATTAAAAACGTTATTTAGATTATTGTAAGTAAAATGAGTGGATGGGGATATATAAGATGAGAAGATGGTTAATTTGTTTAGAGAATCTATTACTATTGCAACTGTTTCGAAGTCAAGGTTTGTATTAATTTGTGTATGTTGAACTGATTTATGTACTAATAGAGCAACACCACCGAACCTGTTTGTCGGTGTGTTGTTTATCATAATGTAATTAACTGGGATTGGTATATACTTATTTGTACAAATGTGAGTTTCTTGCAAAGATAATATTTTAGGTGAATATTTAGCAATGAGTAGTAAAAGTTCACTGTAGTTGTTTAAGTAGCCTTTGATATTCCATTGTAATATTAATAGAGTCATTTAATATACTAAGAAAAATTTAGATATTTTTATGGCAATATGTATTTTAATAATCAAGTGAACTTTATTTTTGAATTTACGTTTGTATGTTTTTGTTTGTGGCCTCAACGGAACTAACGGAGAATGGGAGAGAGATTATCTGCGTTCCAGTACCAGTGACTGGAATTATCCCACTCTCCGTTAGTTAAGTTGAGGCCATATGAGAAGAGAGTTACTTAATTAGGTAAGTTCCATATCGGAACTGTTTTCGGTGTCCATGTCTTGGTGTTTTGTTTTATTTTTAGCTTTTAATTGTCTCAAGATTCTTTTTGAAGTTGTTCGTGGAAGAACTTGTACCTTTTTTGAACTGTTTGTGTTTTTTGAGAGTTTATTCGCTAATGCAATTGGTTGGCATATGTCTTTTACGATGTCATGGTTGTTGATATGACTTGTGTGCAATCCTGTTTTAGAAGCAATTGATGTAGAGGGCTGAGTGTTGAGTTCGATGTCACTATAACTTATTATGTTGCGTGTGTTGGAATTTGTTGTAGGATTAGTTGGTGATGTGAATGTTTTATTTGTATTTTGTGGTGTGGTTTTTGCTGTGGAAGCATAAGTTTGCTGACCGTGTTGATGAAGTTGGTTGTATTTCTCTGACGCTGCTTTGAAGTCAAGGTGATAATTAATTTTTATGGCTGTGATTTCTTGTTGTTTGATGTAAATTGGGCATTTTTTGTCAATTGAAGAGTGGGTATTGCTTGGCATTTTGCTTATGCTACAATTGATGCAGTTGGTGTTATTTGTGCAAGTTTCGTTGCTTTCTGGGTTGATGTGACTTTCAGAGCCACAGTTTTTGCAAGTTGCTGTACTTTTGCAAACTTTGAGGGTATGTCCAAAGCGAAGGCAGCGATTGCACCGCAGTGGAGCAGGAATATATGGACGTACGTTTGTTTTTTCATAGCCAATCATTATGTGTCCAGGAAGAGTAGTAGTAGCAAAGGTAAGTATTATTAATCCAGTTTCAGTCAAATTTTCGTTTAGTTTTTTCATTATTTTTTTGACTTTTGTTACACCTTGGTATTCTAGTTCCTTTTGTATTTCTTCTTCGTTTACTCCACGCAGATCGTTGGAATAGATAACACCGTAAGTGTAATTCAGTGAGCGGTGTTCGGTTACCGTTACTGGCATCTTATCCACGAAGCTGGTCATTTTTAGAAGTTTGTTTGTTTGTTGTGAATTTTTGGTTTTCACTAATAGGTCGCCCGATTTTAGTTTTTTACATGAGTCGACTTCGCCATCACAGCAGAAGTCTATAACCTTTTTTATGGCAAAGGGAGATAGTCTAAATTCTTTGTCATTTTCATCCAAACGGGATATTATCAAATATTTTGGACCAGATGAATGTAATGATTTTACTTGGATTGCCGTCATTAAAATAGTTTTTGCGGTCTTAGGGTCGGGAGGGTCCCCCTCACCCATATTGAGTTTTTTTTGTTTTACTGCACACGAGCTTGCTTTACGCTTTAGATTTGAGAAACAGATAAGCTTGTTCAAAGAACGAGAGCGACAAAAAGGAATGCAAAGAATACTGATAAGCGCGATTGATGCAGCGGCTTCCAAGCAAAACGACTGAACACGATGAGAGCTATTTTGTGACTGTTGCTCTACTTAAAAATAAAAGCAATCTTCGAAATATTATATTTTTCAAAAATATACTAAATATATACCAAAAAAATATACCGAAATTAACTTTGTTTAAAATTATTAGCTTGGTAGCACATTATTAGTTTTATTGAACACCATTATTATGTCACTAGGTGACATACCAATTAAACAGGTGCAGCTGCACCTGATTGCGCCCAATAAAAGTGATTCTTTAATAACTTCTGTGTTTTTTTGTCCGATTGTAACCAATTAAAAGATCATCATGATGGTGATTAGCATTACTTATGATGCTCACAATTCGATTTTTTTTTTTGATTTGCGGGGGCGGAATATACTATTGCGAAATTGGTTGCTCTAACCCTTATAGTCTCAGAGATCTAGGTGTTCATACAGACGGACGGACATGGCTATATCGTCTCGGCTGTTGACTCTGATCAAGAATATATATACTTTGTGGGGTCGGAGATGCTTTCTTCTGCCTGTTACATACATATTCGGTTGGCACAAAGTTATAATACTCATCTACCCTTTGGGTTAGCGGGTATAAAATGCATGTATAAGCACCAATACATAGATATACTGAGTACATGCATATATCTATGCTCATGCGTACATACACATAATATATGAAACAATAATATATCGACGTAAATAAAATCTCTGCGAGAACACACATACGAACATGCAATAATCCGTTAAAAAAATTCTGGCACTTGCATTGTATTGGCTATGGGCAGATCTTATCACGAATGCAATCACATTACTTTAAATGTCTAATAAAATTCAATAGTACGAGGTCGCAGGCGGCTAAGTGTAGATGCAAATGTCTTTCTGCTTCAAATTAATATCGAATCTGTCCTAAAGCTCTGAATAATATTCGTCGGTGGTAGATTTACCCCTTTAAAGGCTAAGGTAAGAAAGCTACTGCGGAGTTTGCTCTACTATGAGATACCCGCCACCTAATTTTACTGAATGAAAGAATAAATAAGAGCGACCATCGAAATATTATATTGGTCAAAAATATACTGGAAAATATACTAAATAGATACCGAAATATTTTTTGTTCAAAATTCTTAGTTTGCGGCACTTTATTAGGTTTATTGCAGCTGCACCTGATTACGCCTTATAAAAGTAATTCTGTAATAACTTATGTATTTTTTTTCGATTTTCAGAGATCATTAAGACGGTGATTAGTATTGTGCGCACCAAAATTGAACGTTTTAGGTTTAGGCGGATGGGCGGAAGGGGGCGTCGCCAAAATCTAAGACACACTATCCCGAAAAATTGGTTGTTTTAGCTCTTATAGTTCACGAGATCTAGGTTTTCATACAGCCGGACGGACAGACAGACAAGGCTATATCGTCTCGGCCATTGGCGCTGACCAAGAATGTACATATATACTTTATGGGGTCGGAGATGCTTACTTCTGGCTGTTACATACATTTTCGGTTGGCTCAAAGTTATAATATCCTTCTATCCTTTTTTGGGATTGTTTGTCTTATTGGTGCACGCAGCTCACGTTTGTTTTATATTTTTTTCTTCCGCCAATGCACATCGAAAAAAACCAAAGTCAAAGCGTCATTTTATTTGTAGAATGTTTAATTTTGGTACGCACAATACCATCTTAATGATTTCTGAAAAGTTGGTTACAATCGGATAAAAAACACAGAAGTTATTAAACAATTAGTTATATAAGGCGTAATCAGGTGCAGCTGCACTTGGATAGTTGCTATGTCACTCCGTGACATAAAAATGGTGTTCAATAAACTTAAAAAGTGTCACCAAGTTCATAATTTCGAACACTTACCTTTTGGGTAAGAGGGTTTAAAAACAACGTCGCGGCGATCGTCGCTCTAAACCGAAAGTGGTTAGCGGAGTTGGTGGGACCGAAGTCCGGTTTCTTAAGCATTCGTATGATGCTCTCGTGCGTAAGACTGAAACGGTGCAGAAATACGTAAGAAAGACGGGGACAAAAGATAATAGTTGTTTGTGTTTTGTGTATTAGCTCGGGTCTCGAGCATTGACTGCATGTGCGTGCTTCTTCTTATACTATCAATGCACTTTATTATAGTTATACTTGCTCTTTATTACCTTTGACCAGCCATAGTAACCAATGAGAGCAGCTAGAGCAAAGACGTACCCACTATACCGCTTTAAAGGATTGACGCCACTTATTTCTGAGTGTTACATACATTCTCACAAAACAATAATATGATTTTTTGTCCACTTAAGATCGGCTCAGTGTATAAAAATATACTTATTACATAATTGGGATATATGTATCCTCAAATTCAGAAAGCAAATACACTACACTACATATAGATGTATTAAAAGAATGCAGGTATCTCTAGTTAATTGTGCTTTTGACTAAGCAATAAGTGTTTGAAATTACCAGAGACAAATCTACTAAGAGATATATGATAGGAAATTTCTCGATAATCGATAATTGAAATTAATAAAATTAATAATTTAATTATCATATTTACGTGATGGCGACACTGACTCTTTAAATCGATGCCTTTGAATCGTACTTTATTGTCTATTGATTTGTTAATTGAATATTATGTATTATGTTATGTTCACTATCAAAATAAGACTTAATGCTTTTTTTCTTTATACAGGCCTAGCAAAACTAACACTCAGTGATTTGGAGCCCGCACTTCAGTTTTGCACGCACTTGATTTATGGTTCTGCTGGCATTAATCCCAATAGTAATAAACTAGTCAGCACTAATGAAAAACTCGATCTGGATCTCGGTAACAGCTTGTTCCGCTCTGTAACAGGTCTTAAAAAGAAGTACCCTGCCTTAAAGGTTCTGCTTAGTGTTGGCTTTGATAAAGATATTACAGAAGAGGACAACAACAAATATTTGACTCTTCTCGAGAGTAGCAATGCGCGTATTCCATTTATAAACAGTGCGCACTCGTTGGTCAAGACTTACGGCTTTGATGGCCTTGATCTGGCCTGGCAGTTTCCCAAAAACAAGCCAAAAAAGGTGCACAGTGGAATCGGCTCATTCTGGAAAGGTTTCAAGAAGATCTTTACCGGAAATCACATTGTCGACGAGAAGGCCGCAGAGCACAAGGAGGAGTTCACGGCCCTAGTACGCGAATTGAGGAATGCTTTTCGTCCCGATGGATATATGCTGGGTGTTAGCGTCTTGCCCAATGTCAATTCCTCATGTCTGTTGTTGAAACTTACTTTTCATTCTCTAATTCTATTTTCACTTACAGTGTTCTATGACGTTCCAGCCCTAATTAACAACTTGGACTTTGTTAATCTGCATGCATATGATTTTCAAACTCCTGTGCGTAACCCTGAAGTGGCCGACTTCCCGAATCCAATCTATGAGCTTAACGAACGTAACTCTGAGTTCAACATTAATTACCAGGTCCAGTATTGGTTAAATAATCATGCACCCGCTGCTAAGATCAACGTGGGCATACCCACCTTTGGACGTGTCTGGAAGTTGACTAAGGATTCTGGGTTGACTGGCCTGCCACCAGTTTCCGATGCCGTTGGCGTTGGCTCATCTGGTCTGCAGACTCAAACCGCTGGATTCTACAGCTGGCCCGAGGTGTGTGCCAAGCTGCCCAATCAGGCCAACCAGCATCTTAAAGGTGCCGATGGTCCATTACGTAAGGTAGGCGATCCCACCAAGCGTTTTGGCAGCTATGCTTATCGCTCGGCCGACGACAAGGATGAAAACGGTCTCTGGGTGGGCTACGAAGACCCCGACACAGCAGCCATCAAGGCCGCCTACGTGAAAAGCAGGGCACTTGGTGGTGTGGCCTTGGTCGACCTGAGCTTTGATGATTTCCGCGGTAGCTGCACTGGCAACGAAAAATATCCCATTCTTCGTGCCATTAAGTACAGCTTGTAAATTAAGGCAATATTATTGATGTGTAATAAGTATATTTCCTTTGATTTGTTGATTTATTTAATTTAAAAAAGTTTTTTCTCTACTGGTGTTTGAATACCAATCATGATTAAATTGAAAATTTTGTTGAATGAATAATTAAAAACAAGTAAGAAAGCTACTGTCGAGTTTGCTCGACTGTGAGATAGCCACCCGATTTTACAGAATGGAATAATAAATAAGAACAACCATGGAAATATTATATTTTACAAAAATATAATAAAAATTATACTGAAAATATACCAAAAAAATATACCGAAATTAATATTGTTCAAAATGATTAGCTTGGTAGTACTTTATTATGTTTATTGAACACATTTATTATGTCACTGAGTGACATACCAACTGCTCTGCTGCAGCTACACCTGATATCGCCTTATAAAAGTAATTATTAAATAACTGTGTTTTTGTGTTTCTGTGTTTTTTGTCTGATTGCAACCAAATTTTCAGAGATCATTAGGAAGATAATTTGTATTGTTTGTGCCAAAACTAAGCTTAGAATTAGTTTTTTTTCGATTTACGAGGGCCGAAGGGGGCGTGGCCAAAATCTAAATCAAGTTTGATCTGCGTGCAACATAAGACTCACTATCCCGAAAAATTGGTTGCTCTATCTTATAGTCTAGGTGCTCATACGGACGGACAGACGGACATGGATATATCGTCTTGGTTGTTGACGCTGATCAAGAATATATATATTTTATGGGGCCGGAGATGCTTCCTTCTACCTGTTAGACACATAGTACCGGTTTCATTACTTATTGCCCTCTCTGACTTCACTTCGGCACTATATTTACAAATTTTGACAGCCCATACTTCTTGGATGTTGACGAACTAACGGTAGTACGATCAAGTGGCCCAGCGACACCAAGGTCGGGCTTGTTAACGAACGGACCCAGGCAGACCGAGGGGCAACCTCATAACGTATCGCGAACAAATAACATAGACAATACAGACAAAACAACAAAATAATAATAATAATAATAATAAGAAAAAAACAATAACAACTATAATAATAAGAACTATACTTAACTACGAGTTAAAGTTTGTAAAAGTAATGTTTTTATTGTATTGTTAAAAAGATTAGAGAATTTATTATAATTTATTTATAAAAAACGAAAAGGATTATGAAGTAGTTAGTACTACAACGGAAACAGAGAGAGGGAAGAAAATTTCTTGTTGTTCTGATCGGAACGGCAAAGCTAATCTGGTTTGTCAACCGCAAGGACTCAATTTAACCAACAATTAGTCTATGTAGAAACACTACACTTACTTATACTGGGAAAATCAGATATTAGATCCATACTCAAGAATAGGACGAACCAGTGAGATATATAGATGTTTTGTTATGTAGTGATCATTTAATTTCTTTGACCAACGTTTAATAAATGCAAGGACACCCATGGCTCTATTAAAAGCAGACAAAATATGCTTATCAAACTTTAATTTTGAATTAATCAGAATCAGAATTATTTTCAGAAGGATACCTAAATCAGTTACTGACTCTATTTGCTTAAGTTGTTTATTATTTGGATAATAATTGTTAGATTTAATAAATTTCTAGCACACCATGATTGAAAACAATCAATCTGAGAGTGCAATCTCAGACTATAAAAGAAATCATTTGAACACAGACAAATCTTAAAACCATCCGCGTTCATAAGTACGCAAAACCATGATATAACGAACTGTAGATCATTTATGAATAATGTAAACAGCAATGGACCTCAATGACTTCCTTGGAGTTCGCCAGAAGTGACTTAGACGGTCTTAGACACAGAGTCCTTGAAAAAATTCCCTTTGAATTATGCATGAAAGATATGAAGATATCCACAAAATTAAGTTTTGTGGAAATCCAAGAAGATTGATCTTATATAATAAGAGACTATGGTTCTTCAATAACAATGGATGAGAAGTCTAATAAGTTAGTGGTAGTAGACCTACATTTCACAAACCCAGGCTGGTAGGGTGAAATTATTGATTTTAGATTTAAATTGGATTATAGATTTACATCAGTGGTGCAGTTGACAAGTTATTAGTTTCTCAAATGCTTTTGGAATAGCAGACAACATATAGATACCTCTATAGTTTCCCTTTTTCAAGAGAGGAATAATATAAGACTGTTTCGAAAGATATGGAAAAGAATACAACTCTACAGACAATTCAAATAATTTAATGCAACTAGAAACTCCGTCAGTACTAGAAGTAAAAACTGGTTTACATAACTTAAGATCACGTAAGAGTAAACTTTCAGAAATTAGGGGACTAAACGTTAGTCAGCACTTTCTTAAGTGTTCCTTGATAAAAGATTATTTAATATGGAGAAATCGGATGGAGCAACAGAGTATCGAGAAAAATATAAGAGAGAGCCAGTTTTCTTATATTTTTTATATAGCATTGACATTTTATTCAATAACTTTGTTAGTTCTTTAGTAAACCAAATCCGTCTATTAGATAATTGTGGAATACCAAGGGGAATACAAGCATCAAACAGCGAGCTTAATGTAGAATAAAAAATTGCAATTTCAAGGTCAATTTCCAGGTCAATACACGAAGAAAGTTAAGACCACTCAGTACACGAAATCAGCAGAGAAAGTTTTTTAAAATCGGTCTTCCGAAAACAACCAACTCTCTTCTCCGGTAAAACATCTGATGCCGAAAAGGTTATTGGTAAGTCAATCAACACGTCCAGATTAGGGTGGTAGGGATTCTCAGGTGAGGAAATAGAATTTGATCTGGACACCCTTCATGTATTGGGATCCAAAATAAATATAAGATTAAGCATTTTACCTAGACTATTTGGTATAGAATTGGTTTGAGACAAAGCTGTATCAAAAAGGCTATCAACAAAGACATGAGTTGACGAAGGATTTAATACGTTAGACTCACATGACGAAAGCCACGAAATTCCAGAAATATTCAAATCTCCAAGAACTATAAAGAAATTGCGATCAGAAAGCATTTCAGAAATACTATAGATTACAGAAAAATTAGATAAATACAGAGAGTTATCTGAGGCAGGAGATATATAATATAAGAGCAGGTGATAAAGATACTAAAACTACAATAAATTAGTTTTACAGCTACAAATTCGATATGTAAATCACTATATAAATCGATGTGCTTAAACGAGACATTAGCATTGTACACCACCACCACGACGCCGCATGCAATCACTTCTATAGACTGAAAATTTGTTTGTAAAGATTTCAATCTCACTCACATGCCGCAGGCACATTAAAGCCAAAAAAACTCATCTTAAACTCAAAGCCAACAACTTACACTGGCTCATCAACGCTGGTTCTCCGGTCTTACTCTACAATTCTGTATTGAAACCTATCTGGACCTATAGTTCACAGCTATGGGGCAATGCCAGCAACAGCAATTTTGACATCATACAGCGAGCACAATCAAAGATTCTGAGAACCATCACTAGGGCACCGTGGTACGTTCGGAATGAAAACATCAAAAGAGACCTAAATATTCCACCAGTTATCAATGCAATTACGGAACTTAAGGAAAAATACCATAGCAAGCTTTCCTCGCACCCCAACCACCTAGCGAGAGGTCTAACTCAGCTCAGCAGTCGTTCCCGTCTCCGACGAAAGGACCTACCAACCCAGCGAAGAAATTTTTAGTGACGTCTAATCATAGAACTTAGGGGTTTGTACCAGAGCTTTCCATCGAACTCTGTTTTGTGCTGTCTGTTTCGCTACATCCCATGTTGTTCGAATTTGGGTCAGTTCTAGAAGGGCTGTCCGTCTCCAGGTTGCCTTTGGCCATCCAACTCTTCTACTGTCTTGGGGGTTCAAGTCTAGCGCCATCCGGGTTATGCTGCTTGGGTTCTTTCTGAGAGCATGGCCTATCCACGACCATTTTCGCTTCCTGGTTTGGAGATGTATAGGAGACTCACCAGTAAGGCGCCACAGCTCTGCATTGGATATTCTGGCTGGCCAGAATATACCGCATATTATTCGCAGACACTTGTTAATGAATACTTGCAGTTTCTGCGTTATTTTCTTGGTGGTCAGCCATGTCTCACTACCATATAGCAGAATGGACTTTACGCACCCCTTGAATATCCGGAGTTTAGTACGCTGACTTATCTGCCGGTTTCTCCTTATGCGGTAAAGTCTCCCAAATGCTGAACGGGTTTTAGCAAGTCGGCTCGAGACATCTTCATACACTCCTTCATTGCTGGAGATAATGGTGCCAAGGTATGGGAAACTGTTGACATAATTGATTTGTTTCCCATGTATGGAGATGTTTCCTTGGTTGGAGAAGTTAAAACGCATTGCTTTTGTTTTGGCTACGTTTATCTCGAGTCCGACTCTGCCGGATATCCGAGAATCTATGAGAGACTAGACATATGTCATCTGCATAGTCCAAGTCCTCAAGGTGTCTAGTGAGGCTCCACGTGATTCCACGCTTGGACTTGCACACGTCACTCATTATCTCGTCGGCCACGATGTTGAAGAGCAGTGGTGATAGGGGGCAGCCTTGCCTGATCCCGGTGTTGGTTTGGAAAGGTGCACTTGTTTTTCCGTTGTGCAGTACAGCCATGTTGGCGTCATCATACATTGCTTTGATGATTGCAATGATGTTGACAGGTACTCCTTTCCTAGCAAGTGCTCTCTTGTTTACTGAATCGAATGCCTGAAGCCTGCCTGCTCATCACGTATTGACGGTTCAATTTTTTCCTGAAGACGCTCGTTCAGTAGTGTGGCCAGAATCTTGTAACTCGTGTTGAGCAGCGTGATTCCTCTCCAGTTATTGTAGTCACTAAGGTCACCCTTCTTAGCAAGCTTCACTATGATTCCGCCTTTCCAAGAGTCTGGGACTATCTCGTCCTTCCATATGCGATAGAAGTGTGGGTGCAATATTTCGGCCATCAGGTGGGTGTCAACTTGGAGAAGTTCAGCTGGAATATTGTCCTCGCCAGATGCCCTGTTGAGTTTCAGCTTCTTTATTGCGCTTCTGATTTCCATTACAGATGGGGGCGCAGACGAAATACGGAGACTCCCATTCATAAGCGCAATATTTCTGTAATCATCAGTACCACTTGTTAAAGTAGTGTGGCTAACTTCCATGAAATGTTGCCGCCATCTTTGGATTTGTGCTTCTTCATTTGTGAGAAGGTTGCCAGCTAAATCCCTGACTGGCTGGGACTGTCTGTGATGTGCACCGGAAATACGTGCAACTTGCTGGTATAGCGAGCGCATGTTATTCTCGCCTGCTGCTCGTTCCGCATTTTCTGCAAATTTATCCAGAAGTGCTTTCTTAATTCATTTCTAGCAGACTTCTTCACAGCTCTACATAGCTCACGATATTCATTGTGGTTATGTGAAAACTGGTCTGCCAGAGATTTCAGAATGTTTCTCCGACTGATCAGATCCCAGGTCCTATCAGATATCCAGTTGACCCTGCCGCGCTGTCGCGTACCCAGGATTTGTTCGGCTGTGGTCCTAAGTGTCCTGCATGTGTATCCCCATGAGTGATGGTGCTCCTGTTGTGGCATCATATGGTCACGTAACGTGGATGCCATGCCCGCCGTCATGTTAGGGTCACTAAGGAGGTGCAGGTTTAGAGGAGGCTCTCGTCTGTGTTGGCTGCTGGTATTTATTGAGCGGTTGCGGTTCAACTTTATTGAAAGTTCTACAATGACCAGTTCATGATCACGTTCAATAGACGCACCCCTCTTATTTCGCACGTTTAATAGTGACTGCCTCCGTTTCCGACTTATGCAAATATGGTCAATTTGATTGCGTGTGTTCCCATTTGGGGATGTCCATGAGTATTTGTGGACCTCTTTGTGTAGAAACAGCGTGCCACCAATGACAAGTTGGAACAATTGGCAGAGTTCAATTAGCCTCTCCCCATTGTCGTTGCGACTCCCAAGACCATGTTGGCCCATGACTGATCTCAGTCCGATGTTTTTTGGGCCTATTTTGCCTTGAAGTCACCCATGAGGATAGTAATATCGCCCTGATGAAGTTTGTTTAGGACTGCTGTAAGTGCAGTATAGAAGTCGTCTTTGGTGTCATCTGTAGCGTCTTCTGTCAGAGCATAGCATTGCACGGGGCATTGCATTGTGGAATAAACAAAGGAGAAAAAAAAAAAAAAGTCATAGAACAGTTGGAAAAAAAAAACAACTGTTCAGAAAGATTTTTTATCGTTAAGATTTTTAAACTTATTGGTAATTCTTATACAAGAAGATTCAATAAATAAAAGCCAAGTAATAAAAAAAAAAAAGAAAAAAGATTTCAATCTTAAGAATATCATGCCTTAACCAAGTTTCAGTAAAGGCGATGACATGAAAAGGAAAATTTTAGCTAGCTAAATAAACATTATTGAGTTTACTACAAAGGCCTCGTACATTTTGATAGCCAAGCAGGAGAGAAGAAGTTAGTTTTTTGAGCTATTAGATGGAGTTTGAGGGTTAGAGGAATTAGTGGTAACATGTGGAAGTAAAATCAGTGGCCGAGTGGTGAATCGGTGGCAAATAGTTTCATAGGTTGGACACCTTCTATAGTCTTCTGAGCAACTGTAACAGAAGTCGAGATAGGAGCATCTGCATTAGCTGGTAGAACATAAGGTACATCAGAAGGTTGATCATATTGAGTTTCTTTAACATTTACAACTACTGCAGGTACAGATACCGAAACGGGATCAGAACAAATGACATCCATGGGAACCATGTCATTGTCGGCAATCATTGACGCTCTCGAGGTATGGGAGACGTAAATGACATAAGATTATTGGGAACGGACGAGTTGTTGACCAGTTCAGGGACATCAAGTTCGTTTGAGCCAATGGACAAACGAGTATTAGCTTTTTTACGCTTTGGAGACTCGTTTAAAAGCTTCATGCTCTAAAAAAATATCCGCAAGATTTTTAAAACCTTCGAATAGATCACCAAAGCCTTGCTTCGTCTGACTTATGAATTCCGCAACATCCCTTCTAACATCCCTGCATGACTCACATGTCCATCTTAAGCCAGATTTTGAAGCCAGTACATTTTTCATGTTAAACATTGTCACAAAACCAGCAGCACACGAAACCCATAAAAATTTAATAAAAAATTGAAATAAGTATAAATTTTGTGTTAATACAAGGTATTAGGACGCTGATATCTACTTAGAGAAAAAACAGCAAGCGAGCGAATAGTGGACGTTGATTGTTTTATGTGCGGTGTTTGTATTTCTGTCCCTGATGTCCTCGCTATACCTGCTTCTGCTCATATTACTCCTGCCCTTGCTTTTAGCGAAGGTAAGTCTCGCCACCCAACCTGCAATGGTGGCATCATCATCGTCCGATATCTCATCTACTTTCCTGCTTCGGTTACGCAGTACCCATTTCAAACATTGTCATTCCTGATACCAACGAGACATCAACATAACCCACCCTCTGCCCACTTTGACTGGTCTGGTCAGCTATGTTCTATTTGAATCTCTTCATCATTTGCAAAATTACAAAATGGAACCACAAGACCATAACACAGACTCATACATAGTATTTAAGAGACTGGGACAGCATCTCACACGTAATGATAGCTGGATGTGTGGTCGTCCAAATACGAACTAATCGCAAACATGACTGGGAGGCGTTAATTTAGTTTCCGATGCGAAAATTTGCATTTGGACAATGCTGCGATTCTCGTATCGCTGGCAAAAGCTATCAATAGTAATAGCATCAGCTATACCAGCAACACTAACTACATGGTTCCTCAAAGTACTTTATGCAGGTAACTTTACCTGACATGCAAAACACCATGCAACTCATAATGTGGCTCCAGATGCTAATGTTGACGGTGTCTGAGACTTTTCGTGTTGCATACTTGCAATTAGTTAGCTAAAAGACAGTAAGTCGCTGTGCAAAGTGTCACGCCCTATAATGTTTCAATACATTGATCTTTTAAGCCTCATTCCCAAAAAATGAGAAAATAATCAAGCAACAAGAAAGGTAGTAATAATCTAAATCGATTATGAAAACAAGAAAGCTACTGTCGAGTTTGCTTGACAGTGAGATACCCGCCAACAAATTTTACCATCGAAATATTATATTTTTAAAAAATATACTGGAAAATATACTAAAAATATACCAAAATAATATTCCAAAATTTTCTTTGTTCGAAATTATTAGCTTAGCGATACTTAAGTATGTTTATTGAACACCATTATTATGTCAAGGAGTGTCATAGCAACTAACTAGTTGCAGCTGCACGTGGTAACCCCTTATAAAAGTAATTTCTTAATAACTTCTGTGTTTTTATCCGATTGTAACCAAATTTTCAGAGATCATTAAGATGGTGATTAGTATTGTGCGTATTAAGGTTTAAAACGACGCTTGCAGTTCGTTTTTTTTTCGATGGGGCGTGGCCAAAATCTGAAACAAATTTGATCTGCGTGCAACAATAAGACACATTGTCCCGAAAAATTTGTTGCTCTATCTCTTATAGTCTCTGAGATCTAGGTGTTCATACGGATAGACATCCGGACAGACGGACATGGCTATATCGTCTCGGCTGTTGATGCTGATAAAGAATATATATACTTTATGGGGTTGGAGATGCTTCCTTCTGCCTGTTACATACGTTTTCGGTCAGCACAAAGTTATAATACCCTTCTACCCTTTGGGTAGGTGGGTATAAACATTTCCGTAATATACCACGTCAAATATTATTAGGTTGCGCTTTATAAGGCTTATGGAACACTATTATTAAATAATAACATAGTAACTACATAGGTGCAGCTGCACCTGATTTCATCCCATAAAGTAAAGCAAAGTGTATTAGAATCTAGAACGTTGACATACTAACAGCAGTGCGATCAAGTGGCCCAACTACACAAAACTCTGGCTTGTTAACTCGCGGACCCTGGCAGACGCAACCCACCTCCCGCACAGTCGACCGAGAGGCACAACGTACGGGAAACGAAGGTCGTGAACAGATAACATAGACAAAACTGTAAGATCTATTCTAACTACGAGACAAGTGTTGTACAATCGAGGTTGGCATTTTAAAAATATTGTTATTATTGCAACGAACTTGATAAATGTTTTTGTAATTTGCACAGCAAAGAAACGCGAAAGAGAGAGAGAAAGAAGTAGTCTAAAGCTTATCTGGCTAATCTTCGATACGCGAAGCAACATAATAGTTAAAACTTCGAAGAGCAAAGAGAAATAACTTCTGCACTGATTCAAGACTATCTTGATGAACCCTATTAGATCCATACTCAAGTATAGGTCCAACCAGTAAGAAATAAAAATGTTTTGTTATGTAGGGATCGATAAATTCGTTTCTGCAATGCTTAATACTTCCAACTGCACCCCTAGCTTTATAAGAGGCAAACAAATTATGCTAACCATCTTTAATTTTGAACCAAGAAGGATACCTTAATCAGTTACTAACTCAATTCTCTCAAGTTGTTTCTCATTAATTTTTTTTTTTTTTATACCCGCCTACCCAAAGGGTAGAAGGGTATTATAACTTTGTGCCGACAGAAAATGTATGTAACAGGCAGAAGGAAGTATGTCCGACCCCATAAAGTATGTATAATTCTTGATGAGCGTCAACAGCCGAGACGATATAGCCATGTCCATCTGTCCGTATGAACATCTAGATCTCAGAGACTATAAGATATAGAGCAACAAATTTTTCGAGACAGTGTGTCTTATTGTTGCACGCAGATCAAGTTTGTTTTAGATTTTTGCCACTCCCCCTTCCGCCCCCGTAAATCGAAAAAAAAAACAAATTCAAGCGTCATTTTAAATGTAATACATTCAGTTTTGGCACACACAATACTAATCATCATCTTAATGATCTCTGATTGGTAAGAAAGCTGCTGTCGACTTTGCTCAACTGTGAGATACC
This sequence comes from Drosophila pruinosa, assembly GCA_018150935.1. Classification (NCBI taxonomy): domain Eukaryota; kingdom Metazoa; phylum Arthropoda; class Insecta; order Diptera; family Drosophilidae; genus Drosophila; species Drosophila pruinosa. The sequence continues at coordinate 138,167 of JAECWR010000073.1, read as the reverse complement.
CGTCACCCAATTTTACTGAATGGAAGAATAATAAAGAGCGACTATCGAAATATTATATTTTTAAAAAATATAGTTGAAAATATACTAACAAGTAAGAAAGCTACTGTCGAGTTTGCTCGACAGTGAGATACCCGCCACCCAATTTTACTATTGAAATATTAAATTTTTCAAAAATATACTGAAAAAATACTAAAAAAATATACTGAAAATATACCAAGATAATATACCAAAATTTTCTTTGTTCGAAATTATTAGCTTGGTGGCACTTTAGTTGGTTTATTGAACACCATTATTATGTCACGGAGTGACATAGCAACTAACTAGGTGCAGCTGCACGTGATTACGCCTTGTAAAAGTAATTTCTTAATAACTTCTGTGTTTTTTATCCGATTGTAACCAAATTTTCAGAGATCATTAAAATGATGATTAGTATTGTACGTGCCAAATTTCTAGGTTTAAAATGACGCCTGCAATTCGGTTTTTTTTGATTTACGGGGGCGGAAGGGGGCGTGGCCAACATCTAAAATAAACTTGATCTGTGCACCTTTTTTCTACATGTTGTCTCCAAATTTGGTAGCTCTAGCTTTTATAGTCTTTTAGATCCAAATGTTACCACTAATTCTTCTAAGCCTCAAACTCCATCTGATAGCTCAAAAAACTAACATTTTCTCGCCTGCTTTTCTATCAAACTGTAAGAGGCCTTTGTAGTAACCTCACTAAACTTTATTTAGATATTTTAAATTTTCCTTTTCATGTCATTGCCTTTACTTAAACTTGGTTAAGGTAGATATTCATAGTACTGAAATCTTTAGTAACAAATTTTCAGTCTATAAACGTGATCGAATGTGGCGTCGTGGTGGTGGTGTACCTATCGCTGTCGATGCTGAAATCTCGTCTGAGCACATGGATTTATGTAGTGATTTAGATCTCGAATATGCAGCTGTAAAATGAATTTATTGTAGCTTTAGCAACTTTATCACCTGTTCTTATGTACCTCCTGCCTCAGATTACTCTCTGTATTTGTCTCATTTTTCTGTAATCCATAGTATTTCTGAAATGTTTTCTGATCGTGATTTCTTAATAGTTCTTGGAGATTTTAATATTTCCTGCTTTCATGGCTTTTGTCATGCGAGTCCAACGAATCCTATTTGATATAGCTTTGTCTCAAAGCAATTCTACACCAAATTGTCTAGATAAATTGCTTGATCTGATTTTTGTTTTGGATTCCAATACCTGCACGGTTCCAGAACAAATCCTATTTCCTCAGCTGAGGATTCCACCACCCTACTTTGAAGGTGTTGATTGACTGACCAACAAGTGTTTCGGTTTCATCGGTTTTAACGGAGAAGCGAGTTCGTTGTTTTCGGAAGACCGATTTTAAAAAACTTTCTCTGCTGCTTTCGTGTACTAACTGGTCTCAACTTTCTTCGTGTATTGACCTGGATTAGGCAATTGAGATTTTTTATTCTACATTAAACTCTTTGTTTGATGCTTGTGTTCTCCATGGAACTTCACAATTGTCAAATAGACCGTTATGGTTTACTAAAGAACTAACAAATTAATGAATAAAAAGTCAATGCTATATAAAAAATATAAGAAAACTGGCTCTCTCTTATATTTTTCTCGCTACTCTGTTGCTCGATTCGATTTCTACACGCTAAATAATCTTTGCTGCAAGGATTATTTGAGATAGTACAGACTTACGTTTCAGCGTGACCCGAAACGCTTCTATGACTTCGATAATTCGAAGCGAAGGACGTCAACACTTCCAACAACATTATTTTATGATAAAAAGACAGCTTTTAATGATCGTGGCGTTGCCGATCTGTTTGCTGATTTTTTTCAAACGACCTATTCCACATCAACTTTTTATAGAGCCCAGTCTTATCCGTATCAAGTAAACCAAGCGAATTGCATTTTTGGTCCCTTACTTTCTGAAAGTTTACTCTTACGTGAACTTAAGTCATGTAAACCAGATTTTTCTGGAACATTAGAAATGGAACATTAGAAATGGCCCTGACAAATTATGGCTGGGTTGGAAGGTCGGTGCGTTGCAGGCGGGTTCGACTGGAAACCCGAATCAAGACCCTTGCGAGGGGATTTGGGTGGGCAGAGAGTTTTTCATTATAGAACGCTTTTTGCTTGTCTATTTCATCATTTACTGCGAGAATGCCGAGGTCCCTGTGGATGTTTTGGTTTCGAATATACCATGGTGCCCTAGTGATAGTTCGCAGGATCTTTGATTGAGCGCGCTGTATGATGTCTATGTTGGTTCTGCTCACGTTCCCTCAAAGCTGGGAGCCATACGTCCAGATTAGCTTAAGAGTGGAGTTGTAGAGCAGGACCTTATAGTCCAGGCACAAGGGCGATTGGGTGTTTATAATCCAGTGGAGGCTGCTGGCTTTCAGCTTTATGTGTAGTTTCTTGCATTCGATATGTCTACGCCATGTTAGACGTCTGTCGAGATGGATGCCGAGATACGTTATTTCATTGACTTTTCGGATCTGCGTGCTATTCAGGCAGAGCGGAGGGCAAGTTTGTCTGTTAAGAGTAAACGTTATGTGTTTACACTTTTGTTCGTTTATTTTAATACGCTAGTCAAATAGCCACTTCTCGACTACCATGAGATGTTTGGCAAGTTGGGTTGTTGCACGGATTAGGCATCTGGAGCGGCTAAGGATAGCAGTGTCGTCAGCAAAGGTGGATGTTGTTAGTCGGTCACTCGTGGGAATATCCGCTGGCCCAAGTGCGCTGCCTTGTGGGACTCCAGCTTCGATAGTGTAGCTGTCGGATATTGTTGTGTTGCACCTCACTGGGAAAGCTCTGTTGTAGAGGTAAGATTCAAGGAGTTTATGGGTGTACTCAGGCAAGTGTGTTTTAATTTTATGCATAAGACCTTTGAACCAGACGCGGTCGAATGCTTGAGATACATCGAGGAATATCGCGCTGCAATGTTCTCTAAGTTCGAAGGCTGTGCGAATCTCTGATGTTATTCTGTTAACTTGCTCGATAGTTCCGTGTTTTTCTCTGAAGCTAAATTGATAGTCTGGGATAATGTTAAGAGCTTGCATATATGGTATTACGCGCGTTAGAAGGCATTTTTCGAATAATTTGGACAGGCATGATAATAAAGTTATTGGTCTGTAAGATGACGGAATCGTGTGATCTTTTCCGGACTTCGGTATCATTATAATAATTAATTTAATCCATTTACTTGGGTAGTAGCCGAAACTTATGATACCATTGAAGAGCTTACAGATGACCTCAACAGCAAAATACGGAAGTTCCATTATCATTTTTGTAGTTACTAGGTCACCGCCTGGAGCATTTTTTGGTCTTAGATCCCTAATGACTTTTGTTATCTCGTTCGGCCGAAATGGAATTTGGCGTTAATTTCGTTTCGGAGTGAATTTGCGGAAGAGCATAAGCTTTGCATTTGCTTCGGGGTTCGGCTGGAAGACGCCTCTGAGATGTAAGGCAAATGTTTCGGTAATGTCTTTTTCGCTGCGGGCCCAGCAACCTGAAGAATTTCTTATCGGGGTGACGGTTTCAGTCGGAGAGCTTAGATTTGAGTGAGCCCTCCACAAGGGATGCTTTGTACTAGTTGGCGAGAGTTTTTCAATATATTTTAGTTGTGCATTTTCAGCATCTTGCTTCAGAGCCCGGTTAAGTTTGCGGGTGGCTTCAGTAAGACGTTGCTTTGAGCATGGTGACCTGCTGGTTTGCCACGCCCGTCGCAGACGCCTCTTTTCCAGAACCAGCTGTTCAATTTGCAGGCTGGTTTTGAACGTCTTAATTTTCACATCCTTCCCTTTTGGTGTTGAGATCCTGGCTGCTGTGACGAGTACCTCTTCCAGCGCGGCGATAGAGTAGTCGATGTCCGATTCGATATTTAGTCGAGGAGTTAGCTCAATATGGGAACTCACATACCTATGGGTGGTCAGTAATTTCTGGGTTTTGAAGAAGGGTTAACAACAAATGCGAGTGGTCGAATGAGAGATCCGGCAGGGCCATGGAAATCGACCAAGGGAAATCAATTAGATCTGGAATCTTTCTGGGGTCTGCGGGCGAATATGTGGGGCTACCAGAAGAGACGTAGTCCAATTTATTGCTCACTTTTATAAGTGCATTATACAGTTGCCTTCCCTTGGGGGTCACGAGGCGTAATCCCCAGTGCCTGTGTTCGGCATTGTAGTCTCCTGCAGCTATGAAGCGATCCCCCAGTGTGTTGTAGAAGTCCATGAATTGACCTACAGAGATAGTAAATCGAGGTGGGCAGTAGACAGCGGCAATGCAAAGGTTGCCGTTTCCTAACTGCACATTTATGGACGTAGCTTGGAAGTAATTTGTTGCAAACCTATGGTGAAAGTGGTGTTTGATGCGTTCTCTGATTAAGATGCCGTTTCCGCCATGGTCTTTGCCATCCGGATGATCTGTGCGGGAGAAGGTAGTTATATCTCCCTGTGAGGTGCGTTTCAACCAGCAGCATGGCGTCGATGTGATTTACATTTAGAAATTGCGTTATTTCCAGTTTATGCCGTGAAATGCCGTTGGCATTCCATATGGATATACGTAGGTTAGACATTTATTATTTAGACTGTTGTGCTACAAGCAACTGAACCACCATGTTCTGATTCTGAACAAGGGTTTGCATAGTTGTTTTCATAAATGACATGAGTTACATCATACTATGTTGCATGGTAAACATCATAGTTTCCAAATTGCTTTGCGGCTGCATCGGGACCTGCTGAGTGTTTTCTGAGTATGGCTGGAATGGTTTTTCCATGCCTGTTCGTAGTGCTTCGGCGTAGGAGAAGCCCTTAGTGGTATTTAGCGGACCGAATGATAATCTGGCTGCCTTGGCGAAAAATATGTCTGGAGTACTTTTTGAGTTATAATACGCATTTTGCGTATTTTGTTGACGCGTAGCTGTCGCTCGTTGCATGCGACTCTTCAACTCCTTGTAGACCACACAGCCTCTGTAGTTTGCCGTATGGTTTCCTCCACAGTTGCCACATTTTTTTTTTAAGGGGTCTTCTTTGTTTGCGGGGCAGTTTACGGAGTTGTGGAAGTCTCCGCAGACTACGCAGACTGCCCGAAGTGTGCAGTATATCTTTGTGTGTCCATACTCCTGGCAGTTTGTGCATCGTAGAGGGCCGTTGTGTTTGTGTGGTTCTTTCACGGTGATCCTTCGATGCAGTAAAAGCTGCAGCTTGTAGATCGGGTGCACTTCGTTTTTCTTTAAGGCTTTGCTATCTGGTTCGAGCTCGACCTTGAAGAGTGGTTGCGGCGTTTTATTCCTGTTGATAATGTTGCTGACATTTTTGGCATAGAAGCTCTTGGATTTAAGGGCTTCTTGAATATCAGATGGGGTGACGTCGAATTCGATTCCTTTAAGTACAACTTGCAGTCCCTTGCTGCTTTTTAGTTGGTAGGTGTAGAAGGTCTTTTTTTTTCCTCCAGCTACTTAGCCACAGCTCGGAAGTGCTCTTCGGACTTCGTTTGAACTCTGGTTTCGTGGATGTTCCCTTTAATTAGCGGAACAACATGGAAATTATCGTTCCCGACCAGCGCAACTATTTTGTTGACCAGGGCGTTTGAGCTTTTTTCCCTTATATAAATAAGTGGGGGCTTTGGTTTCTTTTGGGTCTCCTGCCCCAGCTCTGTTTGGTTGTTCTCCGCCTCTAAACGGAGTTACTAATTGCGTTAAATTATTTGTATTGTCTGTAGAGTTGTGCTATTTCCCTAATCTTTGGAAAGATTCTTATATTATTCCTATCTTGAAAAAATGAAGTAAATCTAGCGTTCAAAACTATAAAGGTATCTCTAAGTTGTCTGCTATTCCAAAAGCATTTGAAAAACTAATAACTTCTCAACTTTAATACTGCTGTAAATCTATGATTTCAGCTTAACAGCATGGGTTTGTGAAATGTAGGTCTACTACCACTAACTTATTAGAATTCTTATCAATTGTCATTGAAAGGTTCCAATCAAAAACGCAGACGGATGTCATTTACACTGATTTCAGTAAGGCCTTTGATTCTTTCAACCATAGTCTCTTATTATATAAGCTCAATCATCTTAGATTTCTACAGAACTTAATTTTGTGGATATCTTCATATCTTACATGTATAATTCAAAGAGTATTTTACAAGGGCTCTGTGTCCAAGACTGTCCGAGTCACTTCCGGTGTTTGTTGTAAAGTTTGATAAGCATATTTTGTCTGCTTCTAATAGAGCTATGGGTGTCCTTGGATTTATTAAACGTTGGTCAAAGGAATTTAACGATCCCTACATAACAACACATCTATACATCTCACTGGTTCATCCTATTCCTGAGATAGGCTTGCTGTTCGTAGTTTTAGCTGGAATCCCACTATTAGATTGCCTTCATATCGTAGTAGACTTTTATTACTAAACCTTTCTTCTCTTTCTGACCGTAGAACTATGTTAGGTATAGTGTTTCTATGTAGACTAATTATTGTCGAAATTGACTCCTTGCAGTTGACAAGCCAGATAAGGTTTGCCGCTCCGGTCAGAACAACTAGAAATTTTCTTCCCCTCTCTCTTTCCCGTTGTAGTATTAACTAACAATACTAACACTACCTTCCAAATAAATACATTACTTCCACAAAATTTAGCTTGTAGTTAAGTATAGATCTTATTATTATTATTTTTATTATTAGTATTATTATTATTATTTTATTCTTTTTACTATTATTATTTTGTTGTTTTGTCTGTGTTAATTGTTCGCGACCTCCGTTCCCGCACGTTATGCGGTTGCCCCTCGGTCGGATGATCGGGTGGTTGCATCTGCCTAGGTCCGCGCGTTAACAAGCCTGAGCTTGGTGTCGCTGGGCCACTTGATCGTACTCCCGTTAGTACGTCAACGCCCAAATATATTAAGATGATAACTGCTTACGTGGAGAATGCCCCTTAAAAATTACGTATGTTTACATTTATTGCAATATGGATTTATTAAACTTATAGCACACCGCGTATACACGAAACAATCAAGGTCAGATTACAATCTTAGACTATATAAAGTTAGACAACATAAGTATACGATCCGCATCCGCATACATAAGTATACGATCGACTTACTGAAATCAATGTAAATGGCATACGTTTGCAATTTAGTTTGGAATGCTTCAATAACAATTGATGAAAATTGTAATAAGTTAGCGGTAGTAGACCCAGATTTCACAAACCAAGACTGGTTGGGTTAAATTATAGATTCACAGAGTGTCGCAGTTGGAAAGTTATTAGTTTTTTAAATGTTTTGGGAATAGCAGACAACTTCGAGATACCTCTATAGTTTTCATTGCTTGATTTATATCCTTATTTCAAAAGATGAATAACATAAGACCCTTTTCAAAGATAAGGGAAAGTGCTGAACTCTGCAGACAATTCAAATAATTTAAAAAGTGGTTTACGGAGTCCCTCTGCACGGAACCTAAGCACACAACTATCAACTCAGTCAGTGCCCAAAAAGAGAAAACTGATTTATAAGTTTTACGGTCAAAACTGCAATTAGATTAGCTTACTCGATGCGCATGGGGCATTGAACTCACATTGAATGCCAGGAAATTCCGTAAATATAATATTAAAATCTTCGAAACCTGTTTAAAAATTAGAATCACAAAGCATTTCATAATTGTCATTAATTTAAGAAAAATTTGATTAAAAAAGGAAATTATCTGAATTATCTGAATAAAGATACCAAAACTGCTGAAAATTCGTTTACAGTAAAAAATTCGATATCTATATCACTACATAAATCTATAAGTTCAGACGAGAAATCAATGTTGACAGCGATAAGAATACCAAAAGTCTGCACAGCAAACCTTATTAAAATACTGGAACATTTATTTTAAAAGATTCTCGTTCGTATGAAAAATTATATTATTCCACCTTTAAAGAAACTTGAATTTTAGACCGAACAAAGGTAATAATGTCATCAGATGATGAATCAGGATAAATCCTAAAAACAAATAAATGTTTCATAAGTGCGACACCTACTATAGTGTTCTGAGCACCTATAAGAAAAGTAGACGTAGAAGCGTCTGTACTAGCTGGTGGAACGTTACATCCATAAGAAGATTTAACAACTTCTGCAGGTATCGAATCTGAAACGGGATCAGAACAAATGACATCTATGGGAACCATGGGCATAGACATGAAAATGACATTAGCTCTACATTATTAGAAACGGACGAGTTGGTGATCAGTTCAGGAACATGAAGTTTGCATTAGCTTTTTTATGCTTTGGAGACTCGGTCAAGAGCTTCATGCCATTAACCCCAGAGTTCAAAGTTGCAAAACTATACGTAAGCTTTTTAAAACCTGAAAATTTTTTACCGGAGCTTTTCTTCGTCTGCCGTATGAATCCCTTTCAAAATCCCTGCATGACTCACACTTTCATCTTAAGTCAAATTTGAAGTCATTCAGGTTGACTATACGGCCATTGAAGCCAGCTCATTTTTCAAGTGAAAGATTGTCACAAAGCCAGCAACAAACAAAAATAATTTTTGCATTTAGAGCACAAGAGAGTAAGATGGAAAGAGCCATAAATGCATTTTTGCATTTAGAGGACAAGAGAGTAAGATGGAAAGAGCGATAAATGTAATGACACAATAACAATGTGCCGCAGCAATTTAAAATAAAACAAAAATTTACTATACAAACAGAAAATCACGCCAATCTAATTATTGCTGTATTAAACACCAAAATTAAATAAATCAAAGAAAATAGAAACATACCGACGTTTAGCACAGGTATTGTAAGTGGTAATTGTTAAATAGCTACTCGTGAGAATTGATTTTTTAATTTTATTTTTCCTGGATAGAGCTAGATTTATCAAGAATTTTAACGAATAGCTTTTCTTGCGGAAATGAGTAGTTTTTTTTTTAAATTAATTTAAAGTTGTCGAAAATACCATGTATGTATTTTGTTGTTGGCAATTCACTCTATTTTGTATGTGCCGGCCGCTGATTGTTCTCTCTCACTCTCCTTTTTTTTCCTACAGTGGTCAAAATCGATTTTATGCAAACCAAATATTGCATACATACAACATGTTGCGTTTTTTAATGTGTTGAGGAGGTGAGAAAATAATTCACCTGATATGGAGAAAAATGAGGAAAAATGTGTAATATAATGTGTAATATAATATATTAATATATTATAATAATAATATATTATATAATATATGTGTATTAGAGGTCTGCATGAGTACATTCAAAATTTTCGGCTATTTGAGTACCACAAGCCTGAGTCGGAATTCGGCGTGCCGAAACGGTTTCAAAAAAGTAAATTGCGCATTGGTAAATGTTGTTTTCGTTGTATGCGAAATGAGTGAAAATCAAACCAATGCGTAATTGATAAAATGAGTAAATTCAGAGTAAGTGTTGCGAGTACTCGGATAAAATTTTGGCATTCTCGTCGTTCATTGCTTGCAGAGCAGAAGTAGTAGAGCAGCAAAAAACGTTATATTAATATTTTTATTTTTAATTTTTTTTTTTTTAATTGCCTTGAATGGTGGCATATAAACAAAAATATTTTCCCATTATTATACAAAACTAGCTGCACAATTTGTTGTATTCCTGCAAGCAGCTCGGCATCTGAAAGAGCATTTTCAGATGCTAGAAATTTAATTGCTGAAAAACGTACTATTGCTAACAATGCAGATATTATAAACAAAATTATGTTTCTGCATTCAGCCATTAAAAATTAAAATAAATAAACTACATACTTATATATAATAATAAATCCATGTCTTTCTATTTTTCTGTCTTGCATTGAAAAGCAAAACCAAAACGAAAACGAAAAAACAAACACGCAATAAATTTGACGGCGCACAACTAACCGAGTACTCGGTCGCGAAACTCATTCGTGCATTGCTTCGCCGTTTTGATATGATAAATTTTCTACTCATGCCTGCACCACATTTGCCAAATCCGTTTTACTCCATGTCTCACTCAGTCAGTCAGAACTTTGAGTGAGAGTACCAAACGCTGCTTTGACTGTATTCATGCAGACCTCTAGTGTATATTATATATATACTCGTAACAGCAGAGACGATATACCCATATCCGTCGTTACTTCCGACTGCATGAACACCTAAATCTCTAGAGACTATAAGATCAACCAAATTTACGGAATGGTATGTCTTATAGATTTTGACCACGCCCTTTTCCGCTACGCAAAAAAATAATAATAAAATAATCACGTAAATACATTTATGACACGAAAAAATTAAAATTACCGAAATTAAGCTTGAATATTGATTAACAAGTATATCATAAAAGGCAATACGCTTGATATAATTTTATTTAATCTGGTTAACATTTTCGAGTTATGTACATGTTTCATATCCACACTCACTGAATCGTTCAGCCAGGCAGTAGGACAAATTGCACAACATTTTGACTTAGCTGACTCAACAATGGGCGACACTGCACATATTTTAGTGTGGTTGTGTCACTATCCGTGCTTGTTCGAGTGTGTATATTTGTAATTTGAGCCAACCAACTACGTGCTTATAGAGTCCATTGTCATATTTATGACTCCTTAGGGGCTACTTGATCAGAAAAGTTGCTTGGGATGTGTACAACCAGTTAAACGAGGCTTCGTTAATGTTGGAGTAGACGAGTGTTTATACCCCCTACCCAAAGGGTTGAAGGGTAGCAGGCAAAAAGAAGCATCACCGACCCCACAGAGTATATATATTCTGGACCAGCGTCAACAGCCGTGACGATGTAACCATGTTCGTCTGTCTGTCTGTACGAAAATTTCGATTTCAGATACCGAAATTCAAATAACCGAAATTTAACAATGTTTAGTAATATACGCATCAAGATTTTAATGATTTCCGTAAATTTAGTTACAATCGGGAAATAATCATAAAAGCTATTTAAGAAATACTTTACAAGGGTAAAATCAGGTGTAGCTGTACCTGTTCATTGGCTATGTCAATCTGTGAAGTAATAAAGGTATTCAATAAATCTTCTGAAATGCAGCCAAGCTAATAGTTTGAACAGTGTATTCTTTCTTACTTGTTTTCACCGTTACACTGTTAGCTTTTCATAGTCAGCTGTTTTCGGATTGTTGCTAGTACATATTTGTATGTAACACTGTGTCTAGCAAGTTTTTTGCTATACCCGCTACCCTTAGTGCAGAAAAGTTTAACAACTTAAAAGATGTCCAGCAATTGATGTAAGTTTTATCAATCATAAAAATGGTTTATTTAGGAAATGGATTATAAAAAATTTCATGACCTATTGTGTTTGTCAGAAGGCTGAAGGAGACATCGACGACTCCATAAAGCCAAGTCGATATAGTCTTGTCTGTCTGTCATTTTATCCGTTCATCCGTCTGTCTGAATAAATAGCTAGATCTCAGAGACTATAAAAGCAAGAGCAACCAAATTTCGGGACAGTATGTCTTATCAAGTGTGTTTTAGTTCTTGAGCTCGCTCCCCCACCCAAAATCGAAAAAAAAAAGTAAGAAAGCTACAGTCGAGTTTGCTCAAGACACCCGCCACCCATTTTTAAAGAACAAGGGAATAAGTAAGAGCTACCAGCGAAATATATTTTTCAAAAATATACTGGAAAATATACTAAAAACTATACTGAAAATATACCGCAATCAACTTTTTAAAATGATTAGCTTGGTAGCACTTTATTATGTTTATTGAACAGCATTTTTATCTCACTGAGTAACATACCATCTGATCAGGTGAAGCTATACCTGATTTCGCCATATACAAGTAATTCTTTGATAATTTCTGTGTGTTTTGTCCGATTGTTACCAAAAAATTTTTATCTTTCAGAATTTTCAGAAATCATTGGTATGATGATTAGTATTGTATGTGCCAAAACTGAACGTTCAAGCTTTAACATGGCGTGCAACATTAAGACACACTATCTCGAAAAATTGGTTGCTCTAGGTCTTATAGTCTCTGAGATCTTGTTGCTCATACGGACGGACAGACGGACATGGCTATATCGTCTCGGCTCTTGACGCTGATCAAGAATATGTATACTTTATGGGGTCGGAGGTGCTTCCTTCGGCCTGTTACATACATTTTCCTTCTACCCTTACTGTAGGCGGGTATAACAAATTGCAAGCGTAATTTATACACAGAACGTTTTGGTATATACCATATTAACTACCATCATAAATGATTTCTGAAAATTCTAAAAGCTAAAAATTTTTAACCCTGCTTAATTCGGTATATTTTTTTGTTTATATAGTATTTTTTTTAGTATCTATTCTAGTATGTGTTCGAAAAATATAATATTTGGTTTCATTCAGTAATAACTGGTGCCGGGTATCTCGCAGTCTAGCAAACTCGACAGTAGCTTACTTACTTATTTGTTGATAATTATGAGTTTCACACGTTCTAGGAAAATGCTTGGCCGCATAGTTGTATCTTGACTGTACCCGATCCTACTTGTTTTAAATAAAAAAGTTTTATTGAATATTCAGCTTTGCTTTACGATGATGTTCTGGCTTAATTATTATAACATTTGAATACGCTCTGTAACAATGGGTAATGGGTTCCTCGCTATTGACTTATATGGCCACATATTTAAATACGCACATGTCTATCTATAGATAATAGATGTAGCAGACAGAAAATGAATGTAGCAGACAGAAGTACATATATATATTTTTAAACTACGTACGCATTCGAGAAAATATATCGCTCTTAATTTACTTTGAACTCAGTTAAAACAAGTAAGAAAGCTACAGTCGAGTTTGCTCGACTGTGAGATACCCGCCACTCAATTTTACCATCCAAATATTATATTTTTCAAAATATACTGAAAAAATACTAAAAAAAATAGACTAAAAAATACCAAAATAATATATCAACATTTTCTTTGTTCGAAATTATTAGCTTGGCGGCACTTTAGTTGGTTTATTGAACACCATTATTATGTCGCGGAGTGTCATACCAACTAACTAGGCAGCACTAGCAGTTGCACGTGGTAACGCCTTATAAAAGTAATATCTTAACAAGTAAGAAAGCTACAGTCGAGTTTGCTCGACTGTGAGATACCCGCCACCCAATTTTACCATCAAAATATTATATTTATATAATAGTATAAAAATATACTTAAAAAAAATATACTAAAAATACCAAAATAATATATCAAAATTTTCTTTGTTCGAAGTTATTAGCTTGGCGGCACTTTAGTTGGTTTATTGAACACCATTATTATGTCGCGGAGTGTCATAGCAACTAGCTAGGCAGCACTAGCAGTTGCACGTGGTAACGCCTTATAAAAGTAATATCTTAATAACTTCTGTGTTTTTTATCCGATTGTAACCAAATTCGCGGAGATCATTAAGATGGTGATTAGTATTGTGTGTACCAAAATTGAACGTTCTAGGTTTAAAACGACGCTTGCAATTCGGTTTTATTCGATTTACGAGGGCGGGAGGGGGCGTGGCCAAAATCAAAAACAAACTTGATCTGCGTGCAACAATAAGACATACTGTCGCGAAAAATTTGTTGCTCTATCTCTTATAGTCTCTGAGATCTAGGTGTTCATACGGACGGACAGACGGACAGACGGACATGGCTATATCGTCTCGGCTGTTGACGCTGATCAAGAATATATATACTTTATGGGGTCGGAGATGCTTCCTTCTGCCTGTTACATACATTTTCGGTCGGCACAAAGCCATAATACCCTTCTACCCTTTGGGTAGGCGGGTATAATGAGTAGCGATTTTATATTTCTTACATGTTGTATAATACATATTTGCTGGTTGTTGCATGTTTTGCTTACATTGAACGTTTTGTTACTTGTTCGATTAATTAATTAAAAATTATCTTAATCTATTGTGGCAGTGGCCATATTTTCATGCAATAAGCGCCTATCGCTAAACACAAATCACTCGATTCATAAAGAACATGTCAAGCACAAGTCGCGGGTCTTGACAGGGGAGCATATTAATTAGCAAATGCGATGACTGCTTCAATGCTCTTTAGTCAACATGTGAGCATAGTCCAGATGATATAAATTCATTAATCAGCCAATGCTTTTGTACAAAATACTAAACGAACGGGCATTCATTAACAAACGCGATAAAAACAAAAGCACTGAACACACCTAAAAAAACAAAACATCAAATACTACAACGACAATATCAATGGGAGGGGTCAGTGAATGAAATAGGGTTGAACAAAGGGGATGGAGATGTCGAAAATAATGGGAATAGGAATGGGTACGCTGAAAAGAAAGGTTTTGGCAATTGACCAAAGAGTTGGGAGGCGTGTCTGAATTGTCTGCGTAAATCATAAAAACCAGCTTATGAAAAAGAAACCAATGGTCAAAGTGTTTGAGTTGGACCTGTTTGGCAATGGGCGTTGTGGTGGTGAGTTGTTTTGTGTGAGGCAATAGAATAGGCTTTTTATGAAATCCGTGTATATAAGTAGAATTATGAAGCAAAATTGAAAATATTTATCTCTGTAGCTTCAGAGCAAGTGTCTGTTCTTGTAGTTTATGATCAGGCCACTCTCAGTCACGCCTCTTCTCCTATGTCTGCCATGAAAGACGCTTATAGTTTCTAAAGGCTGAGAGGTCGCAGAACGGAAGTAAACTTGCCAAACAGCTCATCAGAAAAGCATCGGTGTCTTACGGCCGCAGCTTTTGTCTGCATACCTAGCAAATAAATCAAAACTCGACACTGTGAGGGAGGCAAAGACAGTCAATCGCAGGCTGTGGCACATAGGTAGAAGCAAAAGCAGGCGGCCAATATGCCCTGGTAAGTGCATAAATGGGCGTGATTTGATTGTAACTGATACTTGAGTGGAGTTGCAATCCTGTTCCTAATATGCTAAAAGCGGGAAATGTAGGGAAATAATACTCAATAGATAATTTGAAGATTTTGTAAATAGAAGTAGAAATTCTACCTATTTACACCTACAAAATGATTAAGAAGTCATTAATTTTAGTTTGTAAGTATTAGTTTTTAAGTGAACAAAATTTCATGAGGTTTTTGTAAATATATTTTTCCTGCTAAAAACTATATTAAGGTCATGGATTTTAAAAAATGTATGACCTTTTGCGTTTGTCCGAATGTGCGTAACAGGCAAAAGGAGATGTCTGTGACCTCATAAAGTATATATATTCTTGATCAGCATCAACAGCCGAATCGATATAGCCCTGTCTGTCAGTCTGTCTGTCCGTCTGTCTATATGAACATTGAGATCTCAGAGACTATAAAAGCTAGAGCTACCAAATTTCAAGGCAACATGTAAAAACACCGTAGGCAGAAGAGGTTTATTTAAGGCCACGCCCCTTTCTGCCTCTGTAAACCACTAAACACACATTCACAGCCACAATCATAGACACATAGCGTTTGCTTTACGACCCACATGTGTAGAATCCTAGCGCGGACGTATGGTGAAAATTTCATTAAGATCGGATAGAAGTAGTAGTACAGTGTAATACACTAGCAAAGTAGCCGAAGTTTAAATACCAAAGGGTCCTAAGTTCAAATACCGGACAGTTCAGCTAAAACTTTTTTTTCACAAATATTATTTTAATGTTATATTATATACATATTATTTCTCGTAATTAGAATTGTCTCATCAGCAGCATTTTACCCATGGTCATCAAAATGAGATGGCGGTGGGATTGGTTGAGTAGAGGAGTGTTGATCGAAGGTTGGCGGTTCGAACCCCGCTCGGGCAAATTTAAGACTCGAAATTTTTTTAATTGCTCCAAATATTTATAACGTACATAAAAATACATTTTTAAAAGTGTGGTGGGGTTCAACAAATAACAACACAACATCTAAATGTTTTTCTTTTTTCTCATACGAATATGACAATTTGACTTAATAACTCAATTTGTGTGGTCATTGTTCAATATGCTTGAGTGATTTAGAGAGGAGGTGTGCCATTCGCTGCTTTGTAGATCACGGGCTCAATTCCCGGGCGATGCGATGTCAAAAATTAATTTTTTTTACACAATAATTATTATAATTTTTGTTCATTGCCGTTCTACTTGTTTTAGAATATTTTTTATACCCCGCCTACCCAAAGGGTAGAAGGGTATTATGGCTTTCTGCCGACCGAAAATGTATGTAACAGGCAGAAGGAAGCATCTCCGACGCCATTAAGTATATATGTTCCTGATCAGCGTCAACAGCCGAGACGATATAGCCATGTTTGTCTGTCCGTCTGTCAGTCTGTCCGTCTGTCTGTCTGTCCGTCCTTCCATCCGTATGAACACCTAGATGTCAGAGACTATAAGAGATAGAGCAACAAATTTTTCGGGACAGTGTGTCTTATTGTTGCACGCAGATCAAGTTTGTTTTAGATTTTTTCCACGCCCCCTTCCGCCCCCGTAAATTGAAAACAACCAATTTCAAGCGTTTAATCTACTAATCATCATCTTAATGATCTCTGAAAATTTGGTTACAATCGGATAAAAATCACAGAAGTTATTAAGGAATTACTTTTATATGACGTAATCAGGTGCAGCTGCACCTTGTCAGTTGCTGTGTCACTCCGTAATGGTGTTCAATATACCTACTTAAGTGCCACCAAGCTAATAATTTCGAACAAATAAAATTTTCGTATATTATTTTGGTAAATTTTTAGTATATTTCTTAAGTATATTTTTTAGTATATTTTTGATAAATATTATATTTTGATGGTAAAATTGGGTGGCGGGCATCTCACAGTCGAGCAAACTCGACTAAAGCTTTCTTACCTGTTAAAGAATTACTTTTATAAGGCCAAATCAGGTGCAGCTGCACCTGATCAGCTAATATGTCACTCAGTGACATAATAATGATGTTCAATAAACATAATAAAGAGCTAACAAGTTAATCATTTTGAAAAAGTTAATTTCGGTTTATTTTTTGGCATATTTTCAGTATATTTTTCAGAATATTTTTGTAAAATATAATATTTCGATGGTCGCTCTTATTTATTCTTCAATTCAGTTAACCTGGGTAGCGGGTATCTCACAGTCGAGCAAACCCGATAGTAGCTTTCCTACATGTTCTTTTTGCATTTCCTTTATCGTGTCGTTCTCTAACCAAGCAGCAAAAGTGACCAAGTTCAGCAACAGTTCTATTGGGCCTGCTCTAACACATTTATTTCCATTCCCAGACAACTTTTCGCTTTACTCTCATACATTGACATTAAGTAAAACAAACAGAATATCAAAGAACACAAGGAGAAGAGGAAACAGTAATTTTGTGCACACCCATTATTTTGCCAAAAGCACAAGGAGAAGCAAATAACGACAGTGTGCCTGCCCATTAATTTCGCCACAACACGGCCATTCTGAGATAACTCATTACATTTTCATATTCAGATTCATTAACCATCAACTTAACAACTTATTTTAATAATGTCTCTTATTTTAAGTCACATATTGACCTTCCGCCACTTCTCACATCTTATTTATTTATTTATTTAAATCAAATTCATCGTCTCACTTCAACGGATAACTCACAGCTCATCGTCACTTTTGGACGGATAACTCTTGCCCGCAGCTGAACTCATTGGCGGGCATTTCTCTAAATTTTTGTTATTCAATTCGGTTCAGTTACTTGTCAACGACTTAAGCGTATACCTGTCACCCTCTAATACTTGAGTTACCAAAAACGGTTCTCTGAATTTCGGATCCAATTTGGTGTGGTGTTTTTCTTAATTTTTCAATAACACAAAGTCATCTACATGGTGCTTAACAACAGCTGCTTTACTGCTGTCACATCTGGGTTTATCATAAGACGCTAATGAATTCATATTTTTTGTAGCATGAGCTCTAATGTTTGTCAAATCTATTTCACATTCGGTCTCACAAGGGGAAACTAATCCAAGGGGTCGGGCCTGTTTGCCAA
This sequence comes from Drosophila pruinosa, assembly GCA_018150935.1. NCBI lineage: Eukaryota > Metazoa > Arthropoda > Insecta > Diptera > Drosophilidae > Drosophila > Drosophila pruinosa. Next base: position 120,288 of record JAECWR010000073.1, on the reverse strand, counting down.
TTAACATCTCCAACGGACTCACCTCAGTGGCACGACAAATAGTACAATTCAGTGTAAGTTGCACTTCGCCAAGTGCGTCCTTCCACGATCGTTGACACGAGTCTACCACTGGCAACTAATTTTTCAGCGTACTCGTTCCACCTATCCATTTGAACGATTCGCTTCTGTAGCAATCAAGTGAAGTTTAATTTTTTGTGAAACACAGAACTCTAAAAACTTAGAGCTGGTGAAGCATCTGCCGTGATCGGCGATAATGCTATTTGGCACACCAAACAAATATACGAAAGATTTCACAGCATTTACACAACTAAGGTGTGATATTATATAAATAAACAAACTTTATATAAGCATCAATCTAAACAATGACATACTCTTTCAAATCGCTCTTGCTGCTTAATTTTTTCAATATATCGATTTGAATCTTATGCCATGGAATACTTGTCTTTGGAATAGGAAGCAGTTCCACTTGAACTTTTCCAGAAGATGATTTCACAGTTCTACATGTTATCCAATTTGAAACGAATTTAAGAACGTTCTTGTTCATTTTGGCGAAACAATAAAACTGACACCCTTTATCAAGTGTCTTTGAAATCCAAAATGCATTGTCAACTCGTGGACTGGATTAATTACCGATCATTTTAAAGCTCTGGTAAATGTTCTACCTAGTCTTTGGACTTTGCGATATAAAACACCTTTTCGCAGATCAAATGTTTTGGCCAAGTTTTCGGACAACTCATCTGAATCCAATTTATTGTTAATTTCCATTATCTCGGGGTCTAATCGTTGCTCAGCAAGAAGCCAACTAATTGAAATTTTAGACAGATTTACTCGATTTTCAGGAATTTTGTTCAATAAAGAAACATGTTCGGGTGACAAGGGATTTCTTGACAGGAAATCGACGTGAGTCATACGCTTAGCCTCTCTCTACTGAGCATCAAAATTAAAGGACTGAAAGTAGGCCCACCAACGGTGAACTCTGGTAGATAAATCGAGTTTTGTGCGAGAAACTTTTAACGAATTACAATCTGTGTAGATAACGAACTCGTGGCCAATTAAGTAATGGCGAAAATGTTTGACGGCCTTTCCCACGGCCAAGGTTTTCAGCTCATAAGAGTGGTACCTGGATTCCACAGAAGTAGTTGTTTTGCTGAAGTTTTCGATTACATGGGGTTTTTTTTATTCAGTGCGCAATTCATATGGATATTGCTGGTTGAAAATTACTAGAACAGGTTCTTTTGTGAGTATTGTCACAATTTTGAGTCTGATTTCTTCAAGCTCAGCGTTCAATGTAACGCTTCCGTTACCAGATGATAGCGAATACAGATGTTTCATAATTTTGGCGAAATTAGGCACGAATTTGCGAAAATACGAGGCCAAGCCGATGAATTGTCTAACGCCAGTGACAGTTTGAGGAGGAGGCAAGGAGCTTAATGAAGCTATCTTTCGTGAATTCGGACGAATCTCTCCCGCTCGTACTTCATAACCTAGGTACTGAACCGATATTTTGAGAAAACTACATTTATTGCGGTTACAGGTGAAACCAGCATTCGTAAGGACATTCAAAACAGTTTTTAGGCTTTCCAAGCCCAACCCCTTTGTTGGTGACACAATTACAATTACAAAAGAATGAGCAAGATCGCCAAGTGCATTCTTGACTGCGCGCTGGAAAACAGATGGCGCATTTTTAAGGCCAAAAGGCATTGCCAGAAACTCGAATTGACCATCTGGAGTCACAAATGCACAAATGCTACATATTCAGAGTGAATCGGAATTTGATGAAAACCACTAGACATATCCAAACATGTAAGATAATTTGCTCCGCGAGTCTAACAATTTGGTCACTGATATGCGGCAACGGTTATTTATTCGAAATCGTTTTCGAGCTCAATTCTCTAAAATCAACACAAAGACGGTCCTTTCCGTTCTTCTTTTTGACGAGCAACATGGGGCTAGCAAAGGGAGAACAGCTTGGGCGAACAATTTTACACTTTATAAACTCGCCCACCTGTATTCGTGCTATTTCTTTCTCTTCGGGGCTTAGTCTGTAAGGTCGGCGCTGAACAGTCTTAGATGGGTCGATCAAACGAGTTTTCATTTCACTTGCATTTACTCGAATATGAGGTATCCCCTTGGTAAATGAAGTTGAGTGCTTTTCAAGTAATTCAACTAACTGAGCTTATTCATTATCGATCAATTCAATATCAATGTCGGACGAAGTAAATGATCGCTCAGTAACGGAACAATTATGAACAGTTTTTGATTTTACAACTTTAAACTTATCAGAGGACAAAACTACGTAAAAGGCTTGTTGAAGTATTTCTCGACATATCAAAATATCAATCTTCAATTGGTCATTCGAGAATACATGAAATAATATTTCCATAGGATTTTAATGATGACTTCGTTAATGATGACTTCGCTCAAGATTTGCAATATACAAGTTAAGTACAAATAGCTCAAACAATTATGTATTAAGCTTCCCACACATAACGCATACATTGGCGTTCTGTATTTTACATAAGAACATCCGGCGACGGTAACATGACACTTGTTTATGTGCATTTGCCTTATCGCGCTGGGGAATGGCTGAGTCGGCTTGCCGACCATGAAGTCAATGCATGATGTTATGCAAATATTCAAACTTCACTGTCCACTTTGATTCTTTTAGTTTTCAGTTTGGTTTTGTATCTTGACCACCATTGTCAATAAAGTTCAGCTCCAGCAATAGCCGAAAATAACCCAAATATTAATTGATTCATTGTTGTACCCAACGGCCAACAATAAAGGAGAGCAAGTGCACTCCCAACCTAGTCTACGTAATCATCAGTTCCAGCAAGTGCCCAAACGCGCACACCGGACTCGATTGCAGACTCACCCACACCTGGAAAGAATCTCACACCGCTACATACACTGGAAGTGTATCGCCGACGGGAAGACCTCTGACCAGAAATTCATAATATACACACTGCCTCCACCCATGCCTCATTACAATATTGTTAATGCGTTTGCCAGATAGCTTATTACTAATTTCATCTTTAATCAGGCAGCACTCTGCGCCAGTAACGAAACAAATTGGATAAACCTCGCTGCAGCAAACTTCTTTTTGGCTCTACCACAAAACATTGGTTAACGGTCTGCTGTTCTTGTCTTGTTTGGCTGCATTTCCGTTTTTGGGGCACTGATTAGAAAAATGTCTCGGTTGACCGCACCGATAATAGGTACCACGTGATTTGTCACGCTGCGATTTCACCTCTCTATCTTGCCGTTTTTTGTCGAAAGTAAATGCTTTTAATTCCGCCTGTAGCTTACTTCTACTGCGCACATTGAATGTGAAAATAACGCGCGGCAACTGACTGTCAATATTTGCCATATGCGCAAGAACAGTTGTAACGGCAATTTCTTCGATTCTCATATTTCGTCACTTCGTTGTCAGCGTTGTCACCAACCGACTCGCGTACACAGCGTAACATTTGGCACCAGTCGGGCGGCTGTTGAGCAATTTTAAAAACACGGTAGCCGGCGCCTCTTCGGGTTTGAAACGCTGGAGAAATAAGTCCTTGAACTCTTTCATACCGTGCTACGGAACTTGACTAAGACACTGGGATGCGCTTCCCTCCATGCAGTTGCTCAGTGCCATGATCAGTTTACTACCTTGAAGGGGCTGCTCCGATAGAATTATGTTAGTAGTTGCACACCACTTTCCTGCCTCTACTCTTGCAGCTTCGGGGATGCTTCATCTTCTTTTTCTTTTTGCATTTCATTTTATTGTGTCACACTCTAACCCAGCAACATGAGTGACCACATTCAGCAACAACTCTATTGGTTCTGCTCTAACACATTTATTTATATTCCCAGATAATTTGTCGCTTTACTCTCATACATTGACATTGAGTAAAACAAACTGAATATCAAAGAACACAAGGTGAAGAAAAAGATAAATTTTTTGCACACCCGTTACTTTGCCACAAGCACAAGGAGAAGCAAATAACGACAGTTTGCCTGCCCATGAATTTCGGCACGCCACAAACATGAAAAGCAAAATCAGCCTCCGGTTCAGACTTGTATAATAATATTGATATCAAAGTTATAGTTGTAAAATTAGTCTTCGGTAGTTTAAGTGTGTTCCGATATCCCACCAGCTTCAGGTAACACTCTATACTTATCTCATTTTTCTTTAATTAATCGCATTTCTGAAATTCTTTCTGATTGTGATTTCTTAAGAGTTCTTGGAGACTTTAATATCTACGGAATCTCATGGCTCTCGTCATGTGAGTCCAATACATTGAATACTTTGATTCACCTCTTTGTTGATACCCTTTTTGAAATAGCATTGTCTCAAACCTATATGCTATACCAAATTATCTAGATAAAATGCTGATTTATGTTTTGGATCCCAATACCTGAATGGTGTCCTGGACCAACCCTATTTCCTCACCTGAGGACCTGTTTTACCCGCGAAGCGATTTCGTTGTTTTAATTTTTTGCGCACTCTGACTGGTCTTAACTTCCTGTAGGAACCTGGAAAATGCAAGTCAGATTTTTTATTCAACAATTATTTCCTTGATTGATGCTCGTGTTCCATTTGGTACTCCACAATTGTCTAAAAGACCATTATGATTTACTAAAGGACTAACAAAGTTAAAGAATAAGAAGTCAAAACTATATGAAAAACATAGAGAAACTGACTCTTATTATATTTTTCTCGATATTTTATTGCTCTGTCCGGTGCACACTAACGTTTCTGCGAGACCCGAAATGCTTTTATGACTTGGTCAACTCAAATCTGAGACCATCAACACTTCCAATAACATTAGTTATATATAGCTTTTAATAATCATGCCACTGAGTTTGTTAATTTTTTTCAACCCACCTATTCCTCATCAACATTTCATGGAGCTCTGGTCTATCCGCATCGAGTAAACCAATCTAATTGCCTTTTAGGTACATAATTACTCAAAGATTACTCTTACTTGACCATAAACGTTGTTTAGCAGTTTTTTCTCCCGACCCTGACCAAGTTCCTAGTTGCATGCTTAGAATCTGTGTAGAGGGACTTTGTTAGCTACTTTTTAAATTATTCGAATTAGCTGTAGAGTTGTGCACTTTGCCTAATCTTTGAAAAGTGTCTTATACTATTCCTCTCATGAAAATGTTCTTGAAAAGGAAATAACTGTTTCAACTGCAACACTGCAGTAAATCTATAATTTTACTCTATCAGTATTGGTTAGTGAAATGTAGGTCTACTACCACTAACTTATTAGAAGTTTCAGTAAATGTTATTAAAGGATTCCAATCTAAATTACAAAGGGATTTCATTTACACTGCTTTCATTAAAGCTTCTGATTCCGTCTGTGCTGTTGATAGCTTCATATCTTTTATGCATAGTACAACGGGTATTTTAAAAGGGATCTGTGTCCAGGTTACTTCTGGCGACCTTAAGAAAGTAGTTTTTTTGCCTACCCAAAGGGTAGAAGGGTATTATGGCTTTGTGCCGACCGAAAATGTATGTAACAGGCAGAAGGAAGCATCTCCGACCCCATAAAGTATATACATTCTTGATCAGCGTCAACAGCCGAGACAATATAGCTATGTCCGTCTGCCCGTCCGTCCGTATGAACACCTAGATCTCAGAGACTATAAGAGATAGAGCAACCAAATTTTCGGAATAGTGTGTGTAATTATTGCACGCAGATCAGGTTTATTTTTGATTTTGGCCACGCCCCCGTAAATCTAATAAATCGAATTACAGGCGTCATTTTAATCCTAGAATCAATTTTGGTACGCACAATACTAATCACCATCTTACTGATCTCTGCGAAGTTGGTTACAATCGGATAAAATACACAGAAGTTATTAAGAAATTACTTTTATAAGGCGTTACCACGTGCAGCTGCACCTAGTTAATTACTATGACACTGCGTGACATAATAATGGTGTTCAATAAACTAACTAAAGTGCCGCCAAGCTAATAATTTTGAACAAATAAAATTTTGGTACATTATTTTGGTATCATTTTAGTATATTTTTTTTAGTATTTTTTCAGTATATTTTTAAAAAATATAATATTTTGATGATAAAATTGGGCGGTGGGTATCTCACATTCGAGCAAACTCGACAGTAGCTTTCTTACTTGTTTTTATTTGATCGTATCTAAGCTTACGGAAATCATAAAGATAGTTATTAAAATTGTATTCAAAAATCAACACTCTAACATGAAAAACACGCTTTAAATTCATTTTTACCGATTTAAATTCATTTTTTTATATCGTCTCGACTATTGACGCTGATGAAGAATATAAATACTTTATGGGGTCGTAGATGCCTCCTTCTGCCTATTGCATATATTTTCAGTTAAAACAAAGGCATAATACACTTCTTTCATTTCGTACAAACAATAATAGTCACCGTCTTAATGATTTCTGTAAGCTTAGTTACGATCGCATAAAAAAACACAAAAGTTATGCAAGAAATATTTTTAAAGGGTGAAAAAAGATGCAGCTTTACCTCTTTGTGGCTATACCACTCGTTGATGTCTTAAAGGCATTTAATAAATCTACTAATCCTATAATTTTTACAGTGGTATATTGCGGTACATTGATATACTATTTGGTATATTCTCAATCAACTTCGGAGCTCTTTTTCAATGTTTGTTGTTTTCGAGCAAACTCGAGTCTAGCTGTCTTACTTGTTAAGATATAAGATAAGATATTCAAAATGTAAGAAACAGTCACGGGCATGTCTGATCACACATGATTTTTAAAGATGCGAACTTCGTACTGCAAGGGCTACATAGCAAAGAACGTGTTCACATCAATTGACAGTTTGTTTATGTTGGGCGAGCATACTATTGATCTCTTTCCATTGCCAATTACTTCGATCATGTACTTACTCAATATTAATTACATCGGACATTGTTTATTATTCAGTTTCATACTATATTGCACATTTAATCTTGTGTTCCGCAAAAGTAAATCTCCCGTTATAATAAATGGTGGAGAAACATAAGTTTTAGCTACCGCTAATTTTTTTTTGCTTAAAACTTAAATCTTTAACTTTTATACCCTGAGGCATAAACAGATGGGTAATTTTGTCCAGTTTCAGTATCTGTCTATACATTCGTTAATATTTTCTTGACTGCAGCTAACTTACTTGCTAATAATTGTGAATTGTGTTTGCTTATAAACAAGACCAGTTTCGTTGGCATTTAGTAAGTACTTAATTTAATCGAGCGAACGATTTTATTCTATCATAGTCCGTTTCTTAATTTTGCTTAAACTGATGTGAGTTCAATGTTTTAACTACACCTTGGTTTAGTTCTACTGCCCGCTTACTGGCAACTGGACAACTGTATTGTAACTGGCATTCTGAATGAAGGGCGATATGAACTGGGTTTGTAAGTGGGGAGGGGTCGTGGGCCACTCCAAGGCAGCTACTTTAGCAACAGTTCATTTGAGTTAGAAACGCTTAAAACAAGGGTGGAGTGAGTGGAATTAGTGGGTGGTGAATAAGCTAGAGTCTAACAAGACGGTGAAAGAAATAGCAATACCAACAGCAGTCAGTGCTCTAAACATGACTTATGACCGCTACGTGATGCAACATAAAAATGCCATTACATTGTGCGTGTTACCGACGAAGGCCCCGTACAACATGACGTATGAGTGTTGCACGTTCGGTTGCTTTGAACGTCGTCCGTTTGTTCGTCAGAGCGCTTGCTACTGACAGAAAAGCGACCAGTCTCGTTCCGCTACTTTTTAATACTCTGGACAATTTTTCATCTGTCTGTATGCATGTTGTTTACCTTGACGCTTTGCTTGGTTTCCTGTTGCCTCTGCCCCTGTCTTGGGTACAGGGCAGGTCAGAACAGAATAGTCGATGTGTCGGTCGTGGATTCCACATATTGTTTGCTTTATTAGTGAAATTGAATGTGCTCCCTATTGATCGACTCTTCCTTCTTATTTTCTTTTTCGTTTTTTTTTTTGTTAAAAAACTTTTATACTACTATTTTTACTTTGATTGGTGGTCGAAGTTCTTAAGTTTGTCGAGCACATTCTCATACTACTTGTAAAGTTGCACTAGTTCACCTAAAAAAATTGAGCAAAAACTTGAATATAGATAGGTGAAAACTACATAACAAATCCAGCCATTGTATGGAGACTGGGAAGGTCGGTTGTTGATACAAGTGTACATATGTATATGATACACTTGCTATTGCTGCTGTTTATAGTTGTTATTTGTTGTTGCTACTGTTGACCGGAAGTTAACTTAATTCTTATACTGAAGAGCTGCCAAAAATTAAATAACGACTTAGTCCGGAAATACCAAATGTAAGCTTTTCTGTTTATTTCATAGCCATCGCTTGTTGTTGAGTGAGCAAAAGATATGTACGGCAAGGCCGTTTGGTCTTACACCTGTTCTAAAAGAAGATAATGTTGTCGATGTTGGCTTAGTTAGAGACATAGCAAAACGTAACATTGTAACGACCCGCGTCGAGCGGCTCTGTCGATTTCTTGCCGGCTGAACTCAGGGCTAGTGGGGGGTTCGTTTGCTCAACGGTTACTGTGTCACAAGAGAAAAAAAAATCAACGACAGAGTCGGGATAGCCATGAACTGTACCTAATCGTGAGAAGACAATGAATACCTAAAGGTGCCCCAAATCAAACATTTAGGTTGTACGAGGGTCGTTTGATAAGTCCGTGACTTTTTGTATTTGCCGCGCACCTGCTCTAAATACAACACTGCTCCTGTCAGCAGTTATCGATTAACAGCTGACTGTAAAATTTTGAGAAAGCTGCGTTTTTTGGTTTGCGTTTTATAGGCATTGAAAGCAGACGATCTCGTGAATTTTAACGAAAATGGAAAAAAGTGAATTTCGTGTGCTAATTAAGCATTATTTTTTGCGTAAAAAATCCATCACCGAAACCAAGGAAAGACTTGATAAATATTATGGGGACTCTGCACCATCAATTTCAATGGTTAAGAAATGGTTTACTGAGTTCCGTTGTGGTCGTACCAGTACAAGTGATGCCGAACGTTCAGGTCGCCCAAAAGAGGTCGTCATGCCAGAAATCGTCGACAAAATCCATGGAATGATATTGGATGATCGGAGAATGAAAGTGCGTGAGGTAGCTGAGGCTGTAGGCATCTCAACTGAACGGGTACATCACATTTTACATGAATATTTGGACATGAAAAAGCTTTCCGCGCGATGGGTGCCGCGATTGCTCACACACGACCATAAGCGCAACCGTGTGACCATTTCAAAGGAGTGTTTGGCGATGTTCAACCGCAATCCAAACGAATTTTTGCGCCGTTTCGTTACCGTAGACGAAACATGGATCCACCACACCACACCAGAGACCAAAGAACAATCAAGACAGTGGGTTTCTCCGGGTGAACGTGCACCAAAGAAGGCCAAGGTGGGTCTGTCGGCCAACAAGGTCATGGCCACAGTTTTTTGGGATGCACAAGGTATCATTCACATCGATTACCTTGAAAAGGGTAAAACGATCACCGGCGAATATTATTCAGAGCTTTTGGACAGATTCGATATTGATTTGAAGCAGAAACGACCGCATTTGGCGAAAAAAAGTGCTGTTCCATCAGGACAATGCACGGGTGCACACGTGTGTAGTCAGCATGGCAAAATTTCATAAATTGGGCTACGAACTGCTACCCCATCCAGCATATTCTCCAGATTTAGCCCCCTGTGACTATTTTTTGTTTCCAAACATGAAGAAATGGCTCGGCGGTAAGAGATTCGGGTCAAATGAAGAGGTCATCACAGAAACAAACGACTATTTTGAGGGCCTTGAGAAAACCTATTATTTGGAAGGAATAAAAAAATTGGAAAAACGCTGGACTAAATGTATAGAGCTAAAAGGAGATTATGTTGAGAAATAAAACGCTTCTTTGACGAAAAAAATATATTTTATTCAAAAAGTCACGGACTTATCAAACGACCCTCGTAGTTAACATTATGGTTATAAATTTACTCCATTATCATAAAACTTTGAATTCATAATTGTACAAAATTGCATGGCAAAAAGAAATATTTGTTATTATACAGTTAGTTTTCAGCGTGACAGCAATTATATATATATATATATACCTTTACAAACACAAATGTTTTTTTGTTGTTTTTTAATTCAGCTATGCCGTACTTACAGCACATCCCACGATGGTCAGCAGCCCTGTCGACGACGATATGAATGGCTATCAAATTTATAAATTCGCAATATGTCGTATATATATATATATGATTAACTTGAATGCTGAACTCTAGTATGTAGGAGAAAGTTTTCTTATAAGTAAATGATAATATATATAAAATTCAATTTAAACACACGACTTAGCATTACTTATAGCAAATATACATATATGTATGTATGGTCATATATGGCTCAGACCAAGTGTAAGTTTGCTATGCACTTTTTGATCGATGTTAGTAGAGGCAGAACTTCAACTTCGATGAAGGAGGCGATAGCTTCTTTAAAGGCAGCTGATGCCGACGGCAGAGCTATAACTCTGATGAAGGTAACAGTAGCTACTTGCACGGATCGAAAGGTGGCAAACTGCGCCGGCACTGGTCCTGAGAATTGACTCCAGATATATATGTAGCCCTTCCAATTGCGTTAAATTCAGGGCTCAGCAAATATGGAACAAAATTATCTGTATGTGTCCGCCACCGACCCGGTAGCCTTGGCTAGGCTATTGGCGGGTAGTAGAAACTAATTCACCAAGACCTGCAAAAGTATTATTAGGACTGCTTGGTCACTACACAATTATTGTGGTCACAAACTCACTTCTTATATTGCCAGTATATATGAAGTAAAACGGCTTCTAATAATCACTTGAATAATTTTCACTATGAGGGGATCCTAACCTCTAGGAACATGCGGTTTATTAATTATATTTAATTTCGGTGCTGCATACAATGTGCATCCGATCTCTTTAATGCTTTCTTTGCAATTAACCTATGCGCTTATTGCAAGCATATGTTTGCTCTGAGTTTTCTGCACGTGCGCAGAGCGTTGGACTTATCTAAGATAAAATCTTATCTGCTACGAATTGGAGAGCAAAAAAAAAGAAAAGGAATCAAATACAAAGCTTGGGCTCTCCGTCTGTTATGCATTAGAAATTGAAAGCTGCGCTTTCGTATTAAGCTAGCGCAACTGACATTATAGTGGCATCCCATATAATGATACCGCTTGAATGGTACACCCCCACAACATAGAAAACAATGCTAAAATTTTGAAAGTTAGATTTGATAAAAAAAATCCACTTTTGTAAGACATAAGGTCCTTAAAAATGAAGAGCTTCACCAGTCCAAATTAGATCTTAAGTTTTAAGGTCCATTTGAAGTGACCGAAGTATTACCGATCGCTCAAGCAAAGACCGATAAAGCATTAAATAATAACAGAACTTATAAATATTCCCATGAACGTTTGCGACGTATGCCTGAGAAGGGGATTACCACAGTGTTTGAAGATCAAGGCGCAGAAGATGCCAGTGACTAAGCCATTCAGGGCTGTGAGCTTGAGAATGATTAAGATTTTGTAAACCTCTGGATCTATTCAAAATACGACTTTCTCTACATCATTGATGTCCGAGTTATGTGGTTCGCCATTTTGTTGCAGTTAAGCTTGAGTTAGTTAGCTGGCTTATAGACTGCGCCATCTGGGTGCTTCGTAATTTTGCCGGTTCGTCAAGTTGTAAGCTGTGAACTAGGTTAACAAGAAGATAGCCGGTTTGATAAGCTGTGCGCGAAAAGATAAGATTATTGTTTGATTGAAAGATGGTGGTAATCCGAATCCCATGGCTTAAATGTAATGATAAATGATCAATAAAATTTTTTTTTAAATTGTATTGATTTGCTTAAAAGTAATAAAGAATTAAACGAGAAATATTACATTTTTGAAAGCAAAAAATCTTCAAAAGAGTTTACTTAATTATTATTAATTTCTAGCAACTTTGTGATTCTGCTTCGCACACGTCGTGCAGGCGCTTTCTCTACTCGCTTGAAGCGTGGCAGAAAACCGTTATAATTTCTGACGAACGTAGTCTGGTCGCGAGTAGGAGCGGGGGGTAATAGATGTCGTCACGAAATGAGAGGCATACGGACAAATACAAAGTGTGCATTAGTATTGATGTATGCAGAATTGAATAACGCTCCAAATTGTGTTGGTATTGTGTGAAGAGTTAAGAACTCCGCATACTAATGATTTTGCGTAAACGCATTGGTACAGTCAGTTTTTTATTATAATGCGGAACAGACATGCCTCGCGGCGAAGAGGAGAAACGGGGTTCAGATGATATATATATTTTTTTAGAAACCCTACCCTTTGGGTAGGCGGGGTATTATATTATAACTTTTTATACCCGTCTACCCAAAGGGTAGAAGGGTATTATGGCTTTGTGCCGACCGAAAATGTATGTAACAGGCAGAAGGAAGCATCTCTGACCCCATAAATATATTCTTGATCAGCGTCAACAGCCGAGACGATATAGCCATGTCCGTTTGTCCGTCTGTCTGTCCATATGAACACCTAGATCTCAGAGACTATAAGAGATAGAGCAACAAACAGTTGTGTCTTATTGTTGCATGCAGATCAAGTTTGTTTTTGATTTTGGCCACGCCCCCTTCCGCCCATGTAAATCGAAAAAAACGTAATTTTAAACCTAAAACGTTCAGTTTTGGCACGCACAATACTAATCCAAACCATCTTAACGATCTCTGAAAATTTGGTTACAATCGGATAGAAAACACAGAAGTTATTAAGAAAAGATTTTTATAAGGCGTTACCACGTGCACCTGCACCTAGTTAATTGCTATAACACTCCGTGACATAATAATCTTGTTCGATAAACCTACTAAAGTGCCGCAAAGCTAAAAATTTCGAACAAAGAAAATTTTGGTATATAGTTTTAGTTTATTTTTAGTATATTTTTTCAGTATATTTTTCAGTATATTTTTAAAAAATATAATATTTCGATGGTGAAATTGGGTGGCGGATATCACACTGTCGAGTACACTCGACAGTAGCTTTCTTACTTGTTTCTAACAGAAAATGTATGTAACAGGCAGAAGGAAGCATTTCCGACCCCATGAAGTTTATATATTCTTGATCAGTGTCAACATGTCCGTCTGTCCTTCTGTCCATATAAACACCTAGATCTCAGAGATTATAATAGATAGAGGAACCCATTTTTCGGGATAGTTTGTCTTATTAATGCAAGCAGATCACAGTCGAGAAAACTTGACAGTACCTTTCTTACTTGTTTGATCTAGATTGTTAATTTTTAGTTCACACAATCGTAATAACTATCATAATGATTTCTTTAAGTTTAGATGCAATGGCATAAAAAACACAAGTTATTTACGAAATACTTTTATAGGGTCAAATCAGGTGCAGCTGCACCTCTTTGATGCAATAAAGGTATTCAATAAACTAAGTAAAATATAGCCAAGCTAATCATTTTGATAGTGGTATATTGCCTCATATTTTTTTATATTCCGTTATATAATATATTGTATTTTCTTATCCGGAGCTTTTTTTTAATGTTTGATGCAGTTAGTCGAAATGGGCTGCGGATATCGTATATTTGCCCAAACTCGACTATAGCTTTCTTACTTTCTAGGTAATGGAATTTAAAAAAATGCATTACCCTTTGGGTTTGTCGAATATGCATAACAGGCAGAAGGAGACGTCTGCGACCTCATAAAGTATATATATTCTTGATCAGCATCAACAGCTGAGTCGATATAGCCCTTTCTGTCTGTCCGTCTGTCTGTATGAACATCGAGATGTCAGAGACTATGAAAGCTAGAGCTCCCAAGTTTGGAGACAGCATGTACAAACTCCGTATGCAGAAGAAGATAATTGAAGATGTTTGCCACGCTCCTTCCGCCTCTGTAAACCACTAAAAACACATTCACAGCCACAATTATAGACATACAGCGAATGATTTAGTACTCACATGTGAAGAATCCTAGCGCGGTCCTATCGGACGATAAACATGGAAGATATAGAAGTAGTAATACAGTAAGAAATAGTAATACACTAGCAAAGTAGCTGAAGAGACCCGAGTTCAAATACCGGACAGTTCAGCTCAAACTTTTTTTCCCCCAATTATTATTTTAATGATGTATATTATTTCTCGTAATTATTATTGTCTCATACTGCATTTTTACCCATGGTCATCAAAATGAGATGGTGGCGTGATTGGTTTTGTAGCGGAGAGTCGATCGAATGTTGGCGATTCGAACACCGCTTGGGCAAATTTAAGACTCGAAATTGTTTAATTGTTCCAAATATTTATAATGCACATAAATATAAATATACATAATATAAATAACATAACATTTAAATGTTTCATGTTTTTTCATACGAATATAAAAATTTGACTTAATAAAACAATTTGTTCGGTCATTGATCAAGATGTTTGAGTGATTCAGAGAGGAGGTATGCCATCCGCTGATCGGCAGACCACGGGTTCGATTTCCGGGCGGTTCGATGTAAGAAGTCAATATTTTATACACAATAATTATTATACCCGCCTACCCAAAGGGTAGAAGGGTATTATAACTTTGTGCCGACCGAAAATGTATGTAACAGGCAGAAGGAAGCATCTCCGACCCCATAAAGTATATATATTCTTGAGCAGCGTCAACAGCCGAGACGAAATAGCCATGTCCGTCTGTCAGTCTGTCCGTCCGTATGAACACCTAGATCTCAGAGACTGTAAGACATAGAGCAACAGTGTGTCTTATTGTTGCATGCAGATCAAGTTTGTTTTACACTTTTGCCACGCCTCCTTCCGCCCCCGTAAATCGAAAAAAACCAATTTCAAGCGTCATTTTAAACCTAGAACAATTTTTGAACGCACAATAATAATCATCCTTTTAATGATGTCTGAAAATTTGGTTACATTCGGATAAAAAACACAGAAGTTATTAAAGAATTACTTTTATAAGGCGTAATCAGGTGCAGCTGCACCTAGTTTTAGTGTTTAATAAGCCTTCCTAAGTGCCACCAAGCTAATAATTTCGAACAAAGAAAATTTTGGAATATTATTTTGGTTATTTTTACTATATTTTTTACGTATATTTTTCGGTATATTTTTGAAAAATATTATATTTCGATGGCAAAATATTTCGATAATTAAAATTTAATATCTTCTTTCTTACTCTAACTCACTTACGCATATACACGTACACTTAAGATCCATGACCTCGTACAGTCAAAGCTTGACTGTAGCTGTTCCTACTTGTTTGGTTTCAATCAGTCATGGGCCACGACGCGTCATCTTTGATTGTCGACAGCGTTATGTCAAGAATGCGTCGACAGTGTCATGAAAAGCATCAAATGGCAAAGCATTTCATCGCAATGCTTATAATTGTTCAATCGAAAGTGAGCAGATTATGAAACAAGTTGCAGCAGAATCACAAGTAAAAGCTCATGTAATAGGATTGCTTTTTGACACCAAATTCATTGACGACGTAAAGAAGAGCATTCTTATTTTAGATCCAATTAGCAATTTTATTAACAAATGCCAATCTATAAATTGTTCAATAGGGGAAACAGTCAACATGTGGCTCAATCTTCAGTTACACGAAAAGTTTTCTAAGCAACTTAAAGCAAGACAAGATTTGGCGTTAAACAAATACGCTTTAGCAGCGTACTATTTACATCCTTTTTTCAGTAAGTTGAAACTATCAAGTGATCACAATAGTATCATTTTTGATTTTATGTTAAACAACTTTAATGCTTATGGTCTTTAATTTTAATAATAAAACAGGATATTTTAAAGTACTTTATGATATTTACATCTTTATAGTTAAAGATGTTTCAAAAGATGACGACTACGAAATAAATTAAGATTGTTATCAGGACGTGAAAAAGAATAAACTGTTCTTCATTTAATAAAATGTATTTTATTTTCCGACAACCGTGTAGTCAACACCGTGTAGTATACGCGACACATCACTGGTTTCAATTATTGCATATGTAAATTTGAAAAAATGTTCTGTCATTATACCCGCCTACCCAAAGGGTAGAAGGGTATAATAACTTTGTGCCGACCGAAAATGTATGTAACAGGCAGAAGGAAGCATCTCCAACCTATATATAAAGTATATAAGTTCTTGATCAGCGTCAACAGCCGAGACGACATAGCCATGTCGGTCTGTTCGTCTGCCCGTCTGTCCGTATGAACACCTAGATCTCAGAGACTCAGAGAAGAGATAGAGCAACAAATTTTCCGGGACAGTATGTCTTATTGTTGCACGCAGATCAAGTTTGTTTTAGATTTTGGCCATGCCCCCTTCCGCCCCCGTAAATCGAAAAAAACCAATTTCAAACGTCATTTTAAACCCAGAACGTTTAATTTTGTACGCACAATACTACTCACCATCTTAATGATCTCTGAAAATTTGGTTGGTGTCACTCCGTGACATAACAATGGTGTTCAATAAACCTACTAAATTGCCGCAAAGCTAATAATTTCGAACAAAGAAAATTTTGGTATATTATTTTGGTATATTTTAAGTATATTTTTTTGTATATTTTCAGTATATTTGTGAAAAATATATTTCGATGGTAAAATTGTGTGGCGGGTATCTCACAGTCAAGCACACTCGACAATAGCTTTCATACTTGTTTTTAATTACCTTACCTGAAAAAAATTTACGCATGTTTTAGCAAATAAAATAAAACCACATAAAAACTACAGTAAAATCTACAACAAAATACATTTTTAAGAAACAAATATGTTAGCCTGGCAAAGCAGCATGTTAGAAACAATCGTCTAACAATTATTAGTGTTATAACAACATAGATTTTAATAGGAAATTATATTTTTGAACTACATAAAAGGGCGTATGTATTTATGTATAGGTGTGAACTGCTTGTAATGGGAAGAAGAAAGCGGAACAACCACAACTAATGTTTCAGCAGCCAAACGTACTTCTCTATTATGCGAACTTTTTTTTTTTTTTTATTAAATTGAAGCGAAGAATCCGTACAATGCAAAATTAGTAACATAACTACGCAATTAAACATATAAATAATAAGAACAAACCTCACATTAATCGCCTGAGGACTTACAACTAAAACTTATACTACAAGGCGGATTTTATAGTTGTCCAATTTTTTTTGGCAAAACCCTTTCTTTTTAGCCTCCTTAGAGACCTGGCAGGGAGTAGGCATCTTGCGAGCCTGCTGTGGTGTCTTTTTAATCTATCGCTATATCTACTAGTATGTCTTGAAATTTGCTCTTCCACAGTGTGTAGATTTAGGTCACGGTGAAGAGTAGTGCCACGTACATAGTATGGGCATTTAGTAATGGCACGCATGGCTCGATTTTGCAGTACCTGTATACGTTTATAATTACTTTTTGCAGCAATACCCCAGATCTGCACTCCGTATTTTGTGAACTACTTTGATTCCTTCAAATGCAATGCATGATGAATTATTATGTGATTCAAATATCACTTACTCAAGGTGATAATTTGTTACTTAGTAGATTGTCTTAAAAATAAGTTTGTAATATATGTTAAACAAACAAAACTAATGAAACTCTAATTGCTTATTGCTGTTTATTTCCTAAATACACAATAAAATTTTACCGCTCCCTTGCATGCGAGTGGCGACCAAAGCGGTGGAAGGCGTAGCCATCGGACGTTGTAGCGACGGGCTTGTGTGCGAGAAAATTACACTTCTGTAAGCAGAAACTTAACAAGACAACCAGAGTAATAAGTAAAACAAGGAAAAAAAAAACATCGTCGGGGCAGTTGTCACTCGAGACCAAAAGTGAAGTGAGAACGTTTCTGCGTTGGCTCGAGCCTCGTGACCGAAGTCCGGATCCTTGCGCATTCTTGTGATGCTCTCGTGCATAACACTGAAACGGTGCAAAAAGACGTTAGAAAGACAGAGACTAAAGAACAACTATTAGTTTGTGTTTTGTGTGTTACCTTGGGTCTCGAGCATTGACTGCATGTGCGTGCTTCTTCCTATAAGGCTCTTTATTATAGTTTTGCTTGTTCTTTATTAGATTTGACCAGCCATAGTGAGCACTGTGAACAGTCAGAGCAAAAGCGTGCCCACCGCTGATCTAGACAGAAAATTTTTTTTTGATTACTTTGCTTTCACTTATTGAATCTTCTTGTATAAGAACTAACAACAAGTTTAAAAATCTTAACGATAACAAACTTTTCTGAACAGTTGTTTTATTTTGCCAACTGTTCTATGATTAGGCGTCCCAAAAAATGTCTTCGCTGGGTTGGTAGGTCCTTTCGTCGGAGACGGGAACGACTGCTGAGCTGAGTTAGACCTCTCGCTAGGTGATTGGGGTGCGAGGAAAGCTTGCTAAGGTATTTTTGCTTAAGTTCCGTAATTGCATTAATAACTGGTGGAATATTTAGGTCTCTTTGGATGTTTTCATTCCGAACGTACCACGGTGCACCAGTGATGGTTCTCAGAATCTTAGATTGTGCTCGCTATATGATGTCAATATTGCTGTTGCTGGCATTGCCCCATAGCTGTGAGTCATAGGTCAAGATAGGTTTCAAGGTAGGTAGGCTGAGCGGAGACCCAGCGTTGATGAGCCAGTGTAAGTTGTTGGCTTTGAGTTTAAGATGAGTTTTTTTGGCTTCAATGTGCCTGCGCCATGTGAAGCTTTTCTTAAGGTGTACTCATAGGTACGTTACCTCATCTGCTTTCGGGAGTGTTATGTTGTTCAACAAGAGTGGTGGGCAATCTTGTCTGTTTAGCGTAAACGTCTCGTTCTTACATTTTTGCTCGTTTACTTTTATTCGCCAGTCAGAGAGCCACTTCTCAATGTCTATGAGGTGCAATGCCAGCTGTGCTGTAGCTTGGATTGGGGACCTTGAACGGATGCGGATAGCTGTATCGTCGGCAAACGTGGATACCGTTAGATGACTATTTGTAGGAATGTCGGCTGTATAGATGAGGTATAAAGTAGGCCCAAGAACGCTGCCTTGAGGGACTCCAGCCTCAATTTTATGATCAGTGGAAGTGGCAGTGTTGCACCGCACTGCAAACTTTCTATTAAATAGGTAAGACTTTAGGAGTTTGTGTGTGCTTTCGGGTAAAGCTGTTTGAACTTTAAAGATTAGGCCGTCAAGCCAGGCTCTGTCGAATGTTTGGTGTACGTTTAAAAATACTGCTGTACAGTATTCTCGATTTTCAAATGCAGTTCTTATTTGCGTTGTTATTCGATTCACCTCTTCAATGGTTCCGTGGCTTTCGCGAAATCCAAATTGATGGGCTAGGATTATGTTGTAGGTTCTCAGATGTAGATTAAGTCGGATCAGCTGGCATTTTTCGAATAGTTTCGAAATACATGAGAGTAGACTTATTGGTCTGTAAGATGAAGAGACTGTGTGTTCCTAACCAGGCTTTGGAATCATTATGATGATCGATCTTTTCCATCGTTGTGGATAGTAACCAAGTTTGGTGATGGCATTGAAGAGCTCGGTTATGTAGCGAACTACAGGATGTGGCAGCTCGATGATCATTTCCGGTGTTATAAGGTCGTAGCCGGGGAATTTTTTCGGGCTGAGATTGTCTTTAATTATTTCGTTTGGACGAAACACAATTGGGGTGTGTTGCTGGTGGCAGTTTACTGGTGAGGATGGTAGCGGGAATGTGCTAGTAGCCTCGTTTGGCGTGAATACATTTTGTAGGTTAGCGGCAAATGTCGTGGCTCTGTCTGCATCACTACGGGCCCAGCCGCGTGAAGAATTCCTTAACGGCAAAACGGTTTTAGTCCTTGGGCGAAGAATTGAGTGGGCTCTCCACAGTGACTTATGTTTTGTGCCTGTTGGTGAAAGTTGCCCTATATGTCGGCGCTGAGCGTCTTCCTCCTCTTGTTTCAGGGCGTTGCCCAGTTTCCGTGTGGCTATTTTTAGCTTTTGTTTTGCAGATGGGGATCTGGAAGATTGCCATTCTCTACATGAGCGTCGTTTTACGTGGACGAGTTGCTCGATTTGTACGTTGGTCTTATTCGGATTAATTGTTACGTTTGTGATTTTTGGTGTTGCAGTAAGAGCTGCTGAAGTAGGAATGGATTCCAGTGTACCTGTGCAGCTCTTTATATCAGATTCAGTATTGAGTTTTGGGTTTAGATCAATGTGAGAACTTATATATTTTTTATACCTGAGAAAGTTTTGTTTTGTGTGAAGTCAATCTGTAAGATGGTTTCATGTTTTCTGCGTACCGGCGGAGGTGAATTAGTACAGGCGAGTGATCAGATGACAGATCTGGCAGACATTCAGCTTTGACCAAACTGCGAGAATTATAAGTATACGGCCGCTAGTGTGAGGTGAGTGTTGTCCTCCAACTGTATGTTAATGGATGTGGCCTGAAGATGATTTTCAGCAAACTCTTTGTAAAAGTGGTGCTTCATACGGTTCCTTATGAGTATGCCGCTCCCACCGTGTGCTTTACCATCGGGGTGATTTGAACCATAGAAGTGGTAGTCCATCATTTGAAAATTGTATTTGCTTGTAAGATGAGTTTCCGAGAGAAGCATTACGTCGATATGCTTCTCATATAGAAATTGAGCTAGATCAAGTTTGCGCTGTGAAACGCCATTGGCGTTCCACGTAGTTATGCGTAAGGTAGCCATTATTTATTTTGATTGTTGGGATACAAGCATTTGTATCAAAGGGTTTTGATTACGCATCATATCTTGAATGGTGGTTCGCATAAATGTCATAAACTCCATCATGCTCTGTTGTAAGGCTTGCATCATAGCTTCAGTTTTTGTTTCTTGCTGCTCAGATGGCCTATAGTTTTGTTGAGTGTCCAATTGTGTGTGCACTTCATGTGGGATTTGGGAATTTTGGGTTGGAGGCGTCATGCCTGATTTTAAAACGTTGGCAAATGTTATCTTGTTAGTGGTGGGTATAGGCCAAGGAACGGAACTTGCTGCTTTCAAAAAAAGTACTTCACGATTTGTTTCTGATGGTGTCAGCGTAGCTGTTCCTTGGCGTGCCCGCGCCGTGTTCATTCTTTTGTGAAGACGGCTTTTCAGCTCTTTGTAGATTGGACAG
The DNA here is from genome assembly GCA_018150935.1 of Drosophila pruinosa. Taxonomy (NCBI): domain Eukaryota; kingdom Metazoa; phylum Arthropoda; class Insecta; order Diptera; family Drosophilidae; genus Drosophila; species Drosophila pruinosa. The sequence goes on along the minus strand of JAECWR010000073.1, from coordinate 99,212 downwards.
CGTCTGTAGTTTACTGTGTGATTTACCTCACAGTTACCGCACTTTTTCTCGCTTGCATTTTCTTTATTAGTTTGACAGTGTGTGGAGTCGTGGAGATCTCCACAGACTACGCACACCGCGCGAAGTGTGCAATGCGACCTCGTGTGGTCGTATTCTCGACAGTTCGTACATTGTACAGGAGCGTTACATTTATCGGCTCTTCTACTGTAATCCTACGGTGCAGAAGGAGCTTGAGTTTGGCTGTTTGGGTGAACCTCGTTTTATTTAAGATGCTTGTTTTCTGGTTCAAGCTCAATCTTAAAGAGTTGTTGCGGCTGCCTGTTTCTGTTTTTGATATTGAACACGATTTTGGCGCAAAATCCCTTTTCCTTTAGCGCCTCAATGTCCTTCAGAACTTTTTGTAGGCCCTTGCTGCTTTTCAGCTGATAGGTATAGAAGTATATTTTTTGTGCAGTAAGATAGTTTGTGACTTTTCTGTGGCTGTCCTCCGTTTTCGTTTGAAGTTTGAAGTTTGATTTCATTAATAGCACCTCTTACGAGGGGAATTATATACAAGCTATGTTTTCCAATAAGGCCAAGCAGAGTATTAACCAGACCGCTTGTGTTCTTCTCGCAGATGTGAATTGGAGGGAGGCTTTATTTTATTCGGCTCGTTATCGACGGATCCCAGTGGCCCGTCCTCAGCGTTATCTGCCAGCAAAACGAATCTGTTGATATTTGCGGGGGCTGCATTGATGATCAGGGTAGATCATGTTTTCAGCATCGGAATTTTTGGGGCTAAGCTTTCGTTTTTTGTAATGTAGCGGTCCATTCCAGTCTGCAAGTTCGAGCCAACTTTTTATACCCGCCTACCCAAAGGGTAGAAGAGTATTATGGCTTTGTGCCGACCGAAAATGTATGTAACAGGCAGAAGGAAGCATCTCCGACCCCATAAAGAATATATATTCTTGATCAGCGTCAACAGCCGAGACGATATAGCCATGTCCGTCTGTCCGTCCGTATGAACACCTGGATGTCAGAGACTATAAGCGATAGAGCAACCAAAATTTTCGGGACAGTATGTCTTATTCTTGCACGCAGAGTAAGTTTGGTTTTGATTTTGGCCACGCCCCCTTCCGCCCATGCAAATTGAAAAAAGCTGAATTGCAAGCGTCATTTTAAACCTAGAACGTTCAATTTTGGTACGCACAATACTAATCACCATCTTAATGATCTCTGAAAATTTACAATCGGATAAAAAACACAGAAATTATTAAGAAATTACTTTTATAAGGCGTTACCACGTGCAACTGCTAGTGCTGCCTAGTTAGTTACTAATGTGCCGCCAAGCAAATAATTTCGAACAAAGAAAATGTTGATATATTATTTTGGTATTTTTTAGTACATTTTTTAGTATATTTTTTAGTATTTTTTCAGTATATTTTGGAAAATATAATATTTGGATGGTAAAATTGGTTGGCGGGTATCTCACAGTCGAGCAAACTCGACTGCAGCTTTCTTACTTGTTTTTTTTAAATTTTGGCCTATGGGCTAAATGTTGTAATACTAAATTTTAGTATTGAAAGGCAACAGATCTTGCAGAACGCACGTTGCAGGTGCGACAAAGTCAAAAAAGTTTAATTTAAGTTTGCTAATTCAATCACTGTGACTTTGAAAGTGTTCTGAGGCTTCGTTTTTGCGCAAAGCAAATATCGTACCGCCAAAAAGCCAGAAGCTGTCTTTTCTCGTGGAGCATTAGCTCCAACATATTTCTAGCCCAAAATTTAAAAAAACATGTAGGAACAGCTACAGTCAAGCTTTCACTGTATGAGGTCATAGATTTTAGGAGTACATGCTTAAGTTAGAGAATAAAAGAAGATATTAAATGAACAAAAATTATAATAATTATTGGGTAAGAAGAAAAAGGAATCGAACCCGTGGTCTACCGAACAGCGAATGGCACAACTCCTCTCTGATCCACTCAAACATCTAGATTAATGAATGCACAACTTGTGTTATTAAGTCAAATTTTCATATTCGTCTGAAAAAACAAAAAACATTTAAATGTTATATTATTATGTGTACAACAACACACTTTTAAAATGTAAAAATGCATTATGACACAATTCTAATTACGAAATAATTATATATAACATTAAAATAATAATTGTGAAAAATAAAGTCTGAGCTGAACTGTCCTGTATTTGAGCTTTGGTAGTGTATTACTATTTCTTAATGTATAACTACTGCTATATCTTCCATGTTTATCGTCTGATCTTAATGAAATTTTTACCAAACGTTCTTCACATGTGGGTCGTACAACAACGTATATCTATAATTGTGACTGTGAATGTGTTTTTAGTGTTTTAGAGAGGCGGAAAGCGGCGTGGCCAACATCTAAAATACACTTCATCTGCCTACGGAGTTTTTACATATTGTCTCCAAATTTGGTAGCTCTAGCTTTTATAGTCTCTGAGATTTCGATGTTCATACAGACAGACGGACAGACAGACAGGGCTATATCGACTCGGCTGTTGATGCTGATCAAGAATATGGGGTCGCAGAAGTCTCCTTCTTTGTCAATTTCGGACAAACGCAAAAGGTCATGCATTTTTTAAAATACATGACATAAAAACTGAGTATTGTGGAATAAATGAGTAATCAAAACAAAGCAATGCGATATGTATCCATTCATATGACACTCGCTGACTTAAAAAACAGCGCATCCAAATGATTTCACAGTAATTGATACCAATGCTGAAGTAACGCTACAGAGCCTTTTACCCAACACATCAAGACTACAACTCCAATCAAAAGTATTGAGAAGGATAATGCTTTGACTTGAGTATATTTGCTACAACACTCACACTCTTAAAACTTTTAGAAGCGTAGAGAAATATATTAAGAAACAACTGCACATCGCAAAATTATTAATTTTCTTTCATTACATGGATGCACGATGAATTCTCATTATTTTTTAAAAATTGGTTGTTTTTCTGTTGAAGGCCGTGCTATGGCCATTTTTTTTTTAAACAAATATATTACAACAGATGACAAAATTGGTAGTTCTATGTGTTATAAAATAGTATACCAAATAGTTAAAAAAATAAGTAAAAAAGCTAATTTCGAGTTTGCTCGACTGTGAGATATCCGCCACCCAATTTCACCATCAAAATATTATATTTTTCAAAAATATACTGATAAAATACAAAAAAAAAAATACTAAAATTATACCAAAATAATATACCAAAATTTTCCTTATTCGAAATTATTAGCTTGGCGGCACTTTAGTTGGTTTATTGAACACCATTATTATGTCACGGAGTGTCATAGCAATTAACTAGGTGCAGCTGCACTTGGTAACGCCTTATAAAAGTAATTTCTTAATAGCTTCTGTGTTTTTTTATGCGATTGTAACCAAATTCGCAGAGGTTATTAAAATGGTAATTAGTATTGTGCGTACCAAAATTGAACATTCTAGGATTAAAATGACGCCCGTAATTCGGTTTTATTAGATTTAGGGGGGCGGAAGGGGGCGTGGCCAAAATCAAAAACAAAATTGATCTGCGTGCAATAATTACACACACTATTCCGAAATGTTGGTTGCTCTATCTCTTATAGTCTCTGAGATCTATGTGTTCATACGGACGGACAGACGGACACGGCTATATCGTCTCGGCTGTTGACGCTGATCAAGAATATATATACTTTATGGGATCGGAGATGCTTCCTTCTGCCTGTTACATACATTTTCGGTCGGCACAAAGCTATAATACCCTTCTACCCTTTGGGTAGGCGGGTATAATTATTTGCGTTTTGTTCAAGACGTGGCGCTACCACGACAACAAGATTTCTAATTCTAATATGTATGTATAATATGTACATACGGATTATTTTAACCCAGTACACAAACCCAAGTAAAATATCTTGCTCTGTTCTTGAAAAAGTCTTTAAATTTCCCGTAGTCCATAATGGTTCCAGGGCATTTGGAGGTCAAGCCATAAAAGATTGTTATTTGTTTTTTACACATTAGTTTTTGTTACCATTCTCGGATTCACAACTTTTTTAAATTATTTTTTAAAGAACGCACATATGTGAAATTAATCGTGAGCTGGGTGCAAAAAACCCGGGAGCCTTCTTCTACAGAACGTTTCTTGCTTGGGCTGCTGTTTTAAATTTTTGGGTGGAGGCGTTCGGGATAGGCGTGGTTGATGAAGCAGCAGATGTTGCTATTGTTAAAGCCGCATGCCATTTAAAAAAAACAGTACAGACATTGGGTTGCTTTCATTGAGAGTAAACTATTTTATCACTCAATTGATTTTCCAATTTTTTTTTGCGCATTATGTGAACTTGCACATAAACATAGAGACTTACTCACATGTATATTTTCACATTCACATGTAAATGAGGATACTAGGATGAGCAGGGGGTCCTATAGCGTTAAAGGCAGCAGGTGTCCTAGCCAAAAACAAGCACTTGACAATGGTGGGAACATTTTCAATTCTATTTACTCCCAATAATCATCATCAATGTCAGTATTGCTTCTATTAAAATAAAATGACAATAGCAGCGACATAACAACGACAACACTGGGTACAGCAAAAAAGTTACATCAGGATCATTGGTGGTATTCACAGCAAATACGAAAACAATACAATAAGCTGAAGCTGTGACTTGTCTTGTTGTCACAGTTGGTCAGACATTCGAATCGAATGATAGATTCGGATATGATGATTACAAGGAGCTGAAAAGCCGGCAACGCAGTGAGAGATAACGTTTATATCGATTGCAGAAAATAAATACATAAATATTCCAACAGATGACATTAACTATAGAGAATAGACTTGCTCATATTGATGTGTGTTGCCAGTTTTTGCACTTCTGCCGTTTATCTGCACGGTGCTCTATAGATAGTTTAAGGCCCAGTTATTTGTCGCCATTTGTTTATTCAATAGCTCTGACATAATTGCGAGTATACCAGAAGAAGATGCGGCCAGTTTGTAAATTACAATTCGAAAATTTTGCAAGTTTGATTCTATAAATAGAACGATCAGATTAATGGCAAATAATTTAATAATTAACATGTAAAAACGGCTACAATCAAGCTTTGACTGTACGAAGTCATGGATTTTAAGTAAGTTAGAGCATAAAAAAAGGTATTAAATGAACAAAAATTATAATAATTATTGGGTAGAAAAAATGAACTAATGACATCGCACCGCCCGGGAATTGAACACGTGGTCTATTGAACAGCGGATGGCACACCTCCTCTTTGAACCACGCAAACATCTTGATCAATTACCGCACAAATTGTTTTACGAGCATTAAGTCAAATTGTCATATTCGTATGAAAAAACATAAAACATTTAAATGTTATGTTATTTATATTATGTATATTTATATTTATGTACATTATAAAAATTTGCAGCAATTAAAAAAATGTCGAGTCTTAAATTTGCCCGAGCGGGGTTCGAACCGCCCACATTCGATCAACGCTCCGGTACTCACGCCACCATCTCATTTTGATTTTTATTGGGCCAGCGAGCCGATTTTTCGACGAAAATTAAAATTTTTCATAGAAAGTTAATCTGTTTTAATAATAAAATTTGAATAGTATATACTTTGACTAAAATGAATCAAAAGATTTTAATTATTTTGATGCATCCCTGAAATTTTGGCAGCCCTTCTAAGTCAGCTGTTTGATTCCATGCGTGCGAAACTAAAAAGCGCGGGAAACATTTTGTTGACTTGCGAGCGTGCCAAAATTTTTGTGGTTCAACCAATTTTCACAAAAATTATGGAAAATAAAGACCAAGGTATGTAGAATATTTGTATTAAAAAAGATTTCGTTCATGTTTGTTGATGTGTTTTTTGTGTGCGTTTATTTGTGCTGTCCAAAAGTAGAAAAAAGCTAACCTTCTAACCCGTCTTCGGTGGAGTATAACTAATTTAGTGCCAAAAGTAAAAGTAATTATGTGTCATTATAGTGCAAAGTGTATATAAACTAATTTTAACAAGTAAGAAAGCTACAGTCGAGTTTGCTCGACTGTGAGATACCCGCCACCCAATTTTACCATCAAAATATTATATTTTTCAAAAATATACTAAATACTTTAAAAAATATACTAAAAAATACCAAAATAATATATCAAAATTTTCATTGTTCGAAATTATTAGCTTGATGGCACTTTAGTTGGTTTATTGAACACCATTATTATATCGGTCGATTCCAGGTGTGTGACCTTTTAGGCTAGATACTGCCGAGTCTAATTCAGTTTGGGAGATGTCAGATTCGATTTGTTGAGCTGAGCGAGACGGACATGCTATGTATGGATATGTTTTGCTGTATTTGTTATTAATAAATGTAGGAGAGAAATTTTGATCTTTGGATTGGTTGGACCAGAAATTCGCGAATGTGTTGGCTATTGTTTTGTCGTTGCAGATAGGAGAGGATAATTCGTGGCAATTTATAATATGGATGTGTTTTCTATTGTGCAGACCACAAAATGTCCTAATATTGGACCAAATATTCCTAGATGTTGATTGCGGATTAATGGTTGATGTAAATTGTTTGATTGATTCTTTTTTGGCTATTTTTAGTTCTCTTTTAAATTTAGCTGCAGTCTTACGAAAATGGATAATGTTCTCATTGGTAATGTATTTTTTTAATTTGTTTGCCGCTTGTTTTTTCTCACGATTAAGAGCTTGTAGTTTTGGGTTCCACCATGGGACGTTTTTATTATTTTTAATTATTGTAGTTTGTGGAATGGTGTAGTGAGCACTTTGTAGAATGATTTTATTAATACTTGCAGCTTCTCTGTTAATGTTATTAGAAAGAGGTATAATATTATTGAAATTGTTAGTTTTCATTTGAAAGTTGAGCCAATCAGTTGAGTTTAATTTAAAAATAGGTTTACTTTTTGTAGAGCTTTGTTCATTAGAAGTAGAGAGTGTGATAAGGATGGGGTAGTGATCACTCCCGTGTAAGTCGTTGCAAATCTGCCATTGAATGAATGGGAATATATCTGGAGAACAGAAGGAAACGTCGATATGGGTATGTGTGGGTGATTTATCGTTTAAAACAATAAAGTTGTTATTAGTAATAAATTCGGTAAGTGTTTTACCCCTCTGGTTGTTTTTGGGGGAACCCCATAAGGAACCCCAGCTGTTAAAATCTCCCAATATAAGCGTATTGGAGTTAATATTGATAATATTAAGTAAGTTAGATTCTGTGAATGATTTAGTTGGTGGTATATATGCAGAAATTATTTTCAGTTTTTTAATAGAGTGTGCTAAAATTCCAGTGGCGTCAAAGTCGTTTGGTAAAGTAATTGAGTAGTTTTGGATAGAGTTGTGTATTAATATTGCAGCGCCTCCAAAAGTTGGAGAATAGTTGTTTGAATACAAAGTGTAATTAATAGGGATGGGTATATTGTTTAGGGAATGGAGGTGTGTTTCCTGTAGGGCTATAATTTGAGGATGATATTTTTTTATAATAATTTGTAGTTCACTGTAATTGTTTATATATCCACGGATATTCCATTGAATAATAATTAAGGACATTATTAGTTTAAAGAAAATATATAGTTAATGCTAGTTATTGTACAAAGTGATATTTTTACAGTGATTTTGTTTGTATATATTTTTGTGTTCTCGGTCGACTGACTGAGGTGCCCATCTTTCCAACTAGGTTGTATAGGATGCACACCCCAGTCAGCCGGCCAGGAACACGGGATTAGAACAAAATTATTATAGACACTCCATATTGTCGGAGCTGTCTCTAGAATTGTCGTCAGGCTTAGATTTTAATGATTTTTCAAATTTGTTTTGCGATTTTAAAATTTGAAGTTGTCCTTTAGATAATGAGCGAGGTAAGATTTTAACTTTAGATTTTGTAGAATTTGGTTTTTTGTTTGCTTCAGTAGGAGCAATTGTAACGAGATCATCTAGGTCGCTATAGTCAACGACTCTGGGGCTTAGCTTTATTAATGTTGGCTTAATGTTAATAGAAGTTGATGGTTCTGGGGAGGTACTTTTATGTGATATTGTTTGCACTGGCGTAGTATTTTTAGATATTTCAGAGTATGTTGGACGGTCAGTTGAGTGATTTTTTTTATATATATCATATGCCGTTTTGTTGTCAACTTGCATGTTAGTCTTAATCGCTATAATTTCTTGTTGTTTAATGTATATTTTTGTACATTTTTTATCATTAGAGGTGTGAGTATTACTAGTTATCATAGATGTTTTACAATTAATACAATTAATATCTTTTTGACAAGTTTCATTTATTTCATCATTTAAGTGGTAGTTATCCCCGCATGTGGCGCAGGCTTTGTCATTTCTACACACTTTAAATGTATGTCCAAAACGGTAACAGTTGTTGCATCGTAGAGGGGTTGGAATGTATGGGCGAGTTGCAGCTCTCTCATACCCAATCATAATGTGTTCTGGGAGAATCGTTGAAGAGAATGTTAAGATATGTAAACCAGTTTCAGCCAATGATCCGTCAATATTGCGCATTATTTTTTTGACGCTGGAGACATTTTGCGATTGGAGCTCTGTTTGTATTATTTCTTCAGTGATGCCGCGAAGGCTATTGCAATATACAACTCCCTTACATGAGTTAAGCGTACGATGCTCAGAGACGGTGACTGGTATATCATTGGTGAAGTTGGACATTTTGAGTAGTTTTTCGGCTTGAGGTCACCACTTTTGAGTGTGCGGCACTTAGTTTTGCGACACTTGTGGGAGCTAGTGAAAAAGACAACCGTTCACCTTGAGATCACAATTGAGACTGGCCTTATAAAAGTAATTTCTTAATAACTTCTTTGTTTTTTATCCGATTGTAACCAAATTTTCAGAGATCATTAAGATGGTTTTTTTTTTTTTTTTTTTTATTAGTTATACGGCAGGAAAATAAAATCTTCGAAAGATACCATCTACGGTCCGTAGATGGCATGCACGATTCATAACCCTCCAAGCAGGGTTATGCCTACGTACTAAACAAAAACCTCCGTTCGTTCATCAGTCCTTGTCGCGCTCACCGGGACTGCCAGTCAAGGTATTTCTTCCGTGAGCAGGATGTGATGCCAGGTCGCATTCCCTCTCCTCGTGCGATGCTATGCAGCGTGCCACTCCTAACTTGACTCTTCGGTCTATCCTCGTTGCTCTTTAGTCGCCTTTTACGACAAGCCGAGCCCGCTGTGGTGATATTCTTGCCCCGCCACCACACGGGGGTACTCTTCAAACTGCAGTACGGTTAGACATCTCATCCGCTCGCACACGCTTCATCATGTTGACGATGATCGTGTGTGCCCTCTCCCAAACGCTTTTGTCCGCCATCATAGCGGCAATCAAGCCTCTCGGGCTGAGTGGTGATCCGGTGAGTGACGTGAGCTGGACCCTCTCCGCGGCGAACCTTAAGCAGTGCAGAAGGATGTGCTCTGCCGTTTCCACTGCGTGTGCACAATAGAGGCACTGGGCTGAGTCCACATGACGGAACCTAAAAGGTACCCTCGGAAACATCCGTGATCCGTGAGGAACTGGGTCATGTGGTAGTCTACCAAGTTATGCGCGCACTCTGCCCATTCCGCTAGATCGGGAATAAGTTTGAACGTCCATCGTCCTCGCTGCGACTCTTGCCACCTGGTCTGCCAGATTCCTCGGATCCACTCTCGGATCTCACCCTGGTTAACCCCTTCTTTTGCTAGGTAGTGGCCCTTTATTTCCAGGTCGATCGGTGCCATGCCTGCAAGTGCATGCGCTGCGTCATCAGATATTGTTCTAAAGCCTCTGATGAGTCTTAAAGCCAGTGACCGTGATACCGCACGCGCATTGTCCAGGTATGACACTTTACTGGTCACACTACTCCAGATCGGCGCAGCGTAGAGTAGCGTTGACTTAGTGACCGCCACAAGTAGCCTCCTAGCCGGCAATCTGGGTCCTCCCACGTTGGGCATGATTCGCGCCAAAGCTGCAGCTGTCATTGCGGCCTTCCTGCTGGCATAAATGGCGTGGTCCTTAAACGAGAGCCTGCGGTCAATTAGGACTCCCAGGTATTTCAGCGTTCCTGCAGAAACAATTTCGGTATCCTTGACCGTGACCTGCATGCTTTCGACGGCCTTTCTGCTGCTCAACAGGACAGCTTCTGTTTTGTGCGCAGCAATTTCTAGCCCGGCTTTCTCGAGCCAGTCGATGGTTGATCTGATCGCCGCATTGCTGTTGGCCTGGAGCTCCGGAATTGTCTTAGCCACGGCTGATATTGCGACGTCGTCGGCGAAGCAGTGCAACTCCACACCACTGGGCATGCTGGTACTCATTAACCCATCATACATTATGTTCCACAGAATCGGTCCAAGTACCGACCCTTGTGGAACACCTGCAGAGACTTGGTGACTTCTTGGACCAGCTACCGTGTCGTACCATAACAAGCGGTCCCTGAAGTAGCTGCCAGCTGCAACCCTTATATAGCTGGGTATTCCCATGTTGTACATCGCGCCGAGGATATTGGGCCATCTCGCCGTGTTGAACGCGTTTTTGACGTCCAGTGTGACGATGGCACAATACTCCTTACTGCCGCCTAACCATCGGTTACCGTCTAGTGCGTTCCTGGCTACCTCCGTTACGGCCGAGAGGGCGTCGAGCGTACTTTTCCCCTTCCGGAAACCATACTGCTGGTTATGTAGGCCTGTGGGACTCTCGGTGACCAGCTCCATGCGCGCGTAGAGTATACGCTCAAAGAGTTTGCCTACGATGTCTAGTAGACATAAGGGGCGGTAGCTGCCTGCTGCGTTTGCAGGCCCCTTGCCTTTCGGCAGAAGAACTAGCTTCATACGCTTCCAACGCCTGGGGAAGACTCCGTCCAGAAGACACTGTTGAAAAGTGTCCCTGAAGATTTCAGGTCTTGCGGTAGCAGCTGCTTTTACCACTACTCCCGGAATACCATCAAGCCCCGGGGCTTTGCTCGGCTTAATCCTCTTTGCTGCCTCCATGACCTCGCATATTGTTACACACGGAAAGTCGGAGGCAGGGGACTCTGACGCGGGTTGCCATAACGTGTTTTGTGATGGGAATAACTCCGACACGATGCTGGCCAGAGCGGCAGGGTCCTGTGTAGGTCCACCTCCAGCGACTTTCAACTTCTTTCTAGCGATATTGTAGGCGAGACCCCAGGGGTCGTCGTCTACGCTTGCTAGCAGATCTTTGAACGCATTTGCTTTTGCTGCAGATATGCCATTTCTAAGCTCGGCGCGCTTTGCTCTGTAGGCCTCAATGCATTGAGCGTGATGCGGTTGCCCTCTGGCTCGCTGCGCTAGCCTCCTTGCCCTGAGGCATTCCGTCCGAAGCTGGTGTAGAGAGGCACTCCACCAGTAGACCGGGGGCTTACGGTTCGCATTGTATTTTTTCTTCCTCGGCATCGCTGCATCACACGTTGATTTGAGCATGTCCATGAGCGCTGACACCATGGTCTCCGCATCACCACTTGTGGTCTCCATGTGCTCAAATTGGAAGTGCATCATGTCGCTATCCAGCTTCCGAATGTCCCATGCTTGACCTAAGGTAGTTATCCTTTGTCTCGGTATCGGCCTCGTCGTTCGGACACTGAACGTGATTAAAGCATGGTCGCTCAGTGTAACATCATCATGCACCGTCCAGTTCGCGTAGGGCACTAAGGCTCTACTGACAAAGGTGACATCTATGTATGACGTACCTCTGTCATTATTGAAAGTCGGCTTGAGACCGTCGTTCAACAAGACCAGGTCTAGCAAGATCATGGCATCTACCACCGCTCGTCCTCTATGGTTGGATACCCGACTGCCCCATTCTACTGCCCACGCATTTAGGTCACCTCCTACGACTACCGGCCTACGCCCTCTTGCATGGTCAACGAGCTTTCCGAGTATGTCGTCGAATTGCTCCGGGCTGTCGCTAGGTGGGGCATAGCAGCTGTAGAGATGGACTCCGTTGACTTTCGCGTACGCGATGCCGCGCATTGGCAAGTCGTCCCGCTCTTCTATCGGTAGGCAACATTTGATTGCCGCCTTGCCTAACTCATCTATGAGCACCCCTGAGCTTCCCATACCCGGGAGGTATGGTTCACTCAGGAGCATCACATCCGCTTTGCGCTCGCTTGCTGTTTGAGCCAAAGGCTCTGCGCAGCTGCGCAGTGGTTGACGTTGAGTTGTAGGATGTTAATTAGATTCATTGTGGTGACTCTTAGCTCCTTTTAAACTCTCTTTGAATGTGGGGCATGCGAAACCTCCTGTCGCATGGTGCTTGTCTACATCGCTGCTGCAGATCAGGCATCTTGGCGGCGCTACGCAGCCCTTTGCCTTGTGCCCACGTTCACCACACCGCAGACAGCAGTCCGAACGATCGACTGACTTGCAGTTGGGAGCCCGATGACCGTATTCCAGGCACCTAAAGCATCTCGTCGGGCGTGTGTCCTGGACTAAGCGACACCGTGACCAGCCTACGGTTACCGTACCCCTTCTTAGGACCGTTATGGCATCATTGGCGCTTAGCATCACTGTCGCGGTTTGTGTGCCGTCGCGCATTTTACGCCAGCCGCGCACGTCCTCCGGTTTCACCAGTATGCCATCGTATTGAGCGGCTAGAGCACACTGCAGTTCCTCAGCTGTCGCTGCCTCATCCATGCCACTGCATGTTAGTGCCGTTCTCTGCGCACCTGTGCGAACCGCCGCCATTTCTTTGAGCGACTCTTCTATTGCTCCCATGTATTTGGGGACACTAGCGGAGGCTTTACCTTCAACCTCGAGCAGTAGCTCCCCCTGCTGAGTCCTTCTTATCTTTTTGACATGCTTGCCAAAGTCGCTTAGTTCAGGATCCGATTTAAGCTTACGGAGCATGTCAGCGTACGAAGCCTCGCCGGTTTTCTTGATTATGAGTGCCTCCGGCTTCTTGCGCAACCGCTTGGGCCTCACCTTAGCCCACACCTCCCTATTAGCCGCGTCCTTGGCTGCACTCGCATAGCTGGTTGGCATAGGCTCCTTTGCCATAGTGATCGCCATTTTGCCCGGTTTGAGAGAAGGCATCACTGGAGGTGGCTTCGATTGAACGTTTTTTGGTCTTGGCGGCGCCACTGTCCGGTCCTTTCTCTGCTGAGCCTCCGTCTGGGTAGCGGTACTCCGGGAGGACGCCTCATTGCGAACACCCTCCTGCAGCTGGATTGCTCTAGAATTGAGTGCGGCCAGGTCCGTAATTGCGCCTTTTGTCTCCTTGGTGACGTGGCGCTGCGTCTCGAAAGCGGTCAGCAATATGCCTATTTTGGCATTCATCATGCCGAGTATGCTGCGCAAGTCCTCGTTAGAATACGCCGACACGTCCAAAGGCCGTATTGGCGAGCCAGCCGGGGATTTAGCTGCTACCTTCATCGTCGGTACGCTGATAAGATCGGCGATCTTCTTCTGGTTCGGCGTTGTTGAGACGAGACTATCCACCTCCACTGTACCTCTACTGCTGGGGGTCGACGACGACGCCGACGTATGGGGGCCGGCTTGCTCACCCCTCACCACCGCTGGCACCGGGATTTCAGCTCCCTGCACCGTAATGCCAACCTTTGTGGGAGACCTAGACATTCTTGAGCTCCTCTTGAATGGGTCGTCACCGTTGGGGGCAGTGCCCCCCGTTGAATTATCCATTAGTGGTCCAGTACCACCGTGTTATGTTCCGCTAGACAGGGACTCCAACTCCAACTTTCGAAAGGGCTCCCACGTGGGTCAAGGATTTCTCCTTGACTACGTTGGAGGTTTAGTCCGCCTCTACTCGGACACCAGAGCCTCTGCTTAGGCACCAAATCGGTGAGAGGATGATTTTTGGTCTGTCCACGACCTTTAAGCCTTTCACCCTTTCAAAAGATTGGATGGTACCTGAATATAGCTGACTCCTGTAAGTATGCCCTGGGAAAACTTATCTCCTGAAAGTATGCCCTGTGAAAAAGTAGCTCCTGAAAGTATGCAGCAGGTACTTCCGGGCATACGTCTTCAGGCTGGTGATATGGTCACCCTCACCAGCTGGTGCACTCGAAGTGAGTCCAGCCCTCGTCAACAGCTGTTAAGTGCGAGAAAAGGAAGAAAAAAGTGCAACTCACGGAGTAGAAGCTGCCAACCATGAAGAAAACTTCAAGAAATTGACTTCATAAACCTGGCAATTGGGCTCTCCTCCGCTAGCTGTCGCGTCCACTTTCTCCGGTAAGCGCTTGCAGTATCCAAAATGAATATTCACTAACGTAATTTCTGAATTACAGAATTTTTGGCGGAGCCGTCAAAAAACACGTCCGCACGCAGGAAAATTCACTACACCTTCATTAAGATGGTGATTAGTATTGTGCGTACCGAAACTGAACGTTCTAGGTTTAAAATTACGCTTGAAATTTGTGTTTTTTATTTATGTGGGCGGAAGGGGCGTGGCAAAAATCTAAAACAAACTTGATCTGCGTGCAACAATAAGACATACTGTCCCGAAAAATTTGTTGCTCTATCTCTTATAGTCTCTGAGATCTAGGTGTTCATACGGACTGACAGACGGACAGACGGACATGGCTATATCGTCTCGGCTGTTGACGCTGATCAAGAATATATATACTTTATGGGGTCGGAGATGCTTCCTTCTGCCTGTTACATACATTTTCGATCGGCACAAAGCCATAATACCCTTCTACCCTTTGGGTAGGCGGGTATAAAAATCTTTTTTTCTCCTTTTTGCTCCGATGTGTATAATCCCTAATATTATAGCTGTGTTTGAGTTCGCCTATGAGCAACTTCTTGATATCCACATACAAAACAATCGTAGCGCATATTCCGTTTCGAGTTGGATTTATGATGAACTGAAAGAATTCGACTTAAGCACGGAGAAGAAGGATGAAATCAACACCAAAGTGAGAAGCTTTCATCTTTGCATACAAAAGAATTTGGCAAATTGAGATTTAAGAAAAAGCATACCGAAGTTCATTGTTGTCTTCAAATCCAAAGCCGTCAACATCAAGACCAGTTGGACGCCCACTCATTGAATATTTTAACGCCGGTCCCCGTCAGAATAGAAAATTTGCAACCGATTTAGCTGTAAATCAGGGTCACAATACACCTCATCTTGTGCATGCCGCCGCAGTTTCGGCCAAAAAATCGAACGAGAAAGATACAGCCCTAGTGTTAAAAAATACATTTTTTATTCCGAGTGACCCCAATAAGGCTAGAAAATATCTTTTTACTCAGAAAAATGACTCGGTTCGCCTAACGGAGGATGAGGCTTTAGCATATCTGCTTGAAAATTCATTGAGTAAAAGTCAATACAACAACTTTCGCGAGCTTAGCATTTTCCGATCTTGTGAACTTTTACCTGCTTACAACAAAGTGAGAGAAGCGAAGTCGAAATGTCGACCTTTTGATATTAATATAACCAAGCCAGTTGCTGAAGTCCCGCTGCAAAGTCTTTTAGACCACACTAGTTGCCGTATAATTCAAATGCAAGAAGACTTATTAGAGCAGCTTGGCAATACTTTGAGTCTGACCTTTATTGTAAGCTATGGATTTGACGGAACAACCGGACAAAACAACTATAAGCAACACTTTTTTGGATGTGATTCATTGCTTTCTGACGACTCGCTTTTTGCGACAACAATAATCCCCCTAAAATTAATGAACCATATTGGAAATGTATTTTGGATGAATCGTACTCCTCAGTCGATTAGATTTTGTATACCAGTCAAGCTTGAGTTCGTTAAAGAGACAAAAGACCATATTGTTGCTGAGAAAAAAAATTTGGATAATTAAATGAAAGGTTTGTCTTCATATGTCTGCACCATTGTAAATGGAAAATCAATTTCAGTTGAATGTGATCTTCAAATGACACTTTTGGATGGAAAAGTTTTTAACATTTTGACTGAAACCAAATCTTGCAAATTGTGTCCGATATGTGGAGCGAGTCCAAAAGACTTCTTGGATAATGCTAAAATGGACTCACTAAAATTTAAGCCAAGACATGAAGCAGTAAAATATGGCATAAGTCCTCTACATGCTTGGATTCGATTTTTTGAATTTATTCTTAAAATTGCATATAGACTGAAACTTAAAAAATGGCAAGTGAGAGATGAAAATGGAAAAGAAGAAATGGCGAAACAAAAAAAGACGATTCAGAAGCAGATGTCGAATGCTATGGCTCTACATGTGGATAAGCCTAAGCAGAATGGCAATGGTAATACCAACGATGGCAATACAGCAAGGAGGGCGTTTGCACAACCTAAGCTACTAGCTGAAATCTTAGGTCTTGATGAATTCCTCATTGCATATTTTAGCAATATTTAAATTGCTATTTCTTGTGACCTACCAATTGATCCAACACAATTTAAAAAATATTGCCAGAAAACCATAACTCTATGTATGTCCTTGTATCCATGGTTTCCAATGTCGGCAACGGTCCATAAAGTGTTAATGCACGGCTACCAAATAATAGAAGCATCAATCCTTTCATTAGGTTTTCTTGGGGAGAACGCCTCAGAGGCTCGCAACAAATACTATAAGAGTGACATGAGGTTACATGCTCAAAAGAGTACACGGCAGAACAACATGGCAGACGTTTTCCACAGAGCAATGGATTCCTCAGATCCTCTTGTGTCGAGCATATATCTAACAAAAAGATTGGGCCAGCAAAATAAACTACCCTTACCAGCAGATGTAATCAAACTTTTGAAATCACCAAACTTGCTAAATTTTGTTAACATGAACAATAATAACAATGTTCCCGATTTTGATGGTAACAATAGTGATAGTGATTCAGACTCTGAAAATCCGTTTTCAATAGAAATTGATGTAGAATACGATTTTTAGGAACATTTTTAAATGTAAAGTACTTATTTATAGTCATTTTGAATGCATTGTTATTTTTTAGTTATTAATATTAAGGTTATGTGTTAAAAAAAATTAATTAAAAACATTTGCTGAATTTAACGAGTGCTAGCATTATTAATTACCGTACAATTATGAATAAGAGGAAACCTATCTCATATGGGTGGCTAGGGAAGGCGTGGTCAGATCGGTCTGAAACTTGGATATGTTTTTATGTGCATCGACACTATCATATGTACGAAATTTCAAGAACCTAGCTTTAAAACTTTGATTTTCGTCGAAAAATCGGCTCGCTGGCCCAGTGTTCATTGGTAAAAATGCACCATGAGACAATTGAAATTACGAGTATATTATATTAAAATAATACAACTCTCCACTACTCAACCACCATCGCATTTTGATGGTCAAGGGTAAAAATGCACTATCAGACAATTCCAATTACGAGAAATAATATATAACATTAAAATAATAATTGTGAAAAAAAATCTGAGCTCAACTTGGGACCCTTGGGCTACTTGCTCGTGTACAAATAGCAATTTGTTACTGTACTACTTCTATTATGATTATTATTATTATTATTATTATTATTATTATTATTATTATTATTATTATTATTATTATTATTATTATTATTATTATTATTATTATTATTATTATTATTATTATTATTATTATTATTATTATTATTATTATTATTATTATTATTATTATTATTATTATTATTATTATTATTATTATTATTATTATTATTATTATTATTATTATTATTATTATTATTATTATTATTATTATTATTATTATTATTATTATTATTATTATTATTATTATTATTATTATTATTATTATTATTATTATTATTATTATTATTATTATTATTATTATTATTATTATTATTATTATTATTATTATTATTATTATTATTATTATTATTATTATTATTATTATTATTATTATTATTATTATTATTATTATTATTATTATTATTATTATTATTATTATTATTATTATTATTATTATTATTATTATTATTATTATTATTATTATTATTATTATTATTATTATTATTATTATTATTATTATTATTATTATTATTATTATTATTATTATTATTATTATTATTATTATTATTATTATTATTATTATTATTATTATTATTATTATTATTATTATTATTATTATTATTATTATTATTATTATTATTATTATTATTATTATTATTATTATTATTATTATTATTATTATTATTATTATTATTATTATTATTATTATTATTATTATTATTATGCCGCTGGAGCTTTTCAGCACGCAAGCTATATGGACAGCGGAGACTGCAGCGCGGGAGGCAGAACTAATTCAGCGGACAACAACAACAGTCTAATAGTTACCTCGCACAACACCAAGAATGTAAATGCATGCGCGCATAAGTTTTTTCTGTTTGCCTTTGTCTCGTTCGTTCCATATTGTCGCTAAGCGTAATACGATCCGTTGAATATTGCAACTTTGCTGCCTTGGCCTTCAAGCGTCGGGCTTTAAGTTGCGTTGTTTACACTAGAGGTCCATGACTCACCCTTCCACTGTTATAGAGACCCCCGTCAGCAGCCTAGTGATTCACACTCTTATTGCGACAATCGCATTCCAACCCCAAGACATACAATTGCGGTTCTCCCCGCACACAGCAGCATGGACGCTGAACAACTAAAACGAATAATACAAGCAGTAGTCACCACTGCCTTCACTGAACAACCCAATGCAAATCAGACCTTACCGATAAAGTCAACTTGTTGTCCCAGCAGGTGGCGGCAATGCATCTTGCACCGCCAGAAGTGCAAGCTTATACTGACATATACATTACAAATGAAACAAGATGTGATGAGCCGTTAGATGCCGTCAAAAGCTTCCCCGAATGGCGATGGGTAGCTCTCGTAACTTACCGGATATTTAGGCCATACAATGGCACC
The DNA here is from genome assembly GCA_018150935.1 of Drosophila pruinosa. Lineage (NCBI taxonomy): Eukaryota > Metazoa > Arthropoda > Insecta > Diptera > Drosophilidae > Drosophila > Drosophila pruinosa. The sequence goes on along the minus strand of JAECWR010000073.1, from coordinate 80,413 downwards.
TCGCGCCATTATCAGGCTGTCACAATTATAAGAAATTAGATTAGGGGTTCCGCAGATGAAGTACTAGCTTCATTTGACACAGCGTTTAATGATGTTGCGATTATAAGTGGTCTCGACTTTATGTATAGTGACAAGCCGCCTATGCACGTAAACGAGCAGGAATTAGTTTCTGCTACAATATTACGATGAGGTCGAAAGAAAACTCACGTTGCTGACTAATAAAGTCAACATGTCATATGAGCCGACCTTAGCAAGAGGCCTTTGTGAAAAATTTCGCGAAGACGCTCTACGAGAATTCGTGTCAAGACTAGAGCGCATTCTCACAGATGTCGTCTTCACAGCGAAACCGAAAGACTTACCGTCGGCTCTGGCACTCGCGCAAAAGGTAGAGTCAAACCACGAAGGATATGCCTTCGTGGCCAACTTCGCGAGAGGCATCGAAGAAAAAGAGCATAAGGCGAATGCCAGTCGGCGGGCTAGGTCATCTGAGCAGGCCGAAGCACAACCGAATGGGTCAAAGAACCCGAATTTCAGCAAGCAGTACAAACAGCAAGGCCAGTCCGGCCAGCGCACTGCCGAGCAGCAAAGTCACGTTAACACGCAGAACCAGAACCAATGGAAGTGGACTCTTCACTTTCAAAGTTTAGGCAGCCCACTGAGGCATTAAATGATGTCAACAAGCGGTCAGCCACGTTCGAGCGTACTAACGGCAAAAACAAACACCAGAGAGTAAATCACGTCACCCTGGGTGCTGGGCAGGGGGCAGAAGCGTCAACAGTTGCCGCCAACAGTGCTGTAGTGCAGATCAATGACGACAACAAAAGCGACTCAGACGCTATCAATTTTTTATGGATAAGTCCCTGCTGCCCGTCATCAGACGAAGAGTAGCATGGCTAGATATGAGCTTCTTTATCGACACCAGCACGTCAAAAAATTTTATCAGGCCACACAAGGGGTTACGCGGCATCCGTCTGGTTAACTCTCCGTTAAGAGTGCATTCGATCCATGTCTCAACTAGCGTTACACAAAAGTGCTTAATCGCGGTTTTCAACGTAAAAGCAACTTTCTTCATACTACCAGATTTGTTAACTTTTGATGGGATTATTGGCCGCGACTTTCTAGCGCAAGCTGGCGCGTCGCTTTGTTTGGCCTCTGATTAGCTTAAATGGGGTGTAGAAGTAGAGAAAATCTCCATCCACACGTGCGCCAATGTCAATTTCACTGTCATAGATTGCGCAGACACACCAGCCGAAGCAATACCTTTTTCCAAAATTTTAAGGACCAATAAGAAGGTCTTTGCGGATCCGAATGAGGCCTTGCCTTACAACACTTCGGTAGTTGCCACCATCAGGACAGTGAGAGAGGAGCCCATTTATGCTAAGCTTTATCCCTACCCCATGGGCGTAGCAGGTTTCGTCAACAAAGAGATTCAGGATCTTCTAAAAAATGAAATAATTATAAAATCGGCATCTCCATCCAACAACCCCATATGGGTAGTAGATAAGAAGCAAATCGACGAAGCAACCGTAAAAAGCTACTAGTAATAGACTTCCGCAAACTCAATGAGACAACCATTCCCGATAAATACCCTATGCCAAACATCTCAATGATATTAGGCAATTTGGACAAAGCCCACTTATTTTCGACTCTAGATCCTAATTCCGGCTTTCTCGATAAACGGGGGAAAGTATGAGTTCAAGAGACTGCCATTCGGCCCTAAAAACACCGCCAGTACTTTCCAAAGAACTATTGATGACATCCTGCCTGAGCAAGTAGGCAAATTTTGCTACCTTTATGTTAATGATGTAATCATCTTCTCGAAAGACGAGGAGTCACACGTCATACATGTGGATTGAGTCTTAAAGAGCCTACATGAGGCCAACATGAGGTTATCCTTCAAAAAATGGCGTTTTTTTAAGAAAAGCGTGAATTTTCTTGAAAGTCAGGGTCATAAAAAAATTCCCAGAACCCAACACAATGCAGGAGGTCAGATCGTTATTAAGCCACGCAAGCTACTACAGATGTTTCATCAGAGACTTCGCAGCCATAGCAATGCCCATTTCGGGCATACTAAAGAGCGAACATGAGACAGTCAGCAAGCACAGGTCAAGGAACATTCAGGTGTGCTTTTCTGAAGCTCATCAACAGGCATTTCAGAAGCTGCGTAATATCTTGGCATCAAAAGATGTCATGCTAAGTTACCCAGATTATAAGAAGCCATTTCATCTGACGACAGATGCTTCAGCATATGGTATAGGCGCGGTTTTATCTCAAAAGGGCCGCTCTATAACAATGATTTCGAGAACATTAAAAGACAGCGAAGCCAATTACGCGACTAATGAGCGGAAGTTACTGGTCATCGTATGGGCCCTGGCTAAGCTGCTGCATTACCTGTATGGAGTTAAAGATATAAATATATTTACTGACCATTGGCCCTTAACCTTTTCTGTCAGAATCAAACCCCAATGCAAAGATTAAGAGATGGAAAGACCGCATTGACGAGTCTAACGCACTTTTATTTCACAAGCTTGGTAAAGAGAGCCTGGTAGCGAACGCTTTATCCAGACAGCAGCTTAATGCGTTGGTCGAAGAAGAGGCCGAGTCTTGCGCAGCAACAATGCACAGTGAGATGTCTCTCACCCACACTATCGAGTCAACTGATAAACCGTTGAACAGATCCAGATAGTACTTGAGGAAGCACGCCTCTCGTTTAAACAGACCTTCATTTTATTCGGGAATAAAAGGCGACATGTGATTAGTTTCGTCTGCAGAGAGTCTCTGATAGACGAGTTGACAGACATCATCGTCCCAAGAAGCGTAAACGTCTTTCATTGTGATTTGCATAGAGGAGATTGGCGAAACACCAATACCTTCACGCGCAGGGGAAATGTTGCACATAGTCATTCCCTCTACTGACAAAAAATTCTTCCTCACTTGTATCGACAAGTTTTCCAAAATTGCTGTTGTCCAGCCTATCAGCTCGAGAACTATTGAGGACCTGAAGCCAGCGATGCTCCAACTTTTGTCCAAGGGCTAAAACAATATACTGCGACAACAACTTTGGCGATAGCGTTACAAACACACCACCACTGCATAGCACCTCCAATGGGCAGATAGCGCGTTTCCACAGCATCTTGCTGGAGCTCGCCAGATGCATGAAGATATATAAGGGCATAAGCGACACGACCAAAATAATCATGTTGGCCACCGCCCAATACAATAAGTCGATTCACTTGGTCGTAAACAGGAGGCAAGGTAACATCGTCCAAGCGCACCCCGATGAGCCACAGGAGGAAATCTACAATAGAATACAAAAGGCTCAAGCCGCGCTCAGGGCCATAGAGAACAGCTCTCAACAACAACAACAACAGCAGGGTATTTGATGCTGTTAAAAAAGTGTTGATCAAGTCCAACCGCAACAAAATAGTCAACAGCACTGAGATCGGGGTGCATGGTACGCACCTTACTTTCACTCAGCATGCAATAATAAATGGAATCTCGTTCGTCGAGCGGAGTACCGTCCAGGGCCGAGTACCAGGGGTATCAAAAATCCCCTGTACAATGTTACCGCTAGCCAGAACGTGGTCAGTCTCCCGTACCTTCATCGCCTGAGTGAACGTAACCTGGAGACATTCCGGAAATTCAAGGAGGAAATCGATGCTGATTGTCTACATCGAATGGTTTTTATTGTGGGGGCGATATGTTGCTGCTCATTTGCGTTGGCCTCGTGATTTGGCATTCAGAGAGCCAGAAGATCTGCAAAGCAATTGAATGTGGCAATTGCTGCAATCAGGTCGGCCAAGGGGTGCCTCCATCTTGAGGGGGGAGTAGTTAACTAAAGTTAACGTCACCAGACGATTAGGTAAGCACAGCATATTTACGTGGCCGCTATGAATATAAATTCGAAACCATGTGTTCGTTTTCAATTCTTGCTTGTGATTTAAGTTTTCTGTAATTAGTTCGAATTTGACTTCCAATAAAGATACTTGCTCCGGCTCCGCCGCATAACTGACTGTCTTATTATTGATACAATCACTGCACCATAGTGCCGGTGAGAGGAGAGTGAAAGTGAAGCTCCCAACGTTATCAATCTAAAGAGACGGCTAGCACTTAAAACTAATCGCGGTCGTCGCGGACGGAGATCAACCGTGCGGTATTAAAATTAACAAAATATTAATTTATATATTCATGGTCAACGTCAACTGCCGAGACGATATAGCCATGTCCGTCTGTTCGTCTGTCCGTCCGTCCGTCCGTATGAACACTTAGAGCTCAGAGACTATAAGAGCTAGAGTTACCAATTCAGGATAGTGTGTCTTATTGTTGCACGCATATAAAGTTTGTTTTACATTTTCGGCACGCCCCTTTCCTTCATTTTAAATATAAAACGGTCAATTTTGGTAAGCACAATACTAATCACCATCTAAACGACCTCTGATAAATTGAAATTTGGTTTCAATTGGATAAAAAACACAGAAGTTGCACCTGGTTAGGTTCTAGGTCACTCAGTGATATAATAATGGTGTTCAATAAACCTAATAAAGTGCCGCTAATAATTTCGAACAAATAAATATATTGTAGAATATTTTTAGTATTTTTAGTATATTAGAGGTATTTTAGGTATATTTAGAGGTATATGTTAGAGGTTTTACCAAATTCTAAAACAAACTTGATCTTACTTTTCGTACATACATGTGAAGAAGTTGACGGATGTGGCTATATCGACTCGGCTATTGACGATGATCAAGAATATATTTACTGTATGGGATCAGAGAGCGCCTTGTTTAGTGGTTACCAAATTTAGATGCGCACACACTTACATTCTCTGAAATTCTGATTTTCGTGCAGCCAGACGCCCGTTACATACATTTTCGGTTACCACAAAGTTATAATACTCTTCTACCATTTTGTTAGTTTAAAATAGAGCGAGCAAAAAGTTGTAGATGATTGTATATGAACGACAACGATAACTACACCAGCGACAATAACAATAACTAGGCACGCCCCCAAAATAAACGTCATTTAAAAGTTAGAACATAAGTTGGTGTTTACGTAAAAGTGGCTTCCGGACACAAACATTTTTACCTCCCATACCCTGTGCACTAGTGTTTATGCAAACTTCTCACTTTCACTTATATACATACACATAGGCAGTCAAACACACATGCCAGAGCACGCACACAGAAATAAGCAAAATACTACGTGCTGATTACTGCATACGTAAGAATTTCGCCATACAGAATTTCACTACAAGCAACAACCACCCTACATAATTAGTAGGTAGAAAATATAGCTGAGAGACATGCTTTGGTCAGAGCCGAAGGCATATAGCGTAAGCTAACCTGGCTTAATTATTTATTTAAACAACACTGTAAGCAATTAAAATTTCGATTTATTATTATAGAAAAATTTCATTAAAAGAAAAAGCATATCATGTAATCGACTTATTTAAATGCACTTTTGTTGGGCGTACTAACATTTAGCCAAACATAGCTCAAAGGATTTAAGGCTCCCAAGATGTCTGCTTGTGGTTTATGCGACCATTTCCGCTCCCGTTTATACTCTCATTCTCAGTTCTATTTTAAACAGGGTATTAAATGCGACACCACAATTTACTACACGATCTCATATATTAGTTTTGTTTTTGTTTGCCGAACAATGTACAGGACCCAAACTCATATGTAGTTAATAATACGATTAGTATATATATAATAGTATATATATAGTAATAGTATATATATTCTTGATCAGCGTCAACAGCCGTGACGATATAGCCATGTCCGTCTGTCCGTCCGTATGAACACGTAGATCTCAGAGACTATAAGAGATAGAGCAACAAATTTTTTAGAGCAGTGTGTCTTATTGTTGCACGCAGATCAAGCAGCTGCACCTAGTTAGTTGCTATGACACTCCGTGACATAATAATGGTGTTCAATAAACCTACTGAAGTGCCGCAAAGCTAATAATTTCGAACAAAGAATATTTTAATATATGATTTTGGTATATTTTTAGTATATTTTTTCAGTATATTTTTCAGTATATTTTGTAAAAATATAATATTTTGATGGTAAAATTGGGTGGCGGGTATCTCACAGTCGAGCACACTCGACAGTAGCTTTCTTACTTGTCTTATTTGTTTTATATATACTCTTGGACATTGACGTACTTACGGCAGTAAGATCAAGGACCCAATCACACCAAGCTCGGGTTTGTCAACGGGCGGACCCATGCGGACGTTATCCACCCCCCGCCCAGCCGACCGAGGGGTGCTCCACAAAATGTTGCGGAGAAACAATAAAAACTATACATAACTACGAAAGCAACCATGTGAAATGGAGTTACAAATCACATAATTTGCAAACAAAATCAAAAGGGTTGTGACTAGCATAGTTAGTACTTCAGCGGGAAAGATAGAGAAGAAGAAAATTTCTAGTTATCCTGAACGGCAAAACTAATCTGGCTTGTCAACTCCGAAGAGTAAATTTCATCATTAATTAGTTTATGTAAAATCACCACACTTAGCATAGTTTTTTGGCCAGAAGCAAAAGGAAAGTTGAGCAATAAAAGTCTACTACGATACGAAGGCAATCTAATATGTAGTAGAATTCCAGTTAAGACTGGGAAGAGCAAATTATGAAATTGTTTCTGCACGGATGCAAGCCTATCTTGATTAACACTATGTTGGGAACACCAGATATTAGATCCTTAGTCTAAAATAGGATGAACCAGTGAGATATAAAATTTCTTTGACCAACGTTTAAAAATCCAAAACACCCATGGCTCTATTAGAAGTAGACAAAATATGTTTATGAAGCTTAAATTTTAAATCAAGTTACTGACTTTATTTGCTTAAGTTGCATCTCCTTTAAATGAGGAATGCCCCTACCGATCGAAAAACCAATGTTCTGGTACTGGGCGCTACAGATCATCTTACTCCAAAATTAGATCGCTCCACAATTAAAACTATACTTTTTTAACTTAAAATATTGAATAGTTGGACAGAAGATGCTGTAAAACTATACGACCCTTGCTTAGGTACCTCTGTTTCTGCCAGTGGGAGAAAAAAGAAATTTGACAGAGTTGCTCTTTCGGCCTTTTTCTCGCCAATGGCATAAATAAAATTTAATCGCATTTCTGCTCGCCTACCCAAAGGGTAGAAGGGTATTATGGCTTTGTGCCGACCGAAAATGTATGTAACAGGCAGAAGGAAGCATCTCCGACCCCATAAAGTATATATATTCTTGATCAGCGTCAACAGCCGAGACGATATAGCCATGTCCGTCTGTCCGTCTGTCCGTCTGTCCGTATGAACACCTAGATCTCAGAGACTATAAGAGATAGAGCAACAAATTTTTCGCGACAGTATGTCTTATTGTTGCACGCAGATCAAGTTTGTTTTTGATTTTGGCCACGCCCCCTCCCGCCCCCGTAAATCGAATAAAACCGAATTGCAGGCGTCGTTTTAAACCTAGAACGTTCAATTTTGGTACGCACAATACTAATCACCATCTTAATGATCTCTGCGAATTTGGTTACAATCGGATAAAAAACACAGAAGTTATTAAGATATTACTTTTATAAGGCGTTACCACGTGCAACTGCTAGTGCTGCCTAGCTAGTTGCTATGACACTCCGCGACATAATAATGGTGTTCAATAAACCAACTAAAGTGCCGCCAAGCTAATAACTTCGAACAAAGAAAATTTTGATATATTATTTTGGTATTTTTAGTATATTTTTTTTTAGTATATTTTTATACTATTATATAAATATAATATTTTGATGGTAAAATTGGGTGGCGGGTATCTCACAGTCGAGCAAACTCGACTGTAGCTTTTTTACTTGTTTTTAATTGATATTGTCAATTTTAATATTGACGGAACCTAATGGTTTTCACCATGTGAGTCCAATCTGTTGAATCCTAAATTGGTCTAACCATATTGCCTTACCAAACGATCGCTTCTACCCTACGTTGAAGGTCTTGATTGTTTCTGGTTTCTGGTCCGGCCATTTTACCGGAAAAGTGAGATCGGTGTTTTTGAAAGCCTGATTTCATATTTTTCTCGCATTTCTGTTGCTAGGTCCAATTTCTCCACCCCCAAATAATCATTGCGCTAAGCATTATTTAAGTCCACACTTTAATTAACAGATTAACACAAAATAAATCTCAATATTTTGCAAATATCCGTATCAAGTAAACCAATCTAATTCCACATCTAGTCCCTTAGTTAATTTTACGTGTCTATATATCTTGTAAAGAAGTATTATCTAGAGTTTCAATTCTTCATTGCTGAATGATTAGACACTAAGTCGAGGGACTCTATAAATTAATTTTTTTAATTATTTGAGTTAATTTATGGAAGAGTCTTATATTATTTCTTTTTTTCAAAAAAGGCTATAAATTGAATGATGAATTCTTTAAAGTAATCTCTAAATTCTTTGCTTTTCCCAAATGGCATAAAAATAATTGAAACTTCTCTATTCCAATACTGCTGTAGGTCCATAATTTCATCCAACCAGCACTGGTTTATCAAACATATAAATACTACCACTAACTTTTAGTAAACTAAGACTTTTCATCAATTATTATTAATGGTTTCTAATCTTAAATGCAAAAAAGTGTCATTTACAATGAAGTGTCATTTACACTTAGTAAAACATTTGATTCCGTCAACCATAATAAAGGACTATTCCTTTATTATATAAACTCAATCTTCTTGGATTTCCATAAAACTTAATTTTGTAGATATCTTTATATCTCTCATGAAGAATTTAAAAAATATTTTACAAGGACTTTTTCTCTATGTCTGTTTAAGTTACTTCCGGCCGTTGCTGTTTATATAATTCATGATCTTCAGTCAGATACTTATGTATGTATTATCTCACCATGATTGTTTCCAATCCCATTTAACGATAAACTCCTTAACAATATACTACCTTTACGAATAGAGTCAGTAACTGGAATAGGTATCCTTCAAAATTAAAGTTTGATTAGAATATTTGGTCTGTTTCAAATAGAGCCATGGGTGTCCTTAAAATTATAAACCGATTTTCATAGAAATTTAATTCTCCCTACATAACGAAACATCTGAATAACTCACTAGTTCGTACTATGCCTAAGTATCGATCTAATATATGCTGTCTCCGATATAGAGTTCTTCACTAAAGGCTTGAAGCTGTGCAGTGTCCTTACTCTTCGTAGTCATAAGTGAAATCTTACTATTAGATTGCTTTCGTATCGAAGTACAGCTTTATTACTAGAGCTTCCTTTTCTTTCTGTCCGTTGATTGATGATAGGTGTTGAGTTACTACATACTAAATATTGATGAATTGACCCTTTAGAGTTGACAAACCAGATTAGCTTAGCCGTTCCGGTCAGAAGAACTAAACATTTTTTTACTTATCTCTGTATCTGTCTCGTATTGTGATTGGTTGTATTTTTGACTGTGATCAGTGTTTTTCGTTTGTTTTATCCTGTTTTTACGTTATAAATTTGGTTCAATATTTATCCTAATGGTTTGTTCACTTGTGGGCTTTATAATAATAATTAATCTGTTTTATTATTTTGTGTTTGCGAGGTGCAAATCAATTGCGATTGATTTGCCTATTACTTTCGTTTAACTCTGTGTAAGTGCATTTTGTTGTTGTCCGTTTTTGATTCGGCTACTCGTCAGCTTGTGATGTAGCAGTGTTTTTGTTTTGCTTATCGTTCTCCGTTTTAGCTCAGTGCAAATGCATTTTGTTGTTGACCGTTTTCGTTTCGGCGCATTATCGGTCTGTGAAGTGATTGGGTTTGACTGGCGCAGTCTCTGTATTGTAGTTAACTGTAGTGTTTAACTTCTGTTTGTGTTCAAACGTTTCCCTCTTTGTTTTCTTTTCTTGAGTGAAGTGCCCTACAGTTTTTGTTATTCAATTGTTTAAATATGTTTGTTTGCTCGATTTAAAATTTGTACTGTCAGTCCGATACTAAGGCTGTATTTATTGACTATTGGTTGTGTGATAATGTTTGCGTTTTGTCTTGTCGTCAGTCTGAACTGGATATTTAAAAGTTCATGAGACAGACAAGGCAGAGCTTTAGTGCCTTTCGTAGCTCTTTTAATAAGCTTCTAGCAGAATTTAAGACCATGGAGACTCAGTTCAATAATTTAAATTTATTAAAGGAACCGTCGGTGCCTATTGACGTTCCTTCATCTTCAAATGTGGCACAACCCTCTTGCCCATTATTGTTGCCTACTCCTGATACCCCGATTAATAGTGTTCGTCTAGAGATGCAACTTATGGGCTTCAATACTCCGGCGCCTTCAGTTTTTCAGTTGCAAGACCTTTTTCTGTTGTTCCTTTAAAGAAACAGCTTTTGGTTTCTCGTCTTGCTCCCGACACTTCATTTGAATATGTTAAATCCTACATTCAATCTTCTCTTTCTTTATATGGTAATATAACTCTTGAGAAATTTAAATTTAGTTATGCCAGGGAGATCTGCTCTTTTACAATAAGTTGTTAGGCAGAAGTATTTAAATCAATTGCTTTGGTTACTTTTTGGCCGCAGTATTTAATAGCAAGAAAAAAGAATCGGTCTCCGATTGCACTGCCTCCCAATTCTTGTGTTGCTTCATCCTATAATGTTAACCCAAAAAACTAACACCATCCTTCTTTCTAGCGTATCAAAACGATAGGGGTCTTAGTTCTAAGCTTTCTCAAGTATTTATAGATGGTTTTTCTTTTGAGTTCGATGTAGTCATCTTTACCGAAACCTAGTTAAAACCCGATATTCCGAATTATTCCTTGTTCTCTTGCAAATTCACTCTTGTCGATGGCATGTTGACATCGAACTTGTAAATGTACAAATTTTAATAATAATTTTTAATAATTTTTCAATTTTTATCACTTGTTCGTATATTCCTCCCCAATCCGATATGTTCATTTATAATGATCACCTGCAAAAAAATAAATTTCTTCTCTGCTATCCAATCGAGACTTTTTGTTTGTTTTCGGTGACTTTAATGTGCCTAACGTTATTTGGTTAGACACACCTAATGTTTTGACTCCATCTTGTTTCCATGAATTTATGAATTCAATGTTGGAAATCTCATTAACGCAAGTTAACCTGGTGCGTAGCTGTAATGGCCGTATGGTAGACCTTGTCTATTGTTCTGACCCATCTTGTAGTTCTATTAATCAAATTGCTCCTCTAGTTATTCCTAAAGACCGCTACCATCCCACTATAGAATTTGTTTTCGTCTTACATAATTTTACTGCATTTGTTTTGCGAGCTTTAGTCTGTACGTACGCTATTATCGTAGAACAGATTTTCTTAAACTTAATAATCTTATTAGCCATACTGAATGGTCTTAATTGTTCGTTTATATTGACATAATCTGTACTTCTTCTCATTTTTTATAATATTGTGAATTCAATTTTTGAGCAATATGTGCCTGGTGTTAAACTTGTGAGGACTACCTTGGCTCACTCGTGAATTGACGCACTTAATGAATTTGAAATCTCGCTATTATAAGAAATTCCAGAAGTCGGGAAATCATTCTGATTTCTCTTGTTATATTATTGCCAGATCTAATTTTATATCTCATAATTCGCGATGTTATAAAAAGTATCTAAATCGCTGTCGTTTACAATTGGCTCAGAGCCCTCGACAGTTTTATAATTTTATATTTATGAAACGTAAATCCTCTTCCCTATCCTCTACTGTTATTTTGGTGATATGAAAGCAAATTCTGATCAGGCTCCTGCCGATTTTTTTCAAGATTTCTTCCAATCTACTCATACTATTTCTGTATTACCTAGTTTGCCTTATCAATATAGAATTCAAGCGTCTAATTGCGTACTCAACTTAATTTAATCATCCCGGTGAACTCAAAGGCAAAGGCATAGATTAAGAAGGTTACATTTGAGAAGTGTCATTCTCACTCTAAGATAGTGAAGCACTTAAGACCCTGACGGATCATATTTTTAAATGTCTTAAAAATTAGTTTTTGGTCAGAATTAAAAGGCGAACTACAATAGATTGCCTTAACATTGACTCAGCGACCAGGCTAAGTCGGAGCATATTAGGTATCAATGCACAGGTTTACAGCCAGAAAAAATTTAAAATAGTATCTCTCGGCATGGTCGAAATTAACAACATTTAGACAAAAATCAAATCTACTGCGTTACTACATACAACGGGAAAAACATGTTGAAAGCAGTAGAGTATTTAAACTATTATAACAGTATGGAGGAAAGTGCGGAAGCTGAGACCTCATAAAATACAATTTATCTAATGTGCTGCTCACACAATCCAAATTTCAATCAAAGATTTTTTTAAGGAATCAATTTCACAATTTGTGCTCGTGTCTTAGCAACATTTTTGAGGTGTCATTCTAAGAGACTAAAGTTCGACTCCATAAAATTTTTTAATCAAATAGTAAAATACAAAGGATATTGCAGCCACAAATCGAGTCGCCTGCTCGATGGTGCCAGACAATTACATTGCTCGGCAGGTTAAAAGATCTTATAAATTTTGGAAAAAATCACATGCTTATCAAAATTTTGACAACGGATGAGTGGGACGATTTTGGAAACATTGTCAAGATTCTAGACCCAGTTTATATTGCTACAAACAAATTGCAGGAAGAGCAAATGTTTCTAAGCGATTTTTCTTAACTGTGGCTGTTGTGTCTAAGAAAGCGGCAGGACCAGCGTATAACTCGGCTATTTATTAGGACCCAAGCTTGCACTTGATGGCAAGGACTCATTTAAAACAAGTAAGAAAGCTACTATAGAGTTGGCTCGACTGTGAAATACCTGACACCCAATTTTACCATCGAACTATTATATTTTTCAAAAATATACTGAGAAAATACTAAAAAAATATACTAAAATATATAAAAATAATAAACCCAAATTTTCTTTGTTCAAAATTATTAGCACTTTAAATGGTTTATTGAACACCATTATTATGTAACGCAGTGACATAGCAAGCAGATGTATATGCACGCGATTACGCCTTATAAAAGTAATTTCTTAATAACTTCTGTATTTTTTATCCGATTAAAACCATCATCCGATTATAGACATCATTAAGATGGTGTTTAGTATTGTGCGTACCAAAATTAAATGTTCTAGGTTTAAGATGACGCTTGCAATTCGGTTTTATTCGATTTACGGGGGCGGAAGGGGGCGTGGGCAAAATCAAAAACAAACTTGGTCTGCATGCAATAATAAGACATAATATCCCGAAAATTTGGTTGCTTTATCTCTTATAGTGTCTGAGATCTAGGTGTTCATACGGACATACGGACATGGCTACATCGTCTCGGCTGTTGACCCTGATCAAGAATATATATACTTTATGGGGTCGGAGATGCTTCCTTCTGCCTGTTATGCACATTTTCGGACAAAGTTGTAATATAACAAGTATGAAAGCTACAGTCGAGTTTGCTCCACTGTGAGATATCCGCCACCCTATTTTACCATCAAAATATTATATATTTCAAAAATATACTGAAAAAAATACTAAAAAAAGTATACTAAAAAATACCAAAATAATATACCAAAATTTCCTTTGTTCAAAATTATTAGCTTGGCGGCACTTTAGTTGGTATATTGAACACCATTATTAAGTCACGGAGTGTCATAGCAATTAACTACGTCACGGAGTGTCATAACAAGTAACTAGGTGCAGCTGCACGTAGTAACGCCTTATACAAGTAATATCTTAATTACTTCTGTGTTTTTTATCCGATTGAAACCAAATTTTTAGAGATCAGTAAGATGGTGATTGGTATTGTGCGTACCAAAATTGAACGTTCTAGGCTTAAAACGACGCTTGGAATTCATTTATTTTCAATTTGCATGGACGGAAGGGGGCGTGGCCAAAATCAAAAACAAACTTGATCTGCGTGCAACAATAAGACATACTGTTCCGAAAAATTTGTTGCTCTATTTCTTATAGTCTCTGAGATCTAGGTGTTCATACGGACGGACAGACGGACATGGCTATATCGTCTCGGCTGTTGACGCTGATCAAGAATATATATTGTAGTTTTGTGAGATTCTAGTTTCCAGTTTGACAAAATAAGTTTAACTTTGAAGTGGTTTCTTTAGTTCTTTATTTGTTGAAACTGAAACGGACATAGGTCCGTTCAGCACTTGGAACTTAATGAATATCTAAATCTACTTACACAGGGTTTTTATGTAATATATATATATTTTTTTTTAATTTTAGTAATTTTTATATTTATTTGTAAGAAGATAAAAATGTACATATTATAAATTTTTTTTTTTGAAAGAAACAAATTAGTGTGCATTTCAAACATTATAGTTCATTTTTGTGTATTACGAAAAATTGATGTCGAATTTCAGAATATTGTGTTGTATTGTTTATTGAATTGTTTTTCCTTTGAAAGTTATGTTTATTTTAATTTTGGATATTGAATAAATTCAACCTGTCTTTATTTACTAATTGTTCTTTATTTTTATTATTTTTAATCCTGATATTGTTTCTATCTTCTATTCCTATTACCTCGTAAAGTCCTGTATATTTATATTCTAACTTATGCCCCGTTTCGTTTTTTAGAAGTACGAAGCTACCAATTTTAATATCTATTTCCTTACTGTTTCTATCGTATTCTATTTTTCTTTTTTGTTTTTCTTTTTCTATTAATATTTTAGCTCTATGTTGAGCTACTTGTAATCTATACCTAAATTCCTTAGCGTAATCTTCTATATTGTAAATAGGATCTATTTTGCCTAAATTATTAAATACTATGAACTTTCTCAGTAATCTGCCATAGACGAGTTCGTACGGACAGTACTCATGTACTGTTGACGGCGTAGTATTGAAACAATAGGTGAAGTAATTCTGCCATATGTCCCAATCATCTTTGTCAATCGAAATGTATGATCTTATATATTCATTAAAAGTTCGATGACTTCTTTCTACCATCCCTAATGTCTGGGGGTGATGTGCTGTTGATTGTATATTACTTATCTTCATATACTTGCACAAATCATTAATCAGTGTGTTCGTGTATTCTGTACCCATATCGGTGTACCATATATCGGTTATGAACGTCTTCATAGGACCGTACTTGAGTACAAAATTCTCGAATATCGCTTTAGCTACTGTTTTTGCGCTTTTATCTACTACAGGAATTGTAACTAGGTATTTTGTTAAGCCACATATTATAGTGACTGCGTCATTTTGACAGGATTGCATTTATATGACTTGTGTCATTTTTGTCTATGTTGGTCACCTTTGATAGTAGCGCTACTTTTATATTCATTTTGTTATTGCCCATATTTTTAAATTCATTTAGTGATACATACTCGAAAATATGCTCACTTGGTGACAACTTTACGTTAGCGACTTTGTGTACCCTGGCTTCTGAATTAAGCCTAGTCAAGAATTGACCTAAGTCAAACTTTTCTTCAGAGTACAAGTCGTTAACTGGGAATTGTGAGATAACTCTTTTGCCGTGTTTGAACTGGCATTTAAGGTTATTAATTTTTAAACTCACATATTTCTTTACGTCATTATTATTAATGACTTCATAGACTTTGGGCTCTTTATTTTCTTTTTGCAATTTTTGTTTTGTATCTGGCCAAATATCTACCTGTCTTTTTGATGATCTTGTTTGGACCATCAATATATTTCTATTAATTTCTTTTAAATTTTTTATTCTTATTCTACCGTAAATTCATATTCTTCAAGATCCAACCTCATTCTTGTTAGTTTGGAGCTGGGATTTTTCATCGCTTACATATGTAAGCGGCCGATGGTCGCTTAAAACCAAGAAATGCCTGCCATATATGTATGGTCTGAAATGATTTATTGCTCAATGTATTACTGCTAGTTCTTGTTATGTTGTGGACTTATTACTTTCGCCTTGTGTAAAGGTTCTTGAAGCGTATGCCACAGGTAGTTGTTGACCGTTATGGTCTTGAGATAGTACCGCTCCACATGCTTGCTTACTAGCATCTCTGGTTATGCAAAATTTTTTGCTGAAGTCAGGGTACTGAAGTAATGTAGGTTTCATCAATTGTTTCTTTAGATATTTAAATGCATTATTGCATTTTTCTGTCCATTCAAATGGAACATTCTTTTTACAAAGCCTTGTTAAATGGCGTGATTGATCTGAAAAATTTTTGATGAATCATCTGTAATAGTTGCAGAATGCAACGAATCTTCTGGCCTCATCTGCATTCTTTGGCTTGGGGTAATTTTTGATGACTTCATATTTAGAGTCATCAGGCAATATACCTTTATCTGTACATTTATGGCCTAGATAAGTTACCTCCTTCATAAAGAAAGTGCACTTTTCTGGATGTAATTTTAAATAATGCTGTCAGCATAGCCTAAAAACATCGGTTAAGTACTTTAACATAAGTTTTTCCGAACAACCGATTACCACTAAATCATCCATGTACAAAAAGGCTTGCGAAGGCTGTAAGCCTGTGAATGCAAGTGTCATCATCCTTTGGAATGAATTGGGGGCTATTTTTAACCCAAATGGAAGTCGCGTGTAGCTTTATGAACCTGTTGTGGTTGAAAAAGATGTGACATTTCTAGACTTATCGTCTAGTTCAATTTGATGAAATCCTGACATAAGGTCTAGGCCAGAGAAATATTTTGACCGTCCTAATTGGTCCAGAATATCTTCTATTCTTGGAAGTGGAAATTTCTCTACTAGCAGTTTTTTATTGATCTGCCGATAGTCCACTACTAATCGCCATCTCTTATTTGCCGAATTAGGCAATGACTTCTTGGGTATTTATTGATTTGTCTACTTGCCTTTGAATTTCTGGCTTTTGACTTTCGGGCATTCTATAGTTTTTGATGTGTACGGGATTTTTGTCTTGCAATCTCAACTTTTGCTTATAAAAATTATTAGCAGATATGGTTTCTGTTTCGAGACCAAAGATATCGCTATATTCGGTGCATAATTTTGTTAGATCATTTTTAAATAATGGTGGAAATTTTAGAAGCTTTAACACTTCTGAAGTTCTTTCTGTTGTGTTTACAGCATTTGCTTCATAAACCTCATAATCTTCCATTGATTCGCTTTTTATCGTTGCGCTATTCACTATAGCGTCTTTATTTGCTGTGTTTATTATGCGAATCCATGCATTATGAGTGTCTACTAGAGCACTTGCTACTATTATTCCAGGTTCTAATTCCTGGTTTGGAATAAGCATATGTTTATTGCTGGATGTAAGATGAATCTTTCGAATCACCTCAGATCTAGCTGGCAATATTATTTCGTTGTCTAACGAATGTATTATAGGAATGTTTATATTCCTGAAGTTGTGGGATCTTCTTGTTCATGGAATTCCAAAATACAATTGTATTTCTTAATGAAATCCAGACCAATAATACCATCTCCTGGTATAGGAAAATTGTCGGGCACGACTTGGAATTCATATGGTATTGCTGTATTTGCAACTACCATATCCAGATCGATAGTGCCAAGGGACTGTATTGTCCCTTCCCCAATGCCTCATATGCTTGTCTTGTTATTTGAATCTATATTTTTTAAATTATTGTCTTTATATTTCAATAATGAAATGTCTGCACCAGTGTCTATTAAGAGAGTTACCATCGAATTGGTACTCATGTTTAACAATCGGACGAATATGATAAGGTTGAGATTGTTTTTGTATACTTTTACTGTTGTTAGTCGCTGCTCAAGGGGGTCTGCTGGTTTTCCGTTTGCAGACTTCGAACATTTCTATTATTCTGATTTTGATTTTTGTTACCCCTTTGGTAACCTCCATTTTGGTTATTGTTATAATTATTATTATAACCTTGATTGTAATTTTGGTTACCGCCGCGTCCTCTATATCCTCCGCGGTAACCATCTCGGCTTCTATTGTTATTGTAATTACCTTGGCTGCTACCTCTGTTTTGGTAGCCTCCTCGGTTATTATTGCCTCTATTATTGTATCCTTTACCCCTAAAGGAGAGGACACTGTTGGCATTGCCGGTGATTTCTGTACTGCAATCCAAATATTCTTCGATTACAGTATTCATGTTCTGATGATGCCCACAAGATCTTAATACCGTTTTGATTGTGCTATTGGTGCAGTTGGCGATCATTGCGGATGAAATTGTCTTTTCGTTTGTAAGACAATGGACCAATTACTTTGGTTTTTATTACCTCGACGGCTAGCATTTCTTGATCCCTTTTTGTGAGATCTATTAAGCGAAGGGCTGTTAGGAATCTGTTTAAGTTTACTCGCTTGCTATCGAACTCAGGTATCGTGGACGATATTTGTCGCACGTATTCCCTGGCTGCAGTAGCGGAGTCTGTCATGTTTAGTCTGCGAAATTCTTGTGGAACTTCAGTGACGAAGTCTATTACCGCAGGAATTGTGAGATCATTAAGATCTTCTTCCTTAAGTTCAGTATCTTCTATATCTGATAGTGTGGCACCAGTATCGATTGTTACTGGTATATCAAATATAGTTGGTACTGTTAGTTTTAGGTTGTGCCTGTGTTTGGCAGACAACAAGTTATCTCGAAACCTATTTAGGAGTGTTGATGCCTGAGTCAACTGTTGCCTGGTCAACAACCCCTTATTACTGTTTAATAGTTGGCGTGCTTCATTAAAGCATTCTACCAATATTTCTACGTGTCTGTTGAGAGTTCCTTCTTGGATGTCTCTGTTTTGACTTACGCATTTATACGACTTATCGAATGTCGTCTTTATTTCTATGAGTTGTGAGTTTATGGTCTGCCACTCCATTTATATCGTTATTCACGATATAGAATTAGCGGTGCAGACGAACTTTTATAGTTACTGTTTGACCCAGGTATAGGTTATCTTCTGTTACCTCTACTACTTTTACGTAGGGTAATGTTTCTAGTACTATCCCCTTCTCTATTTTGGAGCAGTGTATGAGAGGTGAGAATGTTGTTTCGTGCGTATCCATGTACGCTGTTTCAAACTCACATACGCTTATAAACGTATGAAATTGTCTTAATACACTTAACGCTCTTAATATGAATAAAGGGTCTTTGTTGGTTGTTTCCGTTATGAAACTCATCAAGTTGTTATTTTATTTCTGACTGTCGTCAGAACCGAACCAGCCCAGTTTCAAAAATAAAGTTTTAATAACTGAAGTTTAAGTTATTTGAATCAAAATACTTTTATTTGTTATTTGTTGTGTTTGAATATCTGTCGTAGATGGACGTATATTTTTTTTTTTAAATCATTCCTAGTAGATGCCATATACATGCAATCAAGTACAGAAAATGGAAAATCTTGTGCAATAAAATCCGATTAAATAAAATACGACAGAATTAATCTGTACAACATTAAAGACTTCTAGAGCAATTAATAAACCGGTTTAAAATCCTTCATTAACCAAAAACTCTTATTAAATTAAAAGCTCTTTAACCACTCTCGACTACACAATCAAGTGTACTCTGATGGAAAGTCGTAAACATTTATAAACAAGTAAGAAAGCTACAGTCGAGTTTGCTCGACTGTGAGATACCCGCCACCCAATTTTACCATCCAAATATTATATCATTCAAAAATATACTGAAAAAATACTTTAAAAAATATACTAAAAAATACCAAAATAATATATCAAAAATTTCATTGTTCGAAATTATTAGCTTGCCGGCACTTTAGTTGGTTTATTGAACACCATTATTATATCGCGGAGTGTCATAGCAACTAACTAGGCAGCACTAGCAGTTGCATGTGGTAACGCCTTATAAAAGTAATTTCTTAATAACTTCTGTGTTTTTTTATCCGATTGTAACCAAATTTTCAGAGATCATTAAGATGGTGATTAGTATTGTGCGTACCAAAACTGAACGTTCTAGGTTTAAAATTACGCTTGAAATTTGTGTTTTTTATTTACGTGGGAGGAAAGGGGCGGGGCAAAAATCTAAAACAAACTTGATCTGCGTGCAACAATAAGACATACTGTCCCGAAAAATTTGTTGCTCTATCTCTTATAGTCTCTGAGATCTAGGTGTTCCTACGGACAGACAGACGGACAGACGGACGGACAGACGGACATGGCTATATCGTCTCGGCTGTTGACGCTGATCAAGAATATATATACTTTATGGGGTCGGAGATGCTTCCTTCTGCCTGTTACATACATTTTCGATCGGCACAAAGCCATAATACCCGTCTACCCTTTGGGTAGGCGGGTAAAAACACAGAAGCTGTTAAGAAATTACTTTTATAAGGCGTTACCACGTGCAGCTGCAACTAGTTAATTGCTATGACCTCCGTGGTATAATAATGGTGTTCAATAAACCAACTAAAGTCACGCCAAGCTAATAATTTCGAACAAATGAAGTTTTGCTATATAATTTTAGTTTATTTTTAGTATATTTTTTCTGTATATTTTTCAGCATATTTTTAAAAAATATAATATTTTGATGGTAAAATTGGGCGGCGGGTATCTCACAGTCGAGCAAACTTGACAGTAGCTTACTTGTTTTTGATTTGTTTTCCGGCGCAAAAACAACCAACGAAGATGGTTTGCCAACACGCTAACAGGCAACGTACAGTTGACCGTGCGAAAAACATGGAAAGATTAATCCCGCAGACTTTCAACGATTGTCCTAGCGATTTATTAATTGTCATCGCAATACCCAATCGAACGGGGAATTGAATCCACGTGAATTGGAATTGAATTGGTAGATCTGTTGGAGTGATCGGAATTCGAGAGATAAGAATTTCTCCTTTAAATTTGCTCTTGATAATCGTTGCTTGAATCAAATTGGTCATCAGACGGACAACCGTGTGCCGTTGCAAAGTTTTGGGTGATTCAAATTCCACAACATAATTATGATTGATCTAACTTTCAGCTGTAAATTATGCGGTGGAGTTCCTGGCACATCAGGTGAGTTCAAAAATTCAGTCGGATAATTAGTCGCTTCATTCTCGTCGGTCACGCTGTCAACAGATTTATAAGATTGCAGTTCTCCACCGATTTGATTTTGAATAAATAAATTTATGTTATCGACGTCTTTATTTTTTGCTGCTAGTGTTGCCCGTTCACTAATCCAATCCAGATTTGTAAAATTTTGTGCAATATCTGGGAACACTTGCGATGAGTTCCTCTTTCGACGAAGTGAAGTTGCAAAAATTTGGTGGGATCGATATCAATCTAGTGGAAACATCAGCAGGAATTTGGCCATTGCCAAGGTCCAGCCGTTGACTCGAGAATTCAGCAGCCGTTGGATCGTTCTGCAAAGCAACTCTCATGTTGGTGGTCAATTTCAACATCTTAATATGCCTCCGCAAAGAAGACGATTTCAGACATGCATTAATTTCATCTGCAGCAGTAGACTTCGGGATAACAGGAAGCTTTTGGCGGAAATCTCCGGAGAGCACTATCAAAGCCCCACCAAATGGTCTCGAATCACCTCGTAGATCCTTCATAGTTCTGTCAACTGCCTCCAAACCTCGTTTACGCGCCATAGTACATTAATCCCAAATGAGATTTTTGCATTCTTTCATCAGTTTTGCTGCGTTGGTTTGTCATTCGAAAGAAGATTCATCGACAGCTTTAATGCGGAATGAGCAGTTCGGCCGCCTTCCAATAATGATGCAGCAATGCCAGATGATGCAACAATCAAGCAATTTGTGATTTTGACCGAATTGATGCCAGAATCACTGATGTATCGAAAGTCTTGCCCGTCCCACCAGGAGCATCGAGAAAGTATATTGCAAGTGAATGTGATGAATAAATCCCGGCATCCGTTATTCCGCACGTATGTCCTCGCATCTTGAGCGTACTCATGAATATGACGCGGACTTCCCACATTCGTAGCTGGGAGAATGGCCAAACATCTGATGTTGGCCGCATGTCCATCAGTAGCGACTGCGTCACGTAAGTGGATGTACTCGTCTGATCGTAACTTCGACTGATTGAATCGAATGAAATTGAGACGCTCAGACTCGATTTTAACGTACATGTTGACGCATTACTTTTGAAACAACCGCCAATATCTCAACAGATGATTGTCAACTCCTTGCCGAATCATCAATCGATACGCTTAAAAATTCATTGAGCTGACTTTCTTATTTATTTCTTCTCCTAAAATATGAAATCGAACTAAGTTGTAGAACGAACCCGAAATCTTAACAAACCTGTCGTTGGATTAAGCATCTTTCTATTGAAGTGATAGCTATCCTGTCCACAATAGAACATCAACGGATATTGAAGTGCATCATATGATCTGTGAGTCTCGTGCACGCGTTTCAATTGTCAACTATCCCTACGCTTGAGAACAATATTGAGGGACTCCACAATACCATCTCACCAACAATAACTACTGCTACTTCATTTATAGTCGGAACATTGAATTGTCTTGCATGACCTCCAGATGGTCTTTTGTCTGCTCTAATAATGATTTTGTGGTCATCAGCATACATTATATCCAACGCTGTTTTGAACAATCTGGCCAAATCATTTTGATTGTGCAGAAGATGTTGCAATTGTTCAATCATTTCACGTTTTTCTATTACAGAATCACCAACGAAATAGATCTGAAGAAACTTATGATCTTCGTTCGGTGATGGTAACAAAGAGCCCGCTCGATGGTGCATTTGCCCTTGAATCTGAATGTTTAGAAAAAATAAGAATTGATAAAGATACGTCATTACCCTACAGCTAGGATTGTAGCCGGATCGATCAACAAGATCAGCTTCAAATGACTTCATTTGAAAGCATCCATTATATTTTTGAATATTCGCCAGGAAATGTTTAGATTCGTTTGAATTTCCATAGAGAAACGAATTCAATGGCTCTGGCGGATGAGTCAAAAGTGGGAATTTCACCTTGCCACCAGCGTAGCATAGGCCCTGTGATTCCAATGGAAACTTCAGTGCATTGCAATGCTGACATAGAACAGACAATGAACCTTTAAGAACGCAGCGAAGATCTTTGTAGGCAATTGCGGAATCATATTCAAATGCAGCGCGATTCAAGTTAATATTTGTGACTGATCTTCTGGGTCGAGCTTGGGCACGCCTCCTTTCATTAGCTGCTACACGTTTCAATTGCGTTTGGTTATTTCGAATATTCTGCACTGTGCTTGCATGCCGCGTACGCCGTCCAATATTTGGTCGTCTAGGCATTATTAAAAACAAACAAAAAATGGTGGCGAATATGCGTGCAATTAAAGTGGACTGTAATTATCTTTTTGTAGGTTTACACTATAAAACAGGCGTCTGCTCAATCCAAGTTCACTTATCGCACACAAAAGCTTTTAATACTGTCTCAAATACAGCTGTTTTGTTATTCAGTTGTATACACTGAGTGAAAGCTCATTTTTCTTTCCGCTTTTCCGAACATTCCCACCATTTTTCCAAAAATTTTCTTACAATCTGACAATCTACTGGCAATTATTAACAACTTAAAAAAAAATCAGCCAAATCGACACAGTCACACTTTTTTTTTGGCTCCATTTTTATATATGTATCTAGATTAAAATAATAATTGTGAAAAAAAAATGTCGGAGCTGAACTGTCCGGTATTTGAGCTCCGGACCCTTGCTACTTGGTAGTGTATTACTAATTGGCTAGTGTATTACTATTTCTTACTGTATTACTACTTCTATATCTTCCATGTTTATAGTCCGATTTTAATGAAATATTTACCAAACGGCCGCGCTAGGATTCTTAACATTTGGGCTGGGAATTGTGGCTGGGAATGTTTTTAACTCGACTCGACTCGGCTGTTGGTGCTGATGATATATATACTTTATGGGGTCGCAGACGTCTCCTTCTGCGTGTTACGCACATTCGGGCAGACGCAGCAATGAGCTCGTTTAGTAATTTAGGTGCAAAGATTTTGGGCACGCGCGAAATTATAGCGTTAAGTAGGCTGTTTGCGGAAAATACTCATTAGACCATAGTAAAAGCTCTAAAGCATGCAAATTTAATAATATTGCCAAATCCGTTTGTGACAATTTAAGTCAGAATAATGTTTCAGTTAAAAAGGGACCCGCTCAATTCAGAAGTGTTTAGTTGCGCTGCGCGAAAGTTCACATATATAACGAAGTCGGCTTGGCGAGACTTGATGAATTACTGCGCAGAGCCACATGGTGGTGATGTGCATCATTTCTGCGCGATCAAGCATGGATGAAATGCGAACAATTGTGAATTTGCTGAAGTTCTTGCTAATTTGCAATTTGGTGCAGCTGAGAAACATCTGATAGCGCTGCCAACTCACTTCAGTGAGCGATCTGGTTTGAGTGGCGTTGTCAGATCAATGGCGCTGCCAAGGCAGATTGATCAGATGGGCGCGAAATTCAAATTTTAATTTGAATTTTATTGCGATTGTCACGGATACTCAAAATATATTCATAACAAGTGTTATGACTAAGACAAGTGCACGTTTGACTTAAATTAATAAGTGTCACACGTAATAAGCTCAAGAAATGAGCAGCGATCTAAAGAAGAAGCATAGAAGGGGCAACGGCCCGTTACAAGCCAGATTATCATTCGGTCCGCTAAATACCACTAAGGGCTTCTCCTACGCCGAAGCACTACGAACAGGCATGGAAAATCCGCTCCAGCCACACTCAGACCATGCGACCTGCTGAGCGTTAGCAGGTCCCAATGCAACTGTGATGTTTACCATGCAACAAAGTATGATGGAACTCATGTCATTTATGAAAACAACTATGCAAACCCTTATTCAGAACCAGAACATGGTGATTCAGTTGCTTGTAGCGCAACAGTCCAAATAATAAATGTATAACCTACGTATATCCATGTGGAATGCCAACGGCATTTCACGGCATAAACTGGAAATAACGCAATTCCTAAATGTAAATCACATCGATGCCATGCTGCTGGTTGAAACGCTTTTCACAGGGAAATATAACTTCCATATAAGAGGTTACACCTTCTACCGCACAGATCATCAGGATGGAAAAGCACACGGCGGAACCGGCATCTCAATGAGAGAACGCATCAAACACCACTTTCACCAAAGGTTTGAAAAAAATTACTTGCAAGCCACGTCCATAAATGTGCAGCCAGGAAACGGTAAGCTTTGCATTGCCGCTGTCTACTGCCCACCTCGATTTACTATCTCTGAAGGTCAATTCATGGACTTCTACAACACACTGGGGGATCGCTTCATAGCTGCAGGAGACTACAATGCCAAACACACGCACTGGGGATCACGCCTCGTGACCCCCAAGGGAAGGCAACTGTATAATGCACTTATAAAAGTGAGCAATAAATTGGACTACGTTTCTCCTGGTAGCCCCACATATTGGCCTGCAGACTACAGATCTACTTGATTTCGCGGTGACAAAAAATATTCCATGCGATCTAGCGATTCCATGCGATTCCAAGCGATTCCATGCGATAAGCGCCATGGGCCTACCGGATCTCTAATTAGACCACTCGCCTTTGTTGTTAATCCTTCTTTAAAGCCCAGAAATTACTGACCACCCCTATTCGCTGATATCGAACATCACTAACTAGATGAAATACAGAAAGTATGTGAGTTCCCACATTGAGCTAACTCCTTAACTAAATATTGAATCGAACATAGACTACTCTACAGCCGCTCTGGAAGAAGTACTCGTCACAGCAGCCACGATCTCAACACTAAAACGGAAGGATGTGAAAATTAAAACGTTCAAAACCAGCCTGCAAATTGAACAGCTGGTTCTGGAAAAGAGGCGTCTGTAGGTCACCATGCTCAAAGCAACGTCTTACTGAAGCCACCCGCAAACTAAACCAGGCTCTGAAGCAAGATGCTGTAAATGCACAACCAAAATATATTGAAAAACTCTCGCCAACTAGTACAAAGCATCCCTTGTGGAGGGCTCACCCAAATATAAGCTCTCCGGCTGAAATCGTCACCCCGATAAGACATTCGTCAAGTTGCTGGGCCCGCAGCGACAAAGACAGAGCCGAATCATTTGCTTTACATCTCAGAGGAGTCTTTCAGCCGAACCCCGCAGCAAATGCTTGTGTTCTTCCGCAAATCCACTCCGAAACGGAATCTACGCCAACTTAATTCCTGCCGAACGAGATTACAAAAGTCATTAGGGAGCTAAAACCAAAAAAAGCTTCAGGCGGTGACCTAATAACTACAAAAATGATAATGCAACTTCCGTACTGTGCTGTTGAGGTCATCTGTAAGCTCTTCAATGGAATCATAAGTCTCGGCTACTACCCAAGTAAATGGATTAAATGAATTATTATAATGATACCGAAGTCCGAAAAAGATCACACACTTGCCTGGATACACCCATAAACTCCTTGAATCTTACCTTTACAACAGAGCCTTAGCAGTGAGGTGCAACACAACAATATCCGACAGCTACACTATCGAAGCTGGAGTCCCACAAGGCAGCGCACATGGGCCAACTCTATTCGTCCTTTACACAGCGGATATTCCAACAAGTGACCGACTAACAACATCCACCTTTGCTGACGACACTGCGATCCTCAGCCGCTCCAGATGCCCAGTCCAGCAACAACCCAACTCGCCAACCTCATAATAGTCGAGAAGTGGCTATCTGACTGGCGTATTAAAATAAACGAACAAAAGTGTAAATACATAACGTTTATTCTTAACGGACAAACTTACCCTCCGCTCAGCCTGAATAGCACGCAGATCTCCCAAGTCAATGAAGTAATGTATCTCGGCATCCACATCGACAGACGTCTAACATGGCGTAGACATGTCGAATGCAAGAAACTACACCTAAAACTGAAAGCCAGCGGCCTCCACTGGATTATAAACGCACGATCGCCCTTGTGTCTGAATTACAAGGTCCTGCTCTACAACTCCAATCTTAAGCCAATCTAGATGCATATCTCCCAGCTTTGGGGGAACGCGAGCAGAACCACCATAGACATCATACAGCGTGCTCAATCAAAAATCTTGCGAACTATCACTGGGGCGTCATGGTACATTCGAAATTAAAACTACACAGGGACCTCGGCATTCTCGCAGTAAAAGACGAAATAGACAAGCAAAAAGCACCCTACAATGAAAAACTCTCTGCCCACCCAAATCCCCTCGCAAGGGTCTTGACTCGGGTTTCCAACCGTACCCGCCGAAAATTTACCGACCTTCTAACTCAGCCACAATTTGTCAGGGCCATTTCTACTATTCCAGTCTACATGACTGCTAGTTACGTAGATTATAGTATATGATTTGATACACTAATTGTTAGTCTTAAAAATTAGAAGATTCAATAAATAAAAAAAACAAAAAAAAAAAAAAAAAAAAAAAGGTGTAAAGTCCGAATGGGTCTTAACAAAAAACTTACGGCTGAGCCACGTTTGCCGAAATATCAAACGCCGTTACCCGAAAGTTGGAAAGCCGAGTGAAAAATCAAGTCGACTGGTCAATCAACGCACCAAAGGACAATTTATCTTAAATGCTATTGTTAAAAATGCCTTCTCATTTGCTGATATAGTGAGAGACCGAGTGGATATAGGCACACAAAATTTGCAAACCCGTGTGATTCTGCTGCAAATTGTAAATTTTCCAGTAGATTTAACATACTGGAAAAAGCAATTCTAGATATCCACACCAGTATGGATCAAATGTTTTAGTTAATCCAGGAAACTATGGAGGCAAACAAAGGCTTTCGTGATCAGATACAGCTGCTTATTTCAAAATGATCAAATAAGAATCGGATTATTGCACGGGAGGGTATTGCTGATAAACAATGAGGAACTCAGTCTTTTCCTTGTGACTAATCAAATTGACATTATGCTGCTGACGAAGTCTCACAAGCGCTCTCTCCAAAAAGGCATTCCAAACCGGATACGAGCTGTACTATGCCAATCATCCTATTGCAACCTCCAAAGGTGGCTCTGCCGTATTCATTCGTTCAAATATTGCTCACACTCCGACTGATTCGTTCGAGCATCCAAAGTGCTAGTGTGTCTACACAAATAAACGGATGCTGCGATCAAATTTCGTCCAAATATCTGCTTTTCACATCCATGGGTATCAGATTTATCGCATTTAGCAATTTCAACGCAAATCACCAATGATGGGGTAATCCTAGATCGTGCAGTCGAGGTCTTCAAGAGGCAATAGCACATGTCAAGCTCTGGCAACTGGAAGCCCCACCTTTTACTTATACATACAACAAGCGACTTATCCCAGCTGCACTGGACCTTTTCATTATAAATGGAATTGCTTCATGAAAGTTTTCTACTTTTATAAAATATAAACTTTGTTCGGAAAGAACAGTCAACCAATTCAATTCAATTCCAAAATATTCCAAATCAATTTCGAAGATGCCAGCTCATTGCTCATGTGCAATATCTCACAGGATGTTGCTTTTGGTGCTTCGAAAGGTAAACGGAAACAGAGGCTGAGTGATATACAAACGAAAACTGCTGCATACTTGTATCTTAAACGACGAGTAGGAAAAGAATATACTAGATCAGAGGTTCCTAGTATTCACCAGATCTACAAATGATTGGCCAATCGTCTGCAAAAAGTTCTTTCGAAATCTAAGCCAGAGACGATAGACGAAATGTTGGATAATGCGGGCCCAGATGCAACCTTTACTTATTCATTCTGGAGATTTACAAAGCTCGTTTAGAGATTGGTGGTTCCCAAACATCTGGAAGACTGCATTAATAACTATGATATCGAAATCAAAGAAGCCACATTCCGAAGTCAATGGCTATAGACCGATAAAGAACAAGAAAGAAAGATACCCCGCACCCAATTTTATCATCGAAATATTATATTTTTCAAGAATATACTAAAAAATATACTGAAAATATACCGAAATAATATACAAACATTTTCTTTGGTAGAAATTATTAGCTTGGCGGTACTTTAATTTGTGTATTGAACACCATTATTACTGCTGCACCTGATTACGCTTTATAAAAGTAATTCTTTAGTAACTTCTGTGTATTTAATCCAGTTGTTTGATTTGCGTGGGTGGAATGGGCGTGGAAAAAATCTAAATTAAACCTGATCTGCGTGCAATAAAAAGACACACTATTCTGAAAATTTGGTTGCTCTAAGTCTTATAGTCTCTGAAATCTTGGTGTTCATACGGACAGACGGGCATAGCTATATCGTGTCGACTTTGACGCTGATCAAGAATATTTATACTTTTATACCTTTGCACAAAGTTATAATACCCTTCTACCTTTGGGTAGGCGGGTATCAAAATGGTGAAAAGGGTGATTCTCAATAGCATTATGTAGCTTAAGTCTGTGTAGTGTAGAATTCCAAAATACCAGCTTGGATTTCGACAGAGTCATGGGACTCCGGAACAGCTACAGTAGTTAATTTGCCCTTGAGAGCAATGTAAGATAAAATGTATTGACATCTAGCAAGCGTACGATAGGGTGTGGTATGGGGACCAGCTCTTTAAGTTAAGAAGCAAGAAAATGGCATGGGTGCAATCAAGGTAGTCTTCTTTTATTCCATATTAAGCCCAATCTAGAAGGATGCCTAGCCAATATATGGCATAGCAGCCAAAAGCAATTTAAGTAAAATTAGAGTTACAAAGGCGAAAATATAATGAAGACATTGAAAAGCACCCGAAGATCCCCAAAATTGGAGATGTCCTGAATGCCCATGCCCATAGCTTCATTGAAATATTTAAATGCTTGGAATTCATCCCAACGCATTGGCAAGAAAGTTGATAAGAAAGAATATAAAAAGAAGACTACGGAAGATTCACCCACTAGATCTCGCGACGAGATCCCTTGTAGTTACCCAGCCCATGTTTAGATATAGATATATATTAGGTGTTATACGGTGATGCAAATGTACCACGCTGTGATCTAGTTTTTGTTGTTCTCATGTTTAACCAGATAAAGCTGTCACTATTAATAATAGAATACTTGTTTAAATAAAAATAAATACACAATTTTTTTCAAAAAAAAAGCATACTTATTAAGCGTGACTTCCCGTTTTTGGTATTATTATTATTATTAGTGATAAGGGAGTCTCCCAACAGAGAAGCTGCCAGGCACTTTGGCCATGGTGGTCTTTTGTGCCTATAGGCTCTCCCAAGCTAGACAAAAGCTGCTCTGCTTCCCTAATGAAGCAGAGCAGATCTTTCGTCGAGGAACGCACAATATGTTCGGGACCTGCGGTATCCACGTGCAGATGTTTCCTCCTAGTCCATACCAAGGCTGGACAGTCGCACAGAATGTGTCTGGTTGTCTCATCGTCCTCTTTGCAGAGTCTGCACTCAGCATCAGAAGACAGACGCATTTTGGTGAGGTGATAGTTCACCGTATGATGGCCACTAAGATAGCCAACGATGAAGTGAAGATCCCTCCTGGAGAGTAAGCTAGTTTTTCGGTCGACCACGGGATTGATAAGCTCCTTGGCTTACCGCATCCCTGGTTGAACCGACCAGTAGCGATCACTCAACCTAAGAGCCCAGGTTTTCACAATGGCTGAGATGGTTGACAAAACCCACGCCACAGAAGGGCTCAGGGCCGGAAAAGGTGGCTGACGAGCCGGCCCTCGCAAGTTCGTCCGCCAGCTCATTGCCCTGGATACCAGAGTGTCCAGGTACCCATAGAAGGGTGACATTGTTAGTAAGAGACAGTCTCTGGAAGCAGTTCCAGCAATCAGCCACTAGTCGAGAGCTTATTCTTTTGGAAGAGAGGGCTAAGATGGCGGCTTGACTGTCAGAGAAGATGTATCTGTTCACTCCTCTAATCCCCTTCTCTAGGATCAGACGGCAGCAGAACTCGATGGTATGAACCTCAGATTGGAATACTGTGGGCTATTTGACCACAGAAGCCGTATTCCATTAGACGACCCTTTAGCCAATACTTTATGGACTCTCGCTGCCTCTGGCAACGATTCTAAGCTACCACAGGAGCTGCGCCATGTATCGCGTCTAATGCTTTTGTTGTAGTTGGTGAGAGCGTCCCTATAGACGTCCCAACTAGCACGGCTAGTTTTAGCCTTATTAAAAAGTCTTCTAACCCTCCTTCTAAGTACAGCCAGTTCCTCATTCCACCACGGAATTTTCCGATTTACCCTTAGGGTCTTCAGGACTGAGCTGTCCTCAAAGGATGAGATAAGCACATCTTGGAGCAGATTGGCAACGAGTTCTATCTCACTAATAGATTTAGGATTGCCGTCTGCTTTGAAAGCTTCCAATTTGTCTTTTTGGGACAGAATGAGTTTTTGGCAAATTTCGACTTGGCCAGGAAGGTCAAACCTGATGGTCGGACAAAGTAGCTTCGTCTGTAACCCGCCAGTGAGCTCGCTATCGAGTTGCTGATTAGGGTGTGATCTAAAACCGCTTCCCTAATATCGTTAGTAAAGGTGGGTTTATATTCTACGTTGGCTACATCTTATTGACAGCACAATAAGTAGTCTAAGAGGGATTTACCACATTTGTTGACGTCGCTGCTCCCCCAGATCGTGTGATGTGCATTAGCATCACAGCCGATCACGAGCGGCTTGTTGTTGCGACGACAGAATTCCACCACCCGCTGAACCTCTGCTGGGGGTACATCATCCACATCGCCCGGGAAGTATGCGGAGGCAATCACAACTTCCCAGACACCGTCTGCAGTGGCTACCTCAATAGCCGTTGCTACCAGGTCTCTGTGGATGAAGTTAGTTAGTGGGAAATGTCTGACACTGTTATCCAAAAGTATAGCAGTGCGAGGGGCACCTCCCATACGGTCATATAACAACTTATATGATCCACATGATAGTCCACGTATTTGGCCACCGATCAACCATGGTTCATTATTGAAAGTAATAAATAATTTTTAATTTTTTACGTCTTTTTGAATTGCTATTGTTATAACGCTATAGCCGAGATCTCGACAACGAAATGTATGGTGCCCATTTGCTCAGCAGTGAGATACCAACATATTTTATTACTGAATACAATTGAAATTTCGATTGATTATTGAAATATACTATTTTTCGCAAATATACCAAAAATTATAAAAAACAAGTAGGAATGGCTACAGTCAAGCTTTGACTGTACGAGGTCATGGATTTTTAAGAAACCTACTGTCGAGTTTTCTCGACTGTGAGATACCCGTCACTCAATTTTACTGAATGGAAGAATAATAAAGAGCGACCATCGAAATATTATATTTTTCAAAAATATACTGGAGAATATTTTACAAACTAGTAGGAAAACTGCTGTCAAGTTTGCTCGAGTGTGAGATACCCGCCACTCAATTTTACTGAATGGAACAATAATAAAGAGCATCTATCGAAATATTATATTTATCAAAAATATACTGGAAAATATACTAAATATATACCAAAAAATATATCGAAATTAGTTTCGTTCAAAATGATTACCAGTTCATTATGTTTATTGAACACCATTATTATGTCACTGAGTGACAACTAGCTGAACAGGTGCAGCTGTACCCGATTTCGCCTTTTAAACCTAATTCATGAATAACTTGTGTGTTTTTTGTCCGATTGTAACCAAATTTTCAGAGATCAGTAAAATGATGATTAGTATTATGTTTGAAATGAACTGAACGCTCATGGTTAACACGATGCTTGGAAATCGTTTTTCGATTTACTGGGGCTGAACAGGGTGTGGCCACCATCTAAACTTAACATCATCTGCCCACCGAGCTTTTACATGTTATCTTCAAATTTGGTAGCTCTAGCTTTTATAGTCTCTGAGATCTCGATGTTCATACAGACAGACGGACAGACAGACGGACAGACAGACGGACAGACAGACATGGCTATATCGACTCGGCTGTTGATGCTGATTAAGAAAATATATACTTTATGGCGTCGCAGACGCCTCCTTCTACTGTTACGCACATTCAAACAAATGCAAAAGGTCATGATTTTTTTAAAATCCATGACCTAAAAATATTGTTTTTTGTTTTTTATTATAAACGGGGATGGCTAATATCTAATACAAACTTGATTTGGGTACACATTTAAGTCATATGGTTGCTTTAGCTATTACAGTTTTTGAGATCTAGACATTCATACAGACGGACACAAAGACGGAAAGAGCCAGATTGATTCGGCAGCATCAACAGCCGAATCCGGCCAAATATATTTTTTAGGGGTCGAAAGATGCCTTCTTCTGCTTTCTGTCAGTTACATTAAAATATTGAAATAAATGCGAAAAAATGCGATATTAAAATACCCTTCACCCACAATCAGCAAATGTAACAAAAATTAGGAACGAGAATAAAAATATATTTGATAGGTCAGTGATATTTGAATAAAATATATTTTCATCCGCTAATTTTATTTTTTAACACATTTGCTATTTAGATCTATACATTTTATATAGCGCTTTTCCAATATTTTTATTCCATTCATATAATATGTTACTTTTTCAAAATAGGCGTTTATGTCAGTGATATCTTTTTTATTGACCCCGAATCTCTAACGGCAAAGCAATTTCCTCAAGTTTGGAAACAAGAAATACTCGAGGGGGCTAAATCGGCTGCAGTTCATAGCAAAATTTTTGAATTTTTACCTTGGTGAATATAGAATTGTGGTGGTAATCGGTGAATGATGCGTCGTGCATCCCTTAAAACGGTTTTCATGACCTTGTTAGCCGTCAGACCCACCATGACCTTCGTCAGTGCACATTCACTCGGAGAAACCTTTGATAACTCTTTGGTCTCTGGTGTGGTCTGATTGATTAAGCTCGACTATGGTTATGAAACGGCGCAAAAAATGGTTTGGATTCCTGCTAAGCATGGCCAAACACTCCTTTTAAGTGGTTACATAGTTGAGTTTATATTAGTGTGCGAGAAATCGCGCCACCCATCGAAAATCTTTTCCATATTCAAATATTATTGTAAAATATGATGTACCCGCTTAGTTAAGATGCCTATATACTCAGCCACCTCAGGCACTTTTATTCAGCATTCATTAATCGATAACATTTGGCAAGATCAGTGTTTAATTTACAGAAACTGCACTGCAAATTACAAAAGACAGCTACTTATTAAGCAGCTGCAGCTGCACCCGATGATTTTGATTTTAGAGCTTTCAGTCTTATTTCGCTTTAAGATCGAAAAGTGTATTCCATTATATAATTATTTATAACACATTACGCTATTACTAATAACTAAAAAATTTCGGTATGACGAACTGAGTTTATTGTGTCTGCGTTTGCTTCGTTATTCTTTCAACTGTTGCTTGTGTGAAGACACAGCACGTGTTGATCGTATTTATTTATTATTTTTTAACAATTGGTAAAGATATATTATTTTACAAAATCAAGCAGGTTTTAGGTCGGGTTATTAATTGGCTGAACCACGGAGTGAAGGCGTCTTCTGTATAGCTATTTCAAATCTTGCCGTAAGGTATTCTCATCAGCTGAAGTTTTTACTGATAACTCGAGAGAGCCAATAGCTGTTAATTAGAAAGCGAACTATGTAAAAATAGAATGCTTTGACTGTTTTTGACACAAGTCATGCTTTTGTGAGTAACTGTGTGTGTCTTTTTCTCTGTTACAAGTTCATCGAAAAAGATGTAAAGATGCCGTCTCACGTAATATATATTTTTTTGGCGAACTGACATTATTTAAGTTTGGTGTTTGATCGTGTCGTCCACCAATTTGAACTGCCCTTTGGTATTTTCGCCAGGCCCTTTTGAGGTGGTTCAGCCGGCGCTAAATATGCCATTGCGCAATTCGGTCGTTCGAAGCGCATAAGTGACATTTGAGGTGGCTCAGCTGGTGCCAAATATGCTGATGAGCAGTTTCGGCCGTGGCTGAGCCCGTTGCACAATTCGGTCGGTCTAAGCGTATGTGTGAATGGAATTGGAGCGGAAGGCAAACTTCTCTTTGACTTGCATTTTGTTGCTGCTAGTTTGTCAACGGGTCAGCGACTTGTGGCGGTTGTACAGAGGAGGCAAGAGCGGGGTGGCGTAGTGGGGTATCGCTGTCTTGCTGAAGTGTTTATTGATGGTATGCGACGAAGTGAGAAGGGGGAGGGGGTGAACAGCGAGCCGTCGGGCAAGGCTAGTGCTGTGTCTTAACTCCTTTCCTGTTAAAGATCTGCGTCCCGCAGATTAATGAGGCTTTGGTTGCACGGAAGTGGGTTGTGATTCCGTATCCGAGGCCAAGTCGTCGAGCTTGGGTATCCCCTGGGTACTTGTCAACTTTTTCCATAGGAGGTATATCAGTGTCAGGAGCACCAGGGCAAACGTTGCCTCGGTAAAAATTGAAGCGAGCAGCTCCAGAGACACGGTTGACATCTTTTGCAGGTTCTTCAGGCTCACGTCATGTACGTATTCCAGTGACAGCTGGTAGTCGGTGGCCGTCACATGGGTGAGTACCGCAGGCAGGGGCATCAAATGGCTCTTGGAATAGCTGCTATAGTTTCTCTTTGCAACGGATGCCGTTTCGTTGTCGAGCCGGATGATGAAGAAACAGGTTAAGTTGTAGTCCCTTGTGGCAGTTGTTACCGTACCATTGAAGTTCGCGCTTGCTATTCTACCAATTACCTCCGCTGCTTCGCTCAGATAATGAGCCACCAAAGCTTCCGTTTTTTGGTCCGCTTTTGCGGTTACCTCCCGTGATATTTTGTCGATGGCCTTCAACATTTTATCTAGGTAGATGACATGCGTCAATTTGAAGACGCCATTGACACGCCAAATGCTACCCCGTTGTATTGGTACTACGGGGGCTTCGTACTTAAAAATTTGGATTGCGCTTATTACTAGGGCTAGGGCTAAGCTTATAATTTTGGAAAGGTAAAGATTTTACATTTAGGTACAATACAATGTTACAATATTACAGTAGTGAAAATGTGTTTAATCTTATGTTTATCTTATCATGAGCGTGTGAAACGTTGGCCATTTTTTATTTTTTGTAGATTTTTCAATAGATTCTTGGTCTCCTTTCTCTTCTTCTTTTTTATATTGTACTCCTATAAAAATATTTTTTATTTTTTTTATTTTCTTTTCCTATTTTTTATTTTTTTTGCTTTTTTTTTCGAAAGATTCGAACCGGCCATAGCCTGTTTGTGTTCGATCAAGCCCCTTACATCTTCTAAGGTTTTTCATTTAAAATCCGACAAACCTTGGTAGTTGATTTTCGACGTGCGGTCAAAAAAGATATAAACTGGTATTTTGTTTGTGACCGAATGGACAAACTTATTGTATCTGTCTACGGCGATGGGGGCTAATTCCACGCTCTTAAATGTCGGGAAATCGTACTTACAGCAACGGTAGATTTCTAGAAACGTTCAATGGAACCTCTCTGTCTGCCAATTGACCTCACTCTTCTGGATCGGCGTGTAGAGTAACTCGATTTGAAGTTCCCTAATGTAATTCAAATCGGTCGGGCTCTTTCGTTGTCGGAAACAATAACCCTGGGCACGGTGAAATAGTGTAGGACCTCGAGCAATTTCTGACGTAGATGTATTGCCGATTTTAATTCCAAGGGAAGTAATTTGGCGAATTTCATGAATTTATCGATACAACTGAGATAAACTTTTTCTCCAGTGTGAACACATCGATATGAAGTATTTCACAAGGAAAGTTTGGTATCAGAGTTGGTTGGAGAGCAGGCTTATTGGGGTGTCGGTCGTATTTGAATGTTCTGCAACATTCGCAGGACGACACTTGTGCACGTATGGTGCTAGCCATTCTAGGGATGTAGAACTTTTCTAGCAGTTGAATCCGTATTTCCTTGCATCCCCTATGGGCCCTGCGATGTTTCAATGACATCACAAATCTCCTCTTTGTCTGTCAGGTCCACTACCAGCCTCTGCGTTATACGAATTTTATACAGGCTAAAATTCGCAGGTTTGAAAGTCCTGAAGGTAGGACTCGGGGACCTTAATCCCGTTCAGGATTGATTGTCTCAGGTTTTTCCGTAACAGAGTCATTAGGTCGGATTTGGTTTGGTCGCTAATAGGGATTTTATGCCGAACATGTCCCATGTACGGGTATTCGCAAACGTACTCGGTCAGATTAGGGTCAAATATTAGTTGATTTTTGTAAACATTGATAGGGGCTTCGACGTGCGGTATTAGCTGCGTAGCATCTTCTAGAGCGCTATGTACCGTCGCGGCGTCAGAGTCAAAGTAGTTTACGTGCGTAGTGATTCGCGAAAGAGCGTCAGTAACAACATTCGAATTCCCCGGCTTGTAGATGAGTACACAGTTATACTCTTCTATTCGGGATTTCCATCGCTTCAACATGGCGTTAAAGTTTCTGTTGCCTTGCGCGAAAATCAGTGGTTGATGGTCCGTATAGACTCTAATACAACCTGCTCCGTATAAGTATGAGCGAAGACTTTCAAGGGCCCAAACAATCGCAACCATATCCTTCTCATTGGTGGCATAATTTTCTTCCATCTTATTTAATGAACGGGAAATGTATGCAATAGGACGATCATTCCCTTGGTCGTCCTGGGAAAGGACAACCCCAAGAGTATAATTGGATGCGTCTGTGGTCAAGTGAAATGGCTTGGTGAAATCTGGAAAAGCAAGCACTTCAGAAGACGAGAGGATAGATTTTAGGTCAGCAAAGGCTTGTAATGCTGCCTCATCCACCTCAACTGCGATTTTCCTTGACTAATTAGCCTTAACTCTAACGGATTCGCTACGCGTCAAGTTCGTCAGTGGTTTCACTATTTTTGCAAAATCACGAATGAACTTCCTATAATAAGAAGTCATCCCTAAGAAGCTCTTTAATTCTTTAATATTAGTAGGGGGTTGAATTTTATTTATCGCCTCTATCTTTCTCCCGTCTGCTTTAATTCCGTCGGAAGTATCCGTGTACCCCAGAAATTCGACCTGGTTGGATAGAAACTGCGTTTTTTCCAGATTTACCTGGAGTTTTGCTTCTTTTAGTCTATCAAAGACTGTGCGCGGATTCGCCCAATGGGTCGCATAATCTCCACTAAAGACGATTATGTCGTCTATATAGACATACCAGATCTTGCTGATGAGTGCCCGAAGAACGTCATCGATCATGCGCTGGAAAATAGCCGGGGCATTTTTTAGCCCGACGTGAGGGCAAGCTTGGTAAAGTATTTCGCTCCCCCGAGGGTAGCTAAGGTAGAAGTAATGTCGGGGATCTGATAGGTATCCGAAAACGTGACCGAGTTCAGTTTGAAATCTATTGAAATCTATCTATATTGTTTCTCCCCGTTGGGCTTTGGTTTGTTAGGAACTATCCAAACTGGGGAGTTGTATGGGCTTTTAGAAGGTCGACTGATACCTCAGTCTAAGAGCTCCTCGACCTGACGGTCAACCTCATCTCTCATATTCGCAGGATAGGGATAGGGTTTCGAATATATAGGGTTATCAGTGGAGGTGCGAATTTCATCTCTCACGGCCGTCTCGACCGCCTCCCCTGGTTTTGCATCCTCTGGGTGCTTGAGGTCTAGGAGTGTCAATAGTGCAATCTTGCTTCCCGGCGAGATTATTAAACAATTACTATCCCTATCTACCAGTGCTTTCAGAGATTTAAGGGTATCATCCCCGATAACTCCATCATGTACCGTGTTCCTCTGTATTCTGGTGTGCCATCAACTGCCGTTCGGCTACTTCACCACCATTACTTGGGACTTCGCCGTCAAGATATTCTGGAGCAGAGCTAGAGAATGGTCCGGCTGTATCCAAGTGGTATAGCTTTGGGACTTCCTGAAAGGTTTTGGATCAGTGAAGCTACTACGTTTGGGATCAGCTTCGCTTCCTCTACGAGCGCCTGAATTTGGTGGATAAGATTGTCCTGACCAACTGGGTTCTGCTTTGATCGCTAGCCTTGGTTCAGAACACCTTCGAGTATCCTCCAAGGCCCTGGTTGCGTTATTACCATTGTAAGGCGGGACATACGATCTCCTTTGGAATTTGGACCGATGCCCCCATAGGGTTGTTGGTGTTGGTTATGCGACCACCTGTTTGGCTAATGACTAGAGCCATATTGGTTGAAACTATATCGCTCTTCGTTTTCCAGTTCTTGAAAGCCTCCGAAAGGTCTTTAGGTACGAAATACGAAGTGTTTAGAAACGTTTCCCTTAACACCCCTTATGAACACCTTCAGCGCTTTCCTCTCATAGGTTTCGATTAGGGCCTTTGCCACTTCGCGGCTGCCTTCTACACATTTTAGTTCATTTGAAATTAGGAAGAGGTGATTACTCACTTCCAAGAAAAATTGTTCCAGGGTTTTGGTTCCTTGGAACAAATTATTTAATTCATCCTCTAGTGTACCGACATCTCTCTGATCGGCATAATGTAACTGAAGCACCCGTTTAATATCTTCCCAATTATCGTTCTCAACATCATGATTGTTGAGGACTTCATCGGCCTTACACAGGATTTTCTCCCGAATATGCAGCACGATGGATCTATTCAAGGGCTTGCTCTTGAGAATGTCATAGTCATTAAGGATTCTCTGGGCTCTTTTAACCCAGCCCGCATATGATGCACTGTCGCCTCCAAAAGCCCGAAGGTCTCTCACCCGGTCAGGCACGGCTGAAGACTCCTTCAGTTCGAACTCATTCCGCGGGCAGATCACGGGAGTCGATGGTGTTACCACCGGGTTGCGATCTACGTAATCTTCCTCTAGGATTACCATCCTATCTCGTAATACCTTAATATCCCCTGGCAAAGCAGAGTATTAAGAGCTTCTTTAATCTCCTCCATACTGTAAGAATATGAAGTTTCTCTTTATTCCTAACCTCAACTAAGTGCAAATCAAAAGGAGGGAAAAAAAGTAAAATAATAAAAATAAGGAATCTGGTTATTTGTAACTTTTTCAATCTTATCTTTATTTCCCCGAAAAGAAGGAGTAAGAATCGCTTTTTTTATTAACAATTTATGTGGCTTTTAAGCTTCACTCACCCTTGATCCTTTATTTTAGGCGTTGTGTCGTGTTATGTTAGATTTCCTTACAAGGCAGCGTATCTGGTAAAATATAAAAATATGTATTAATAGATTTTCAGTACAGTTGTTTTTTTTTAAAGATTGTTTCGTAATTCTCTTTGACTTGTGTTTTTTTCTTGTGCAATTATTTGTGCAGTTAAGTATTATGTGCTTAACAGCTATTGAGTTTTACACTTCTTATTATTCTGTGTGCAATTCGTTTCATTAGTATTTAACATAATTTTTTCTTTTGCTTTGTGCGTTCAGCATGTGCTATGTAAGGTGTGGGTTCCTTCTCTATTTATTCTTTATTTCGGGCACGGGGCACGATGGGCCGTATTTATCCCTTTTGGCGACTGCCTACTAAAGTACGGTTGCCATACAGAACATTGGGCAGCCTTTCTTGGTGCATTCCACACTTCCTGGCCTATCCAATATACTGCCACTCACCACCTTATATTTACAGTTTTATTTCCGACGATTTAATTACTGTGAAGCTCACTTGCTTTATTGAGTTATCGTTTTATTCATTTTAATAATGCAACTTTTTGCACCGGCGATGCACGTGCTGTCGCTACGGTGGGTTGTTGCTTCTTTTCCGTGCACCAAGACGAGAGTTTTCATTGAATTTTCACCTAAAAAAAGAAATTTGTTTCATTAAAAAGAAATTTGTCTTTAAATTCACTTAACTTCTAACTTTAATTTTTACATATTTTTATATTTCCTTTTTATTCGCTCTCGTTTCGGATTTTGGCACTATCATGATTTGGTTTTCCCGACGGGAAATTGAGCCCCGGTCTCCCGCGTGACAGGCGGGGATACTGACCACTATACTATCGACGAACCACTTTCCCACACTTCTTACTTTAACTTTCACATTTTCTTTGCTTTAATTTTTCTTTTTCGAACAATTTTAATTTACTTTTCATTTTCCCATACACGACGTTATTGCTCGTAGGTCTCATATTGCACATTATTCGCACAGGTTTTTATGCACTTTCAAAAAATTTCTTAACTTCGTCTTTTTGCACCGTTATTTTTGAAAAGAACGGTCCCTGCTCGGGCGCCAGTTAAGTTTTCCCATACTGGGTGACTCTTGCTGAATGCCCACAACGATATTACCTCAGGTTGGTTGAGCATATCCAGCGCTGTCCAGTGAATATCTGTGAATCTCTTCTATGTGGCTATCTGTGAATCCCTTCTATTCGTCCAATTAAAGACTTAAGAATTTAGCTTGATTTAGGTTTATTGTAGACTCAAGAATTCAACTTTGATTTAGTTTTATTGTAGAATCAAGATGGTGTTTGATCGTGTCGTCGACCAACTCGAACTGCCCGTTGGTATTTTCGCCAGCCCCTTTTGAAGTGGTTCAGCCAGCGCTAAATATGCTGGTCAGCAGTATATTTAAAAATGTTACTAAAAGTTAATAAAAATAAAGTAAAAACATGTAAGAAAACTACAGTCGAGTTTCCACTACTATGAGATACCCGCCACTTCTTTTTACTGACTGCAACAAACAATAAAAGCGAGCACTGTAATATTGTACTTTTTGAGAGTATACTAAATAATATAACAATCAAGTAAAAAAGATACTGTTGACTTTGCTCGACTGTGAGAAAAAGGCTTACAATGACAATTCACTTTGTTATATATTTATTGTTTAACACGTCAACACGCCAACACGATATTAAATTTATTTTTTTAAATATACGATATAAATATTTAAAAATATTGAACTTTTCCTGAGAAACAATTTATGCCACAACACTCTGCTCACCCATATTCCTACCCATCACACCACCATCTCACTTCTGAAGTTATGGGTAACGATGTATTATGAGACCGGTCTAAGTAAAAATATATTATATGAAAATAATAATTGTACCAAAATGGAAATCAATGTATTAAAGCTTACACGCTGGAATTCGCTTTATATTAATATCATACATATGTCGGAATTAAATCACTATTATTATCTACATCACTTTGTACCATGTCAGCGCAACGTTTTCTGGCGCGAGCTCGGGAACGAAGCATGTCTGTCTTCTTCCGTGATCAAAAATTCAGTGTCAAGTACCAGCGTTGCAATAATGCGTAGAACCTAAGTCTACACGCAATATCAACTTACTTTGGAGATTTATTTCACTCCACACACATCAATACCAACACAAATAATGGCACTTTTCTCAATTCGTGGTTAGTCCCATTCTTAATGGGAATATATCTCTTTCCCTCTCGCTCTACTACGTTCGGCAGAAACTATAACAGTTATTTGCCAC
Source organism: Drosophila pruinosa (assembly GCA_018150935.1). Taxonomy (NCBI): domain Eukaryota; kingdom Metazoa; phylum Arthropoda; class Insecta; order Diptera; family Drosophilidae; genus Drosophila; species Drosophila pruinosa. The sequence continues at coordinate 38,316 of JAECWR010000073.1, read as the reverse complement.
GCTTCCAAGAGGTAGAGAATGTGTATTCAAAGAATATGCAAAACGAAACAAGCAAACACATAGTAACAGAAAAAGGTCGTTATATTTGAAATTAAAAATAAATCTGCGACACATATTTATTTTCTGATCTTAATCATCTTCATCAGAGTCTGAAACCATGGAGATTTAATTCAATAATTTAAAGCTATTAAATGTGCCATCAGGGTCTTTAGACACTCTCACATCTTCAAATGTGGCACATCCCTATTGCTCTCTATTAATGCTGATTAATAGTGTTCATCCTGAAGCGTAACTTATGGGCCTCAACACTCCACTCGTTTTGCTCCTGACACTTCATCTGAGGATGTAAGATCTTACACTCAATTTAATCTTTCGTTTAACTGTAGAAAAATGTACTTAACTCGAAACTTTCTCAACTATTTGTAGATTGATTTTTATTTAAGTTTAAGTAGTTATCTTAACAGAATCTGCGTTAAAGCCAGATATTCCTAATTATTTGTTGTCCTCATGAAAATACACATATTTTCGAAGTGACTGGTGTTTTAATTAATGATGATGATAATCGTCTGAATTATTTTCGGCTTGATGCCATGTTGACGTTGAATTTCTAAGTGTAAGAATTTACTTTTCTATTTTTTCTATATTTATCACTTGCTTGTATATTCCTTCTCAATCCGATTTGTCCATTTATAATGAACACCTTTTTGCAATAAAAAGTATTATTCATCCGTTTTCCGATCGAAACTTTTTCTTTGCTTTCGGAGATTAATATCTTAATTTACTTCATGGAGTTTTGTTAGACACATCATGTAGTCCTCACCATACCACGTAGTCCTCATGAATTTTTTAATTCACTGAGAAATCTCATTAGCGCAACTTAACCTGGGGGCTTAGCTGAAATGGTTGAATACTCGACCTTGTTTTTTTTTCTGACCTTGTAGATATATTAAACAAATTATTCCTCTGGCTACACTAGAACCCCTCTATCATCCCAGTTCAGAAATTGATTTTGAGTTGCAACATTTTATAAAACTGTTGTAGAGTGATCTAAATAATCTTATTATTTCTACTGACTTCATCTTTAAATGTTCGTTTGTACTGCCATAAAATGTGCTTCTTGTGTACCAACCGAAAATGTATGCAATAGGTAGAAGGACCTTATAAAGTATATATATTCTTGGTTAGCATCAGCAACCGAGACGATATAGCCTTGTCTGTCTGTCCATCCGTCCGTCCGTTCATACGAACACCTACATCTCAGAGACTATAAGAGATATAGCAACAAATTTTTCGGGATAATAATAATAATAAGGGAGTCTCCCAGTAGAGAAGGGGTCAGGCAGTGCGACTATGGTGGTCTTTTGTGGCTTTAAGGCTCTCCCTGACTAGACAAAAGCTGCTCTGCTTCCCTAATGAAGCATAGCCAATCTTTCATCGAGGAAGTTGAGGACCTGCGGTATCCATGTACAGATGTTTCCTCTTAGTCCATACCAAGGCAGGATAGTCGCACAGAATGTGTCTGATTGTCTCATCGCCTTCTTTGCAGAGTCTACACTCAGCATCAAAAGACAGACGCGTTTTAGTGAGGTGATAGTTCACCGTGTGATGGCCACTAAGATAGCCAACGATGAGGTGAAGATCCCTCCTGGAGAGTAAGCTAGTTCTTTGGTCGACCACGGGATTGATAAGCTCCTTGGCTTGCCGCATACCTGGTTGGACAGACCAGTAGCGATCAGTCAACCTAAGAGCCCAGGTTTTCAAAATAGCTGAAATGGTTGACCAACCCAGGCCACAGAAGGGCTCAGGGCTGGCTCGACCGTCAGCTCATTGCCCTGGATACCAAAGTTTCCAGGTACCCATAGAAGGGTGACGTTGTTAATTAAAGACAGTCTCTGCAGGCAGTTCCAGCAATCGGCGATCAATCGAAAGCTTACTATATAAGAGGAGAGGGCTAATATTGCCGTTTGACTGTCAGAAAAGATGTAGATGTTCACTCCTTAAGTCTTACTCTCATGGATCAGACGGCAGCAGAACTCGATAGCATGAACCTAAGATTGGAAGACTTTGGGGCATTTGCCCATAGCAATGATGTGGAGGCCGCTGATGGGATTGCCAGTGTCCCAGTCTTTCCGGTCCGGGATGAGGGTTCTGAATTTAACACCAAAGAATAATTTCTTTGATATAATATCTGATCTAGTGCGGATATCTATGCCAGGAATGTCTTCGATTAGACTAGCATGTCCTGAGTCGATAGCTAGAAGTCCGGATTGCAGCTTGAATCACAGAAGACTCATTGCTGCGACTTTTTTAATTTGGATATGCAGCGGAGTCAGATTCAGTATTGATTCCATTGCTGCGGTAGGCCAGGTACGAAGTGCACCTGTCAGCGAGCGGCACAGCAGCCTGTGCAATTTATTGCATTTGCTGATGGCAGTGACCTGCGTAGCCTTTGTCCATCACACAAAAGCAACGTAGGTGACGATGGGTCTGACCATTATGGCAAAAATCCAACGGATAGTGCAGGATTTGATACCCCAGATTCTACCAAAGAATCTGCTGCCAAAAAATCTCCTGCAGGCCCACACGACATCATTCCCCTTAATGAGGGTGTTACTGAGGTGGGAGTTCCAATTTAGTCTTTAATCAAGGGTTATCCCTAGATATTTGACTTCGTTGTATAGCCTCACAAGGGAGCTCCTGATATAAAGTTGACCAATGTCAACGGAATAGCGTCTAGTGAAGGGAACTATAATAGCTTTTTGTGGATTGATGCTAAGACCAACATCTGCGCACCATCTACTTACCGTGTTCAGAGTTGATTGCATCAACTCTGTCACGGTGCTGGTATAGTTCCCGGTAACTATTTGAGCCAGGTCGTCAGCATAGCCGATCGCTTCAACGCCCTGCTCGGAAAGTAAGACTAGTAGTTCGACAACTACTAGAGACCAGAGTAGGGGAGATAGAACACCTCCCTGGGTGTCCCCTGCATTAATGTATGCAGTCGTGGAGTCCAGGGTGAAAGTGATTATCCGGTGCTTGAACATAGTTCAATCCACCGGATCAAGGGACGGGCAGTTCCTCTACGCTCTAGAGCAGTAGAGATGGACCCGTAGCCGGTATTATCAAAAGCACCTTCTACGAGTATATCTAGAAAAGAGCATAAACCAATGTCCTTAGATACGAAGGTTCTCTCAATTTTCCCCATTAACCTGTGGAGAGCGACCTCCGGCGATCTGCCGGCTATGTACGCAAACTGCGTGGGATGCAGAGGTGTCGACGTCTGCAGAGAGCACCGAATATGCATATCTATCAGCCTTTCCGCCGTCTTAAGCAGAAAGGAAGTAAGACTGATCGGCCGATAGGACTTAGGATGATCAAACGGACGATTCGCTTACTTGGGAGTGAATACCACATTTACTCTCCTCCAAGAGCTGGGTATGTATCCCTAAGTAAAACTAGCTCTAAGAAGACCGACTAGTGGATCAAGAATATGAGACAGGCTGTTTTAAATAAGGGCTGAGAAGAATTTTGTCACCCCCTGGGGCTTTGAAAGGAGCGAAAGAATCTATAGCCCATTTGACCGTTTTGGGGGCCGAAGATGGATCCAGATAGGCTGAATCCGCGTGAGTCTGGTGACAAAATGGCGTCATCGCGACTGGAGAGATCTGGATTCGCCACAGAAGAAGTTTTGGCGAATTTCGACTTGACCAGGAAGGTCAAACCTGATGTGCTGTTGGTCTGACAAGGTGGCTTCGTTTGTAACACGCCAGTTGACAAGCGAATTCGCTATCGCGTTGCTGACTAGAGTGAGATCTAAAACCGCTTCCCTAATAGTATTAATAAATAGGGTTAGTACCCTATGTTAGTTACATCTAATTGACAACACAATAAGTAATCTAAGAGGGACTCACCACGTTTATTGATGTCGCTGCTCCCCCAGATCGTGTGATGTGCATTGGCATCACAGCCGATCACGAGCGGCTTGTTGTTGCGACAACAGAATTCCACCACCCGCTGAACCTCTGCTGGGGGTACATCATCCACATCGCCCGGGAAGTATGCAGGGGCGATCGCTACTTCCCGGACATCGTCTGCAGTGGCTACCTCAATAGCCGTTGCCACCAGGTCTCTGTGGATGAAGTTAGTTAATGGGAAATATCTTACACTGTTATCCAAAAGTATAGCAGTGCGAGGAGCACCTTCCATATGGTCATATAACATAATCCACATGATATATGGCCACCGATCAACTATGGTTCTTGGCCAGGTTGATTTGATCATCACAAACGACCCTGCACAGTGTGGCCGACGCTACTCTGGCGTGGTGCAGGTTCGCCCATTCTGCCCATTCTCCCTCCTTATGGCGGTCGTGACAAGGCCACTTGCCTTGCCCCCCCGAGAGTCGTTACCACGAATGCCCTTCGGCGGTCGGGACGAGACCCTCGGGGTAGGTCGCCTTGCGATCCCGCTCGCGGGAGGCACCCTTGCGAGGTGACCGAGGCACCTCTGATGGTTGTCGGATGGTGACCACACGTCACACGCCTAGTTGGCCCTTCGGGGCCGTGACCGCGATGGCCGGTGGGGTAGGGGGAGGAACCTTGGGTACCGATCCGGCCGCAGCGCTGATGGAGGCCACAGGGTCAGCCACTGCTGACACCTCAGAGGGAACCACTGGCGCCGTTGCCGGAGGGGCACTGGCTGGAGAGGGATCGGGTGAGGATGGGGATGGAGCAGGGGTGGCGGAGGAGGCTTTGGGAGCTGAATTCTTAAGGATCAACTTGACCCTGCCAAAGCAGAATTTCACCCTCCCTTGGCATTCCGTCAGAGCCCTGTACGACTCCTCGTCAACCATCATTGCGAGGTGAGTCGTAGTGCCGTTCAGGCTATGCTGCACCACCTATCACAGCTTCATGGAGAAGCTGCTGGTGTTCTGGAGCCCAATGTAGTCCAGGATAGTCGCAGGAGTAAACTCAGCGCTACTCGGAAAGTAACCTCTAATCAGGTGAGCCTTGGGAAACTCTGTTTCCTCCAGCAATTTAACGTCAAGGGCGCTGACGGACCTGAGATGTCCAACAGCTCCCCTGACCCAATTTGGCAGTGTTGTTATCCTCGCACACCAGAAGCATTTTGGGGTATACAGCCCTCAAAATCTGGACTAATATCTGGTGTGGAGTGCAGCAGCACCGCCTTTAATATGCTGGACTTCAACGTAGACAACTGCTCCGCAGAGAGGGGTTTGGATGAATCTGCCGAAGTGAAGCCCAATTTCACGCTGTTAACCACTTGGCTAATGAATGGCTTCGTGGACTCCTTATGAGTCGCGCGTCCGTTTATCCTTCGTGTTAACGGGGGGCGCAGTGGTGATAGCCAGAGCTACCGCTCGGTTTGAACTCTTCGCAAGTGCAGCTTTAAAAAGCTTCTTCTCGCTGCTCTTCAGTTTAATAAAGGCGTCCTTTGATTCCAGCCGCAGCAATTGGATCTGAGAGCCTGCTTCTGTAACGCCTGACCTCTCGGTCGCAGTCCTCGTCGGAGGACAATACCTTGACGGGTTGCTGCCGGACTGAACCGCTACTGGACGGAAGTTCAGCACTATCGAACCCTGTGTCCAAGGGAGTTCGTGGCCTATCCGGGTAACCTAAAATACTAGAGTGGAGACCCGTAGTATTGGGGGTGGATGCCAGCAGTGCACTGGCTGCGGTACTGGTGTAAGCATCAGCCGTGAAGGCATTGCTCAGGAATGATACTATTGAAGCCGTATCAGACTTTTCTATTTTTAAATTTTGATCCATAAAATTTACCCCATGAGTTGGCGGGAAGCGAAGGTGATCCACGGCATAGCCCGCGTACCGTGGAAAGTCTAAATCAAAATGGAGGGTGACAGGTATCCATAGTCCACATACTAGAGACCGGGCTACCTTCCGGCCATGCATCCATCAGCGTATGCTGTTCCACCTTGGATTGGGGTGATTTATTGATTCACGATCTTCGCCCGAATACAATAAGTCAGCACCTCTAGCAGAGACATGAGCGTGCTAGAAGCCTGCTTCCAGCCGCCCTCGCGTGGAAAGTATAGCCGCACTTCCGACAGTAGGAGCAAGGACGGCATGTGGCCCAGCCAATACTGGGATTACATGTTGATCCGTTTGCTGCCTCTGACGGCTGACGGCCTTAGAAGTATAATAGTAATAGTATAATATAGATTTCAACAAAATATAGATGGAAATTCACGGCTCCACCTATATGGCTTGACCATTTGCTGATGCGACGATTTGTCCCATCTGAACTGACAAGTTTCTTTGGACGTTGGCGTACTAACGGCAGTACGATCAAGTGGCCCAGCGACACCAAGCTCGGGCTTGCTAACGCGCGGATCTAGGTAGACGAAAACACCCGCCCATCCGACCGACCGAGGGACAACCGCATAACGTGCGGGAACGGAAGTCGCGAACAATTAACACAGACAATACAGACAAAACAACAAAATAGTAATAATGTAAAGAATAAAATAATAATATTAATACTAACAATAATAATAATAATAATAATAATAATAATAATAATAATAATAAGAACTATACTTAACTACGAACTTACGTTTGTAGAAGTTATGTCTTTATTTGGAAGATAGTGTAAGTATTGTTAATAAGATTAAAGAATTTATTATAATTTACACATAAAATATCAAAAGGATTATGACTGGCGTAGTTAATACTACAACGGGGAAGGACGAGGGAAAGAAAATTTCTAGTCGTTCTGACCGGAACGGCAAGGCTAATCTGGCTTTTCAACTGCAAGGAGTCAATTTCACCAATAATTAGTCTATGTAGAAACACTACACCTAGCATAGTTCTACGGTCAGAAAGAGAAGTAAGGTTTAGTAATAAAAGTCGACTACGATACGAAGGCAATCTAATTATGGGATTCCAGCTAAGACTACGAAGAGCAAAAAGAAGAAATTGTTTCTGCACTGATTCAAGCCTATCTTGATGAATCCTATACTGGGAAAACTAGATATTAGATCCATACTCAAGAATAGGACGAACCAGTGAGATGTATAGATTTTTTGTTATGTAGGGATCGTCAAATTCCATTGACCAGCGTTTAATAAATCCAAGGACATCCATGGCTCTATTAGAAGCAGCCAAAATATGCTTATCAAACTTTTATTTTGAATCAAGAAGGATACATAAATCAGCTACTGACTCTATTCGCTTAAGTTGTGTATCATTAAGATGATAATTATTTAAATGAAGAATGCCCCTCAAAAATGTCATAAGTTTACATTTATAACAAGTTGACAGAATCAAAAGCCTTACTGAAATCAGTGTAAATGACATCCGCTTGCATTTTTTATTGGAACCCTTCAATAACAATTCAGGTGAATTCTAATTATTTAGTGGTAGTAGACCAACATTTCACAAAAACAAAACTAATAAAGAAAATGCAACCGAGAAAAGTGCGGTAATTGTGGGGGTAAATACACAGCAAACTACAGAGGCTGTCCAATTTATAAAGAGCTGAAAAGCCGTCTTCACAAAAGAATGAACGAAAAATATTTCTCGCAGTTTGGTCAAAGCTGAATGTCTGCCAGATCTGTCATCTGATCAATCGCCTGTACTAATTCACCTCCGCCGGTACGCAGACAACATGATTAACTTCACACAAAACAAAACTGGCTCAGGTATTAAAATATAAAAGTTCTCACATTGATCTAAACCCAAAACTCAATACTGAATCTGAAACTGCAGCAGCTCTTAATGCAACCCTAAAAATCCCAAACGTTACAATTAATCCGAATAAGACCAACGTACAAATCGAGCAACTTGTCTACGTAAAACGACGCTTACGTAGAGAATGGCAATCTTCCAGATCCCCATCTGCAAAACAAAAACTAAAAATAACCACACGAAAACTGGCCAACGCTCTGAAACAAGAGGAGGAAGACGCTCAGCGCCGATATATAGGGCAACTTTCACCAACAGGCACAAAACATAAGTCACTGTGGAGAGCCCACTCAATTCTTCGCCCAAGGACTGAAACCGTTTTGCCGTTAAGGAATTCCTCAGGCGGCTGGGCCCGTAGTGATGCAGACAGAGCCACGACATTTGCCGCTAACCTACAAAATGTATTCACGCCAAACGAGGCTACTAGCACATTCCCGCTACCATCCTCACCAGTAAACTGCCACCAGCAACACACCCCAATTGTGTTTCGTCCAAACGAAATAATTAAAGACAATCTCAGCCCGAAAAAATCCCCCGGCTGCGACCTTATAACACCGGAAATGATCATCGAGCTGCCACATCCTGTAGTTCGCAACATAACCCAGCTCTTCAATGCCATCACCAAACTTGGTTACTTTCCACAACGATGGAAAAGATCGATCATCATAATGATTCCAAAGCCTGGTTAGGAACACACAGTCTCTTCATTTTACAGACCAATAAGTCTACTCTCATGTATTTCGAAATTATTCGAAAAATGCCAGATGATCCGACTTAATCTACATCTGAGAACCTACAACATAATCCTAGCCCATCAATTTGGATTTCGCGAAAGCCACGGAACCATTGAACAGGTTAATCGAATAACAACGGAAATAAGAACTGCATTTGAAAATCGAGAATACTGTACAGCAGTTTTTTTAGACATCTGGCATTACGCATCATAAACATTGAGAAGTGGCTCTCTGACTGGCGAAAAGTAAACGAGCAAAAATGCAAGAACGTGACGTTTACACTAAATAGACCAGTTTGCCCACCACTCTTGTTGAGCAACATAACACTTCAGAAAGCAGATGAGGTAACGTTCCTAGGAGTACACCTTGACAGAAGACTCACATGGCGCAGGCACATTGCCAAAGGGTAGATGATTTTGGCCACACCCCCTTACGGCCCCGTAAATCTAACAAAACCGAATTACATACGTCATTTTAATCCTAGAATACTCAATTTTGGTACGCACAATACTAATCATCATCTTAATGATCTCTGAAAATTTGTTTACAATCGGATAAAAAACACAGAAGTTACCAAGTGCAGCTGCACCTAGTTAATTGCTATGACACTCCGTGACATAATAATGGTGTTCAACAAACCTACTAAAGTGCCGCCAAGCTAATAATTTCAAACAAAGAAAATGTTGGTAAATTATTTTGGTATATTTTCAGAATATTTTTATACCCGCCTACCCAAAGAGTAGAATGGTATTATGGCTTTGTGCCGACCGAAAATGTATGTAACAGGCATTCTTGATCAGCGTCAACAGCCGAGACGATATAGCCATGTCCGTCTGAACGTCTGTCTGTCCGTATGAACACCTAGATCTCAGAGACTATAAGAGATAGAGCAACAAATTTTTCGCGACAGTATGTCTTATTGTTGCACGCAGATCAAGTTTGTTTTTTATCTTGGCCACGCCCCTCCCGCCCCCCGTAAATCGAATAAAACCGAATTACAAGTGTCATTTTAAACCTAGAACGTTCAATTTTGGTACGGGCAATACTAATCACCATCTTAATGATCTCTGAAAATTTGGCTACAATCGGATAAAAAAACACGGAAGTTATTAAGAGATTACTTTTATAAGGCGTTACCACGTGCAGCTGCTAGTGCTGCCTAGTTAGTTGCTATGACACTCCGCGACATAATAATAAACCAACTAAAGTGCCGCCAAGCTAATTTCGAACAAAGATAATGTTGATATATTATTTTGGTATATTTTAGTAAATTTTTTTTTGTAGTATTTTTTCAGTATATTTTAAAAAATATAATATTTTGATGGTAAAATTGGGTGGCGGGTATCTCACAGTCGAGCAAACTAGACTGTAGCTTTCTTACTTGTTTTTAGTATCTTTTCAGTATATTTTTGAAAAATATAATATTTTGATGATAAAATTGGGCGGCGGGTATCTCACAGTCGAGCAAACTCGACAGTAGCTTTCTTACTTGTTAGTATATTTTTTGGTATATTTTATAGACAATTATAGACATACAACATAATGTTTTCTCTTAATTAAAATTGTGTCATAATGCATTTTTACCCACGTTCATCAAAATGAGATGGTGGTTGAGTAGCGGAGAGTTGATTGAATGTTGGCGGGTATTATTTTAATATAACATACTCGTAATTAGAAATGTCTCATAGTGCAATTTTACCCATGCTTATCAAAATGAGATGATGGCGTGATTGGTTGATTAGCGGAACGTTAATCGAATGTTGGCGGTTCGATCCCCGCTCAGGCAAATTTAAGACTCGAAATTTTTTTAATTGCTCCAAATATTTATAATGTACATAAATATACAATTTTAAAATTGTGTTGTTGTACAACACATAATAACATGACATTTAAATGTCCTTTGTCTCTTCATACGAATATGACCATTTGACCTAATAACATAATTTGAATTAATAACATTATTTGTGCGGTCATTGATCAAGATGTTTCAGTGGTTCAGAGAGGAGTTGTGCCATCCGATGTTCGATGGATAACGGTTTCGATTCCCGGGTGGTGCGATGTCAAAAATCTATTTTTTTATCCAATAATTATTATCATTTTATTTAATATCTTCTTTTATGCTCTAACTTACGCATGTACACTTAAAATCCATGACCTCGTACAGTCAAAGCTTGACTGTAGCTCTTTCTACTTGTTCTGTAAATTTTGCATGAGAACGCATGGCTTATTAATGCATGATTGCCTATGCAGGATTCTTACTCTTAAGATCAGACAAAGCTCAACTGCATGATGACTGCATCATTGCGTCTACATACAGCATGGTATGTTATGTAAAGATCCCACTATGGAGCTGGTCGCTTTTATACCCGCCTACCCAAAGGGTAGAATGGTATTAAAACTTTGTGCCAACCGAAAATGCACGTAACAGGCAGAAGAAAGCATCTCAGACCCCATAAAGTATATATATTCTTGATCAGCGTCAACAGCCGAGACGTTATAGCAGTCTGTCTGTCCGTATGAACACCTAGATCTCAGAGACTATAAGAGATAGAGCAACCAAATTTTCGGAATAGTGTGTGTAATTATTGCACGCAAATCAAGTTTGTTTTAGATTTTGGCCACGCCCCTTTCGCCCCCGTAAATCGAATAAAACCGAATTACGCTCGTCAGTTTAAACCTAGAACGTTCAATTTTGGTCACAATCGGATAATAAACACAGAAGTTATTAAGAAATTACTTTTATAAGGCGTAATCACATGCAGCTGCACCTAGTTAGTTAATATGACACTCCGTGACATAATAATGGTGCTCAATAATCCAACTAAAGTGCCGCCAAGCTAATAATTTCGAACAAAGAAAATTTTGGTATAATTTTACCATTTTTTTTTAAGTATTTTTTTTAGTATATTTTTGAAAAATATAATATTTCGATGGTAAAATTGGGTTGCGAGTATCTCACAGTCGAGCAAACTCGACAGTACTTGTTCTACCTTCTTCTTACTTGTTCTACCTATCCATGGAGCAAGAGGTTATATCAATGGCTCATCGTCAGGTCCAATTCGTTGCAAAGAAAACAATAAATCTGATAAAGAGGAACTAATACATAATCAATTATTAGATACAATTAAAGTAGTAGTTACTTCACTTTTAGAATGTATAGGTAGTGAGATCAAAGCGGGCAAAAAAGAACGCGTTTTGAACGTTATTGGAAATGGAGACAAACCATTGACCACCATGCATATAGACCACGCGGGCCTTATGAAACTATCGAAGAATCATTATAATCACATCTTAATAGTAGTATATGCATTCTTTAATTACGTTTGGTTATATCCTACGAAGAGCACTGATACCGAAGACGTAGTATAAACGCAGTCAGAACTGGTTGAGAATCCTTCCTGTGTTGTCACTGACTGAGAGACAGCATTTACATCAATCACATTTAAGCGGTATTGCGAGAGTAATAATTTACTAATTGCAACTGGTGTTTCACACGGAAACAAGTAAAGCGCATTAATCGAATCGTTACTCAGTAAATTATATGCAGAAGATACTAACGTACCGTACACAGTTGTAGGAAGACTTCAGTAATATATCAATTCGTGTCCCCCCGGAAGCACAAAGATATATCCTTTCAAAATTCTAACAAGGTATAGAAATGAGATTATATTATGACTAAGAATTAATAGATTAATTCACTGTCAGAGGAAACTAAGATTTAATCTTTTGGTTATGAATAAAATGCTAGTATAAATACTGAAACTAATTAATTGATTCGTATAACAATTCGTTGCTTAAGTCGGATAAAACTACGCGTTGTTTTAGTATTTCACCCCATCCATATAGATTTGCAAAATCAAATTCATGTAAATTTAACCTACCTGAGATTACCTCACAAGTCACAAGAGGATTTCAAAACAAAATACAGATTGATGTTGTTTATTACCGACTTCAGTAGGGACTTTCCCTTTGTAAATTTTACTCTCTTACTTTATAAGCTACATCTCTTTTTGAATTTCCACATAAGTCTCTTTATGTGAACATTTAACTACAATATTTTACTGAAAATATTCTCTATAAATCTTTTCTTCCAAAGCCATTTCTGTTATTTCTGGTGTACCTCTAGGTAGCCAATCTGGAACCTTGAACGTTCACGATACTAACCACCAACTTAATGATCTCTTTGGTTATAAACGGAATATAAACACAGAAGTTATTATATTGTAGAATTCTTTTTACAGGGTGAATCGGGTGCAGCTGCACCTGGTTAGTTGCTATGTCACTAAACCTACTAAAGTGCCGCCAAGCTAATAATTTCAAACAAAGAAAATGTTGGTAAATTATTTTGGTTTATTTTCAGTATATTTTTAGTATATTTTCTGGTATATTTTTAAAAAATATAATATTTCGATGGTAAAATTGGGTGGCGGGTATCTCACAGTCGAGCAAATTCGACAGTAGCTTTCCTACTAGTTTGTTTTTTTCCATTCAGTAAAATTGGGCAGCGGGTATCTCACAGTCGAGCAAAGTATCTTTCTTTTTTTTTTAAATTAATCTTCCAATAATAACTAATTGTCGGGCTACGCGTATGTTGGGTGTTACTTTTACACAAAAAAAAAATTAGATGTATAATAAATTCTTCAATGTTATTATATCAAATTAGCTTCACAGTTCCTTCTAGAATTTTTCCCTATAACTCTGAAAATATGTGCCACTAACCACTATCTGCCAAAATCTTTTCGTGTTCTCTGTGCCGAGTAGTATAGAAATTTTAGTGAATTCGCCACTGTGACCTATTACATATCAGAACACATGCCTTCAATATAAAATTATTTTATTAATAACTGTTACCTTTCTCATCCGGATTATCACAAACCTTAGAGGATATATTTATCTTTGTGTTTATATTATCAAGTTATTTGCGGTTTTCATGGATTTGTAGGGGAACGGATGTGGGCTGTAAAATTTAAAATAAATTTTTAGGTCATAGATTTTAAAAAAATCATGACCTTTTGCGTTTGTTTGAATGTGCGTAACAGGCAGAAGAAGGCGTCTGCGATCCCATAAACTATATATATTCTTGATTAGCATCAACAGCCGAGTCGATATAGTTCTGTCTTGTTGTCCGTCTGTCTGTATGAACATCGAGATCTCAGAGACTATAAAAGCTAGAGCTACCAAATTAGAAGATAACATGTAAAAGCTCAGTGGGCAGATGATGTTTATTTTAGATGGTGGCCACACCCTCTTCCGCCCCCGTAAATCGAAAAACAATTTTCAAGCATCATGTTAAGCTAGAACGTTCAGTTCGGTTTACACACAATACAAAACATCATCTTAATGATCTCTGAAAATTTGGTTACAAATCGGACAAAAAACACAGAAGTTATTAATGAATTAGTTTTAAAAGGCGAAATCGGGTGCAGCTGCACCTGTACAGCTAGTTGTCACTCAGTGACATAATAATGGTGTTCAATAAACATAATGAACTGCTACCAAGCTAATCATTTTGAAAAAAATTAATTTCGGTATATTTTTCGGTATATTTTTAGTATATTTTTTTGTATATTTTCAGTGTATTTTTGAAAAATGGTCGATGGTCGCTCTTCCATTCAGTAAAATTGGGTGACGGAAATCTCACAGTCGAGCAAACTCGACAGTAGCATTATTAAACGCTGCGTTTCAAGAATATCATCTTTTATGCTCTAACTTCCGCACATACACTTAAAATCCATGACTTCGTACAGTCAAAGTTTGACTGTAGCCGTTCCTACTTGTTAACTATCTATTGAATGTAAAAACTTTTATGTAAAGGTTCTAGCTTTTATTGTCTTTGAGATCCGTGCACTGTGAGATACACGCCACCCATTTTTACTAAAATATATATTATTATGTATATGTAATATTAATTTAAATATTAACAAAATATTTAAAATTATAATAAGAACAAGTAAGATAGCTAATGTCGAGTTTGCTCGACTGTAAGATACCCGCCACCAAATTTACCATCAAAATATTATATTTTTCATTCAAAATATACTGAAAAAATATTAAAAAAATATACTAAAAATATACCAAAATAATATATAAAAATTTTCTTTGTTCGAAATTACTAGATTGGCGGCACTTAAGTTGGTTTATTGAACACCATTATTATGAAACGGAGTGACATAGCCTTATAATAGTAATTCTTTAATAACTTCTGTATATTTTATCCGATTGTAACCAAATTTTCAGAGATCATTAAGACGGTGATTAGTATTGTGCGTACCAAAATTAAACGTTCTAGGTTTAAACGCTTGAAATTGTTTTTTTTTCTATTTACGGGGGCGGAAGGGGTCGTGGCCAAAATCTAAAACAAACTTGATCTGCGTGCAACAATAAGATATACACACATACATATTTGTTGCTCTATTGCTTATAGTCTCTGAGATCTAGGTGTTCAGACAGACGGACAGACGGACATGGCTATATCGTCTCGGCTGTTGACGCTGATCAAGAATATATATACTTTATGGGGCGGAGATGCTTGCTTCCGCCTGTTACATACATTTTCGGTCGGCAGAAAGCCATAATACCCTTCTACCCTTTGGGTAGGCGGGTATAAAAAGTATACCGAAATATGCCACTATTTGCTTGGCTCACTTTATTAGGTTAATTGAATAATTATTATTATATAAAATATCACTAAGTTACATAGCAACTAAACATTAAATACCTACACCTAATTAGGCGTAGGCGGGTATAAAAAGAGAGAGGCGGGTATAAAGAGAGAGGGAGAAAGAGAGGAAAAATATAAAGTGAGAAATAAGGTTACTTGACGTGACAATTTGGCAACATTCAACTATAGATTTTTCAACTGAATTTCATGGGTGGCCTGCATAGCGGGTTTACTTGTAGACGTTGAATTAAAATTTGATTTATGCATAATGTAGGTGCACTTTCGGCGGCTACGAGCACTACAAAATGGAAGAAAGTAGCTACACACTATTTGTATATAAATATGTAGTGGGTGAATGTTTTAGACAATTCAAAAGCTTTCCAATAATAATGATGGAAAATCAATGGGAAAGTGATTTTTAGTACAGTTATCTGATTGAGATTTTTATACCCGCCTACTAAAGGGTAGAAGGGTATTATAACTTTGTGCCGACCGAAAATGTATGTTACAGGCAGAAGGAAGCATCTTCGACCCCATAGAGTTTATATTTTCTTGATCGGCGTCAACAGCCGAGACGATATAGCCATGTCCGTCTGTCAGTCTGTCCGTCCGTATGAACACCTAGATCTCAGAGACTATAAGAGATAGAGCAACAAATTTTCGGGATAGTGTGTCTTATTATTGCACGCAGACAAAGTTTATTTTAGATTTATACCACGCCCTCGTAAATTGAAAATAACGAATTGCAAGTGTTATTTTAAATCTAAAATATTCAATTTTGGTACGCACAATACTAATCACCATCTTAATAATCTCTGAAAAGTTGTTTACAATCAGATAAAAAACACAGAAGTTATTAAGAAATTACTTTTATAAGGCGTTACCACGTGCAGCTGCCCGTAGTTAGTTGCTATGACACTCCGTGACATAATAATGGTGTTCAATAAACCAACTAAAGTGCCGCCAAGGTAATAATTTCGAACATAGAAAATTTTGATACATTATTTTGGTATAATTTTATACCCGCCTACCCAAAGGGTAGAAGGGTATAATGGCTTTGTGCCGACCGAAAATGTATGTAACAGGCAGAAGGAAGCATCTCCGACCCCATAAAGTATATATATTCTTGATCAGCGTGAACAGCCGTGACGATATAGCCATGTCCGTCTGTCCGTCTGTCCGTATGAACACCTAGATCTCAGAGACTATAAGAGATAGAGCAACAAATTTCGCGACAGTATGTCTTATTGTTGCACGCAGATCAAGTTTGTTTTTGATTTTGGCCACGCCCCCTCCCGCCCCCGTAAATCGAATAAAACCGAATTGCAAGCGTCGTTTTAAACCTAGAACGTTCAGTTTTTGGTACGCACAATACTAATCACCATCTTAATGATCTCTGCGAATTTGGTTACAATCGGATAAAAAACACAGAAGTTATTAAGATATTACTTTTATAAGGCGTTACCACGTGCAACTGCTAGTGCTGCCTAGCTAGTTGCTATGACACTCCGCGACATAATAATGGTGTTCGATAAACCAACTAAAGTGCCGCCAAGCTAATAACTTCGAACAAAGAAAATTTTGATATATTATTTTGGTATTTTTAGTATATTTTTTTAGTATATTTTTATACTATTATATAAATATAATATTTTGATGGTAAAATTGGGTGGCGGGTATCTCACAGTCGAGCAAATTCGACTGTAGCTTTCTTACTTGTTAGTATATTTTTCAGTATATTTTTGAAAAATATAATATATTGATGATAAAATTGGTTGGCGGGTATCTCACAGTCGAGCAAACTCGACAGTAGCTTTCTTACTTGTTTACTTCAGTTTCAGCACCCTGCCCCAGACGAGCCGTTTGTCAGCGACTGACGTAAATAAGTCATATCAAGCAGGCAGTTTGGCCAACTGTTTTTCAACCATTTGAACTCTATTTCTTACCGCAGTCAATGACATCTTACATATTTGTTTTTCTTTAAAATGGCAGCCAATATACAGAGTTGTCAACTAGTGTGCTCGACTGGCTGCCGACAGTAATGATGCCTACGTCTTCGATTTTTCTTAGCTCTCCTCTTCACTTCCATCTTTTACACACGCATCTGGCATTACTTCTTCACATTTACCCTCTTTCGTTGACTTCTCTTGTACATACTGGGCACTGGCTTTGTCAGCGGCTAAGTGGTAGTTAAAGCAAAAGTAATGGCGCATTTGCCAAAAACGAAAAATGCAACGTAATGCATCTGCACGGAATCGTCCTCCATGCCTAATACGACAACGGAAAATAAATGGTCATTGCTTAAGTTTTTCAACCTGATTAAGCATACAAATAGCATAAGTTAAGACAACTAAGAATTGTGTTCATATATAAATATATAAGTAATACTATTATATTTTTCATATTTGTATATTCAATAAACAATTTTTACGTAGAATCATTTAATTTACTCTCTCTCTCTCTTTCTCTACGGGACCTATTCTTTTGATGATAGACTAGGACTCTTTTTCATTGTTCTTCTGCCTAATTTGTGCTTATTTTTTAGTACTAAGTTTCATCACTCTTCTATTGTAACGGGTATGGTCACCAGAACTTTTTTAATTGTAGTCGGCTTCTGCTTTTGAAACTTTTCCAATTTCATTAAATGGCCGCCGGTATTTAGAAAAGCGGAATCTACTATAAACAAGAAAGAAGCTACTGTCGAGTTTGCTCAACTGTGAGATACCCGCCACCCAATCTTACCATCGAAATAATATATTTTTCAAAAATATACTGAAAAAATACTAAAAATATACCAAAATAATATACCAAAATTTTCTTTGTTCGAATGTATTAGCTTGGCGGCACTTTAGTTGGTTTATTGAGCACCATTACTATGTCACGGAGTGACATAGCAACCAGGTGCAGCTGCACGTGATTAACCTTATAAAAGTTATTTCTTAATAACTTCTATGTTTTTTATCCGATTGTAACCAAATTTTCAGAGATCCTTTAGATGGTGATTAGTATTGTGCGTACCAAAATTGAACGTTCTAGGTTTAAAACAACGCTTGCAATTCGGGCTTTCCCGATTTATTTATGAGCTAGAACATCCACATCCTTAGCAGTGATCAGCAACAAGAAAAGTTTATATGCAGAATATGTGTTTATATTCAGTTTTCAACTACCATTTAATAGAAATATGTATATATTTTTGGTATTAAATAACAATATGTGTATCGATCATAGGCTTGAAAACAGATACATGATAAGCTTGCCTTACAGATCCGATTATACCAGTATATACAACATTTCGAATACATTTTAAACAAAATAACTTTTAAATTTGTGTTATATTATACATATAATACTGTGGGCAAAAAGTAAGGTTCTAGGTTTAAAACAACGCTTGCAATTCGGGTTTTCTCGATTTGCATGGGCGAAAGGGGGCGTGGCCAAAATCAAAAAGAAACTTGATCTGCGTGCAACAATAAAACACACTATCCCGAAAAATTGGGTGGCCTAGCTTTCTCGATTTGCATGGTCGAAAGGGGGCGTGGCCAAAATCAAAAAGAAACTTGTTCTGCGTGCAACAATAAAACACACTATCCTGAAAAATTAGGTGGCCTAGCTCTTGTAGTATCTGAGATCTCGGTATGAACATACAGACGGGCGGGCAAACGGACATGGCTATATCGTCTCGGCTGTTGATGCTGATCAAGAATAAACATACTTTGTGCGGTCGCAGATGTTTATTTCGGCCTGTTACATACATTTTCAATCGGCACACAGCTTTAATACCCTTCTACCCCTTGGGTAGTTGGGTATACAAAGACAAAGGCAGAATGCGTTTATGACGACTGCAGTCGGGAGGTTTGAATTTTTGGTTTCACGCTGTCTGATTTTGATTGAAAATATCGTGAACTGTGATTTATGTAGCAGTGGGGATGTTGAAAGAATATAATATTATGTGTTAGGTAAGATAGGGGAGGGGCAAGAAAAAGAGGATATACGAAGGAATGAAGCTGCAGGCTGTTGCGGCATCAACAGCGTATCAATGGGTTAGCCTCGTTGTTGGCAGCAGGAAATGAGCCAAAGAGCGCATACTTCCCCATTTGAACTGTGCTGTTGGGATCTGCAAATATGTCGAAAAAAAAACACCAACACGAATAACAACAGCAACATTATCAGGTTGTAGTCCAAAAGGTACAAGAAGGTGGGTCGCTATGTAAACTGTTGACTCGATATCCGGCTTGTGGTTTGGTGTTTTTTTTTCCATGACTGTTCAGACTCTTGTTCGCGAGATTGGTTTAAAAAAAATTTCTGGCCAAAACAAAATTAGAACTATTCAGACTTGCCATAATATTTAGGCTTTAGTTTGATAGTGTAAGACAGCAATTGTGACAAGTAACTTGGCCTTTAATGGAGTCGATTTAGCACAAAAGCAAGAGGTGCTGCAAAAGTAGCTTGCACAAATTTAAAACTTTTCACTAGGGGAAGCTTAAGACAGGGAACTAGATAATTATTATATGCTGCGTGTGAAGCTCCAAATCATGACATTTGTAAATTGTGAAAAAATTTTTGCGTAAGTAATTATTCTTTGCGGGGATTAATATTAATTCCAAGTTCTATATGAATAAATAAATATGCATAGAGTAAAAAGATATTAGAACACAGAAGAAGACATCCCCGACCCACCAAATATATACATAACCTCAGTACCAGAATCAATACCCGAGAGGAAATTGTTATGTTCATCTGCAAATCAATACTAACTCCTAAATTGCAGAGTATAGGAATTAAAGTATATATTCTTGTCCATTTAATGGTTTAGGCATTTTGAGCAAGCGGTATTAAATTTGGAGGCAATACCTATAACTATTTCACGCAGATCATGTTTTTTTCAGGCAGACTCTAGTCAAAATATTCTCAATTTATGAGCTAGAACATCCACATCCTTAGCAGTGATCAGCAACAAGAAAAGTTGATATGCAGAATATGTGTTGATATTCAGTTTTCAACTACCATTTAATAGAAATATGTATATATTTTTGGTATTAAATAACAATATGTGTATCGATCATAGGCTTGAAAACAGATACATGATAAGCTTGCCTTACAGATCCGATTATACCAGTATATATAACATTTCGAATACATTTTAAACAAAATAACTTTTAAATTTGTGTTATATTATACATATAATACTGTGGGCAAAAAGTAAGGTGAATTTTTAATTTGAGCACTGTTATTGACATCTACGCAAAATTTCATGTCAATGTGATCATTGGTATTTTAGTTACTCTTGTATTTACGAAACGACTAAAAGTGACTACGGCGATTTTTGTAATGTCTGAATTAATTGAGTAAAGAAGTGCGGAACGAATTTTCGGCTGCGAAATCTTTGAGGATGTTACGGAAGGCCTTTGGTGATTCTACCATGTCGCAGAAAAATGTTTTTAAGTGGTACACAGACTTTAAAGAAGGTCAAGAACGAGTTGATGACTTGGAGTGCTCCGGACGACCATCGACGTCAATAGATGACCAACACGTCAATGAAGTTAAGGAATTGGTGCTCCAAAATCGTCGATTAACTGTTAGAGACCTTACTGATATGGTTGGAATATCAGAAGGCTCAGTAAAAACAATTCTGAAAGACCATTTGAGCCTACGAAAAGTCAAATCACGTTTGGTTGCAAAAACGCTGAATTTCTTGGAAAAAAAGACTTCGCGTCGCACTCATTCTTCGTGACCATTTCGCTTAAAATTCGACAAATATCGTTCCCCAACCTCCGTATTCGCCGGACTTAGCTCCGTATGACTTCTGGCTGTTCGCAAAACTAAAAAGACCACTTCGAGGACACCGTTTCGAGTCGATTGAGGAGATCAAACGTGAATTGGCGCGCTCTCTGAAGGCCATACCAGAAAGTGACTATTTGAAATGTTTCGATAAATGGAAAAAGTGTTGGCATAAGTGCATTGCATCTGCAGGAGATTATTTTGAAGGCGACGAAATTGATTTAGATGAATAAATAAATAAGATTGCCTTATAAAAGTAAGTCTTTAAAAACTTATGTGTTTATTGGTCAAATTGTCCAAAATTGGTTAGTTCTAGTTTTAAAATGTCGCTTCCAAGTCGGTTTTTTTCGATTTGCGTAGGCAGAAGGGAGCGTGGCCAAAATCTAAAACAAACAAATTGGTTGCTCTAGTTCTTATAGTGCCTGAGATCTAGGTGCTTATACGGACGGACTGACAGACGGACATGGCTATATCGTCTCGGCTGTTGACGCTGATCAAGAATATATATACTTTATGGGGTCGGAGATGTTTCCTTCTGCGTGTTACATAAATTTTCGGTCGGCACAAAGTTAAAATACTCTTCTACCCTTTGGGTAGGCGAGTATAAAAGTTGACGACAAGTTTTCATGTGTTCTTATAACACAAATATCACCGAACCAATCGCCTTGAAATTTTCAGGAGACTTTCGGGTAGTTATGTGGATGGTTTATGAACAAGCATGAAGCATGAATGTTGCTGCTAGCGTGAGTGAAACGAAGAAGAAAGAGATGGAGCAAACGACAAAAAAAATCTTATTAAGGATTTGCTGTACACGTGCTTTATTGAATTCTTCGATTTTGTGAGATTTCAATCGTGGGTATATATATAAAAATTGACAAATTTTATTTGGAAATCGTATTACGGATTTTCGAACGACAAGCAAGCCTAGATAATTTTATTTTATTTGTAAATCGTATTACGGATTTTCGAACGATAAGCAAGCCTGGATATTTTATTTTGTGAGATTTCAATCGTGCCTCTATTTATATAAAAACTCACAAATTTTATTTGGAAATCGTATTACGAATTTTCGAACAACAAGCAAGCCTGGTTATTTTTTTCTTTGGAAATCGTATTAAAGATTTTCGAACGACAAGCAAGCCTGGATATTTTATTTGGAAATCGTATTACGGATTTGCTACACACGTGCTTTATTGAATTCTACGATTTTGAGATTTCAATCGTGCCTTTATATATATAAAACTTGACAAATTTTTTTTGGAAATCGTATTACACACGTGCTTTATTGAATTCTACGATTTTGTGAGATTTCAATCGTGCTTCATACGTCTTCTCGAATTCGTTCATCAATCAGTTCACGTGCATAACAAAAAAAACAAGTAAGAAAGCTACAGTCGAGTTTGCTCGACTGTGAGATACCCGCCACCCAATTTTACCATCAAAATATTATATTTATATAATAGTATAAAAATATACTAAAAAAAAATATACTAAAAATACCAAAATAATATATCAAAACTTTCTTTGTTCGAAGTTATTAGCTTGGCGGCACTTTAGTTGGTTTATCGAACACCATTATTATGTCGCGGAGTGTCATAGCAACTAGCTAGGCAGCACTAGCAGTTGCACGTGGTAACGCCTTATAAAAGTAATATCTTAATAACTTCTGTGTTTTTTATCCGATTGTAACCAAATTCGCAGAGATCATTAAGATGGTGATTAGTATTGTGCGTACCAAAATTGAACGTTCTAGGTTTAAAACGACGCTTGCAATTCGGTTTTATTCGATTTACGGGGGCGGGAGGGGGCGTGGCCAAAATCAAAAACAAACTTGATCTGCGTGCAACAATAAGACATACTGTCGCGAAAAATTTGTTGCTCTATCTCTTATAGTCTCTGAGATCTAGGTGTTCATACGGACGGACGGACATGGCTATATCGTCTCGGCTGTTGACGCTGATCAAGAATATATATATTTATGGGGTCGGAGATGCTTCCTTCTGCCTGTTACATACATTTTCGGTCGGCACAAAGCCATAATACCCTTCTACCCTTTGGGTAGGCGGGTATAAAAATGCCACGACTTAGGCATGCTAATATTGGTCGCTTTACACGTAATCCTCCTTCTTTATCGTGGAATAGAAGATTCCAAATTGAGGAACAGCGTGCACAAATTAATCCCGATAACAGAGATTGATATTCACGAAATCGAAATTCACCTTAAAAACGGCCAATGCGAGCGGGAGTTCGTGTTTTGCAGCAAACCCTCCTTGCTGCTTTTAATTACGATAGTGCGATTGATTACAGTGCACATGGGTATAATGGTGAGATGTGCACATTGTGATGCAGCCAAATTTCCAAATGAAACAGATGGCTTGTGCTGTGCTAACGGCAAAGTGAAATTGCCAATATTTGAATC